>CATIUR010000004.1:157357100-157957100 GCA_949592205.1 Helichrysum umbraculigerum
TCTTTATGATTCTAAGGGTATGTTTGGCACAACAAGCTGGTAGCTGGAGCTTGTAGCTGGAGCTGGTAGCTTGTAGCTGGTAGCTGGAGCTGGTAGCTTGTAGCTGGAGCTGGTAGCTGGTAGCTTTTGGTAATATTTGTGTTTGGCAGAGTAGCTGGAGTTTGTAGCTTATGAATGTAAAATGACGTAAAAGGACAAATATATTAATTTTAAAAGATGATATATAATTACATGAAGGGTATTTATTGATAGTCCCGTGCCGTGGGATCTGATCGGATCACTTGATCGATTGCTATTGCGGAATGATAAACAATCAATATATGAATCACGAACACACAAATCTCTATAACGTTTTCGTATATATTAACACTTGATTATAAACGTTACAATCACAAACACACTCTCGTTCTCTCCTCTCTTACACCAAAAACGCCTCTGCTATCTAGGGTTTGATCAACCCACAAATGAAACTCTAACTCGCTATTTATACTCGACCCACTGGACCCTGCGACGTTAGGCCCAACGTCGCAGGCCAGGCCCAATGCGACGTAGCCCATGTCGTCGCAGGCCCAATTATAATGTCACCATTCTATGTATATTTCATTTACAGACTCGAATACACACTCTAAACACTATACATTCGTAGACTAATTGACTTTGACAATTACAATAGTTTGACCAACTGACTGACACACTAAATGCACCAACAAACTCCCCCTTGTCATCAGCTTGGTCAAATAAGTCTTCAATTAGTCTTCATCAACAAACTCTTCACGTCTTTGACAATCAGAAACTCCCCCTCTGAGATAGCATGGTCTTCAAAGAAATCTTGGTGTCCAAATTCATGTGACTGACACAAATTTATCATACAATAAGATCTTCAAACTATTTGACCATCTCTCAATCATCAGCAGTTTCTCCGATAGAATTATCTTCACAATCTTTGGAGAATAACCAACATCCTTTGCATCTTCAATATTTGACTTTAACAAGATATGTGATATTGAAGAAAATAACATAAAAATAAAATCTTTTTGAATTTTTCTTTATAAATGAAAGGTAAAGAACGAAGATTAAAATAAATTTGGGGATCGGATTGTTTTAAGTCTGCTTAGAGATCATATCAGGCCAACATGCAATTATTAGCAAATAGTAAGTGTTATTTCGATCATCAGTATATTTGTCCACTTTAAATTTACTTGACATATTTAAAGCACCTTTTATAAAAATTAGTTCAAGACGATCGTCGGTATTGTTTGTCCACTTAAACATGTTACATCCGTATCTGTGAGCTAACCTTTATTGTTAGTATGAAGATTAATTTTGAGAAACCTATTATATGATATACTGATAAACTTCAGTAAAACAAACACTGCATATTCACACAAGGTAGAGATTACAAGACCAAGTTTATCTCGGTTTTCTCGTAACATACACTTGATATTTATATTTAGGCATACATCAAACCGACTATGAAGATACTAGTGGCCCCAGATCTGTACAAAGTACAACAGAGGGTCCCTTAGTATGAACATAACAAGTTTGAGACTATTTGCATAACTAATGGATTCAGGTCTGTACGTGAGTACAACAATAGTCACCATTAGTTAGGCGAATAATCATATTATCACTATATGCCCATTTTACATTTACATAATTATGACAGTGTATGATAGTACTTCCATTTATCAATTAAGACTTATGTCATACATCATATAACATTTTTCTCAAAGTAATAAACAAGTTTTATTATTACTTCTTACTCACTCACAAACCGGTGTGTACCATGCCTACCAATACATCATATGATGAAGATAATGTTTATAAAAGATGTGTTAAATATACCAGATAAACCTACTGACACATCAAACATAAACCTTAAAATTTCCATTTTTATGCATGTCACCCGATGTACTATCATATCCCAAGTTGTTTACAGACACAACCCGTCGTCTTTTCAAGACTTAAGAATCTTGCTGTTCACATTTCTGAATTAAATAATCAGAATTTTTAATATTCAGAATTACCCCCCCTGAACAGCAAATTCTTATATCCAATCCAAAAAATACTCCCCTTAAACATTAAACATATTTTTGTATTTTTTAATTGAATAAATTTCGCAACATTGCATTTCTTTAATACTAAAAAGTATAAAGAATGGCTGTTGCATTATAACAAATAAAAATAGAAAATTATCAAAATCACATATCAAGTCAAATCAAATGCCTTTTAGCACTTTTACCACCTCATAACATCGAAATTCTCATCCAATCTCAAATCATCATCGCATTCTTCCAACAATATTCACATCCATGCAGTCACTAAAAATGTTAGCTTTCAATAATCTGACTGCACCACCACAAACAATTAAACGTTAGTACTTATGGGACACCCAAGCCTTAATTGACTTGGGTTGTCCATGGTCATCCGTAATCATCACATCAATGAGTTTATGATATTTTAAAAACTCAGAGGATTTCATTGATGTGTTGTTTGTGGATTTGGGTTTCCAAACCTTTGTAGGTTCAGATGAGTTGTTTTCAACAATGTTGTGCTGTTGAACTTGAGGTTTACTAGGCACAACTTTGTTTACTCTAGCCACGGGTTTTGGAGAGTTTGATGCACAACTAGATACAGGCGAATACGAACGACGCCTTGAAAAAGATTTTGAAAAAGAATTCCTGAAAGAGGAAGTTCTTGGCATCTCTCTACCAAACCTATCTAGGGATAACAACCGACAATCCCTAATAATATGGCCCTGTTGACCACAACGAAAACAAGAACGTCTCTCAACATAAGATTGATTCCAATGAGTTCCCTCAAATCGTTTCGGTGAAGGACAATACACAGAAGGTCTATTAACAGGAACATTTATTGAACATGCACTCTTAGGTGGACATGTTGAAGTAGATGTTCCTGAGGTTGAGTTAGTTGATTTTGAAGATTTATTCTTTTCAGATTTATCAACTACAACTTTTGAGGATTCATTGTCAACCTTAGCTTTGCCTTTGCATTTAAAACAATCATCATTTTCAGTTGTAATGATGAAATTTTCAGGTTTGACATTTATTTTCTCAACCTTAATAGTAGACTCTTCAGGTATATCTTCTACCTTAACGACCTCCTCAACACGAACTGAAGGTGAATTATCAGACTTAACAAAAGTGGGCAAAGGATACTCTGTCCGATTGGTTTTCTCCTTTCCCTGCCTCTTAGGCTTAGCTTCTTTATCTTTGGTAGCTGACCAAGACGAGTAGTCAGCTACTACCTCTTCGATCCCTTCCTTAACAGGCTTAGGATAATAGTTAGTGGGAGGTGGATACCCAAGTCCCGCTTTACTTTTATCTGTCCTCATCTTGTCAACCATTTCATCGAAGAGTTTATGAGAATTTGAGAAATTTGTGATCCCCTTTTTAAAATTGTCAGACTCAGACTTTAGCTCAGAAAGTTCTTTATTCAAAAGTTCAATTTCTTTAAGATAGCTATTAATAGCATCTTGTTGGCTAAAAACTTTAGACTTGTATTTTTCAGTGTCTAACTTATAAGCCTCAATTTGTTTTTCATAAAGAAATTCATTAGCTTTCAAAAACTTGTTTGAGTCAGTGAGTTTAACAACTTTTTCTCTCAAATCTAAATTGTCATATTGATAATTCTCAAGAGATTCAGTCAATGTAAAACAGGAAACACACTTTATGGGTACCTTAGGTTCATCATGTACCTCATGTATTTTTGCCAAAAGCGCACTGTGTTGAACCTCTCCTTGAAGTGCACTAAAATCAAACATTTCCTGAGAATACACCTTCATAGCCTGTGATGTTGTGTTCTTCTCTGGAGTCGTTGGAACTGTAGGAGTAGTGAATCCAGATGAAGGATATTTTACTTTCTCACACTCCTTAGCAAAGTGTCCATGAATCTGACAGTTCTTGCATTTCACTTTGCTTTTATTAAAACCAAGACCTGTATCACCATCATCATCCAGGTCTTTTCTACCCGTTCTTTGAAGAAACTTCTTGGTTCTTTGGGTTATCATGGCCATGCTCCATTTGATGTCCATTTGCTCGAGATCATCAGAGTCGATCTGTTCAAAGTCTTCCTCAGTGAGCTGCAGAGTACTAGCCTTCTTGGAAAGAAAATTCTCATACGAATTGAGGAAAGCTGCAAAGATTGTAGCATGATCCTCAGTAGCCTGTGAAGGAGCTGTTTGAGAAGTATAGGAAGCATATGAAGTGCTACCAGAAGGAGATGTAGCTGACTTGGAATTAGATCTGGAAGTTTCATTGAGACTAGGATTTTGAGTGGAAGCCGCTGACATCTTTTCTTTCTTCTTCATGTCAAGAGCATCAGCCTGTAACTTTCTGATGAGTTCTTCCAAATCCATGATTTCAATTTCTGGATCTTGTTCCAAAATCTCCACATTGGTAGCCCAGTCCTTAGGTAATGCCCGTAATAGCTTCTTATTTACCTCTCCATTATTAAGTACTATTCCTCCATCAGCCACTTCATCTACGAGTTGGGAATATCTTTTGAAGAGTGCTTCTAAAGATTCATTTGATAGTAAATCAAATGTGTCAAACTGTTTCTTGACAAGTTCCACTCTATTTCTCCTATATTTTTCATATCCACCACATCGTGTTTCAATTGCATGCCAGAGGTCGTATGCAATAACATAATGTTTAAACATTTGTTGAACTTCCTTTGATAAGCATTTGACAATTGTTGAATAAGTTCTCCTTTCGGTATCAAATGCTTTTGTTTCCTCTAGTGTCATGCCAATGTAAGACTTTTGTGGTGATACTCTTAAATTCTTTGTTCCAACTACTGGTCTTTCATATCTTTCAACCAATGAGTTCCACATATCTGGATCATTTTCAGACATAAAGGCTTCGAACTCAAATCTCCATGTAGCATAATCAGTATCATCTGTAAGCATGGGGGGTTCAATCTCACTAACAGCTCCACTATAGCAACGCATATGAGCTTTAGAAGACATTTTCAAACCAGAAAGGTATTTGGCCTCTTGCGACTTTTCCCTCCAATACTGAATTCGAATAATTTTGACGACTACCCGAGTATAGCGAAACTTTTTCGACACTAAAATGAAGCAATTCTAAGCCTAAAAACAAAATTTGAAATTACAAAATTTTTCGCGTTTTTCCCGCCAAAATTTCGTCCGAAAACGTCAAAAACTGGCCGGGTAAAATGAAACTTTTTCCAGACTAAAATTGAACACTTTTAAGCCTATGGAAAAAATTTGAAAACGCAAAAAGTTTTTCGGAGATTCCCGCAAAAAGTTTTTTTTTTTTTTTTTTTTTTTTTTTTTTTTTTTTTTTTTTTTTTTTATGAATCTAGAACGAGGTTAATGTCGGAGAAAAATAGCAACGTCGCAGAAGTCCGATGACTCAATTAAGAATCGAAAATGCGACGTAGCGTCCAACTTCGCAGTCCAACGTCGCAGAGCCTAGCGACGTCGCAGCCTACGTCGCAATAACCACTTAAGGTCAAAATAACGACGTCGCAGGTAACGTCGCAACTCTACGTCGCAAAATCAGTTACGTCGCACGCGACGTCGCACGTGACGTCGCAGGCTACGTCGCACAGTCGGGCTGCAGCGACCAAAAACCCCAAAAATCGAAAATTTTCGAAACCCTAACGAAATTTCGAAATCCAAACGTCGAAATAACCCAAAAACAATTCCAGAAATCGATTTCTTCAAGCAAACTAACTCAGAAACGAAGATTAATCAATTAAACCTTTGCGAATCAAACCAAAAACGTTCAAAATAACGATCCGAAACCGACGAATCCTTGATTCCCTGGCTCTGATACCAGTTGATAGTCCCGTGCCGTGGGATCTGATCGGATCACTTGATCGATTGCTATTGCGGAATGATAAACAATCAATATATGAATCACGAACACACAAATCTCTATAACGTTTTCGTATATATTAACACTTGATTATAAACGTTACAATCACAAACACACTCTCGTTCTCTCCTCTCTTACACCAAAAACGCCTCTGCTATCTAGGGTTTGATCAACCCACAAATGAAACTCTAACTCGCTATTTATACTCGACCCACTGGACCCTGCGACGTTAGGCCCAACGTCGCAGGCCAGGCCCAATGCGACGTAGCCCATGTCGTCGCAGGCCCAATTATAATGTCACCATTCTATGTATATTTCATTTACAGACTCGAATACACACTCTAAACACTATACATTCGTAGACTAATTGACTTTGACAATTACAATAGTTTGACCAACTGACTGACACACTAAATGCACCAACATTTATGTAATTTCATATTCCATAAGCTACAAGCTACTTCCATAAGCTACTTCAAGTAGCTTATAGTTTTGGAGCTTATGGAAACCATAAGCTACTCATAAGCTACTAAGCCAAACAGAGCTTATGAAAACCATAAGCTACAAGCTACAAGCTCCCATAAGCTCTTAAAACGTGCGCGTCAAACATAGCCTAAGTGTATGATGACCAAGAAGGACAAACTTAATACAAAGCGATTGCTTTACACAATTACGAAGCAATATACAAATAATTACTTAAAAGCAAAATAATTCAACATTAATTATTCTACTTATTTTGATTTTCCATCATTTTGTATTTTTCTATAATGGATTTCTTTTTCCCTTTTTTGTTCGTATGCTTGAGATTTTAACCCTTTAGGGCCTAGGCGTCCACTTTACATGTAACCGAGTAATAAAACATAAAAAGTACTCCAATAGTACATAGAAACTTAGAATACGGTTTAAATGAGTGACTAGGAAACTTTTTGTACTATACGATTTCTATTTCTAAACCAAGAATCGTGTTTATAACTAATACTCCCCCATCCCACTTAAATTGTTCATATTACTATTTTAGATTGTCACAAATAAGTGTCAAATTCTAAGTTATCACCGATCAAAGGAAACTTTAGTGGGTTGATATGTTATTTGATTAGTGAAAAATGTGAGAATCTTAAAACTATGTGTATAGTCATAATGGAAACTTAGGATATAGGGAGTATTAATTAATTACTACGTAATATATTGTACTAATGAATAATTATTGTGAATAAAACAAGTTAAGAGGCTTAAGTCTTTTTAACCTTTTATATACATGTTGACCAAGTTTCAAGTCGTTTTAACCAATTTTATGGATTTGTTATATTTTTAAATAAATAAATGTATGTTTCACTATTTTGACCCATTAAAAGTAAAAGGATCAAAACGTAATCTTAATAAATGGATCAAACAATATATAATTTTAAATTTTAATTGCGTGCGTGGTGTGACAAGACGGATTCAAAAAAATTTACAACTTACTATAACTTTTATAATTTTCCAATGACTAAAAAATAAAATAGAAAATGGCACAAAAAAAGTTGTATAATTTACATATAGTTAAGTTGACATTAGACCATACGTAACGCACATACGTGGCCCCGCGTTGTCAAACCCACAACGCTAAAACGCCGCTAACGCGGCGTTCTGGTCGGCGTTCTGGACGGCGTTCTCACTCGTATAACGGGACGAATTTGGCGTTTTTGTGGGTCCCACGCGTTTTTTTAATTTCCTTTCCCTTTTTCATTTGAAGTTTAATTCGGTTTTAAAATAAATAAAAAAAACGTTTTTTTTTTTTAAATCTTACCGTTTGAACAAAAAAAAAAAATTCAAAAAAAAGGCAGACGCTCCCCAACCGTTTTTCTCAAAATTTTTTAATTTTTTTTCCAAACCACTTCTATATCTATATATATTACACCATTCACACTCCATTTTCATCAAAATCAAACTACTTTAACCTTTATTTTATAAACTTTCTTCACTATTTTATACACTTTTACTTCTCACACTTTCCTCATCATTTTTAATAAATATTCCATCCACTTTCACCACCATTATACACATCCATCTAATATATTTTCTACACCATTTTATACCATTTTCATCACATAATTTCACAAAATGGATTCGATAAATAAGATTTGCGGATTCGACTCCGACGATGACAACATGTGGCAACTTTTGCAACAATATCAAGCTCAACTAAGTAGTGACGCCGGACAAAGTTCAAGAACACCACGCAACCGAAGCTACATTCCAAGAGACCGTGAAGGTGCCCAACAACGTCTTTGGGACGACTACTTTTCCGAGCGCCCGAGGTATCCTCCAAATTTGTTCAAACGACGCTTCCGTATGAGTCGAGGTTTATTTGTGCGAATAGTACAAGGTATATCCAACTACTCCATCGAACCTATTCCCGAACACTTTCAATTTTTTAAACAAAAACCGGATGCACTTGGTCGGCTTGGTTTTACGCCGCTACAAAAGTGCACTTCCGCCATGCGCCAATTGGCGTATGGCACAGCCGCGGATATGTTCGATGAGTATTTACAAATGGGTGAAAGAACATTGCTCGACTGTCTAAACAACTTTTGTAAGTGTGTCTTTGATTTGTACTCGGCGGAATATTTGAGAAAGCCGACCGTTACAGATATTGCTCGGCTATATGCAGCACACGAGCAGAAGCATGGGTTTAGAGGAATGCTAGGGAGCATTGACTGTATGCATTGGCAATGGAAAAATTGCCCGAATGCATGGAAGGGGCAGTACACTAGAGGTGATCACGGACACCCCACCATTATGCTTGAAGCTGTTGCTCCATACGACATGTGGATATGACATGCTTTTTTTGGCATGGCGGGTTCGAACAACGACATCAACGTATTAAACCAATCTCCGTTGTTCGATTCTATCAAAAATGACACTGGGCCACCCGCAGATTTCACTGTCAATGGACATCACTACATTAAAGGGTATTATCTTGTAGATGGTATTTATCCGGATTGGTGTACACTAGTCAAAGGCTTTCACTCCCCTGCTGATGACAAACGAGCCAAGTTCAAGAGATTTCAAGAAAGTGCTCGAAAAGATGTCGAACGGGCTTTTGGCGTACTGCAAGGCAGGTTTGCAATTTTAAAAATTGCGGGGAGAGCTATGAGTGTCAACAAGATGCGAAGACAGATGTATACTTGTGTCATACTACACAACATGATTCAAGAGGATAACGGCTTCGCAATATCATCTATCGAGCAGGAAATGATCGACGACCCTGCTAACCGACCTCGTCGTGATTTTAGGACTCGTGTTCAAGATAGAGAGGCTAGAGCCAAGGAAATACGGGACAAAAATGTGCACAACCAACTGCGGACCGATCTCACCGAGCACATTTGGATGCTACCACCAAACTTTCGCAGCTTACCACCATCCACGGCTTAGTTATTTTACTATAAACTATTGTATTGTATCGTATTTTATTTTAATTATTGTATCGTATCGTAATTTAGTTTAATTATTCGTATCGTATTGTATTTTAAATTTAGTGTGATGTATTTTATTTTAAAAAAGTAATGTATTTCATTTTCGATGAATTAATGTATGGTTTTTATTTTAATTATTGTGGTGTATTGTATTTTAAATAAAAGAAAATTAAATTTAGTTAGTTAGTGGTGGGTCCCAGAATGGAGAAAAAAGTGGCGTTCTGGTGTTATGATTAGGGGCGTTCTGGTGTTATAGTTTGATGCTGATGTGACGCTGATGTGGCAGCTGAAAAAGTGGCGTTCTGGTGTTACGGTTACGTATGGTCTTAGGATACGTCTAATTTAATTTGTTGTAATTATGATGATTATACGTGGTGATTTTAAACCTACTTAAATGACGAAAGATCCACACCTATCATAAGATTATAAGCTAAAAATAGACACGACAATATACATCAACCAAAATGTGCTCTAAACCTTTGTTTCACAATTGTTAGTATTACAGAGTTGCATAGCTCTAAACCTTTGTCTCACATTCACATCATTTTACATATTTATGAACTGATCAGTTGTCAATTTATTGTAACATTTATATCATCACTTGTCAATTTAGTCGAAAAGCTAGTACTACGTTCGTGTATATGAAACTAAGGTGTACACGTTAGAGAACGCCTGCCTATTAATTTCTACAAACTTTGCAAGAAACAATTAAAAGACAAGATAAAATGTACTTTAAAATATACAAGAATTATATTATTCTGTCTATAGGCCATGTTCGATCAGGTCCCCCATGTATCAAGTTCATGGCATGGTGAAGTAGCTAGCTAGCGTCTTCATCGACAACCGATTGAACGAACTAACTATGTTCCTGAAAGGATCGAGTGACGATGTTCCTATTCAGTGACGGAACCTGAAATTTTATAAACTGGAATTGAAACTTTTTTTTTCTAGAAAAGCAAACTCACACACAGCTACCACGAATATGTACAATTTTTTTCTCACGAATATATACATATGTCCACCACCGGATTTGAACTCACAACCTCAAGGTTAAAGGGTACCCACGATACCGTTAGGCCAGTGGCCATTTGGTAAAACTGGAATTGAAACTAACAATTGAACTAATTAATTATAACGACAAAATTATACTAACTAAGATTGTGCAACAATTACATTAGTTATGTTCAAGATTCATTTCCTTCTCCTAAGGTCGATTGACCCGCTTAGCATGTATACTGTGTCCTAATATTAGTCCACAGTAGTTCACGAAATACGTAAGTTATGATCAAGACAATATTTCCCGTTTATGAGGACATTTGTTTCATGCACTAAAATTGATCAAGCTAAGACAATATTTCCCCTAATTAAGTGACTATCAAACTGGATAAGCTCCAAAGATATTTGTCGCGAAAAAGATAACGATTCTCAAATATTTTGTCATCCAACCATGCATAAAGTATCCTGAGATGGGAACCGGTTCAGTACATGTAAGTTATTGTCGTGAACAAGTAATGGAAACTTGAACAGGAGCTGAGTTTCGAAGATGGGCAACTTTTGTTTGCACTAATTCTAGGATAAAATAAAGAATAAGTTATTGAAAATGGGTATGGTATTAATTGTAGGATAAAATAGTACTATATAAACTCAAGCAATGGATGTGGTATATGAATGTTAGATATACGTCGATCAATATTTAGTAAATGATGGAATAAAATAAACTGCGTGGGTCGCCACTTGCCATTTAATTTGATTTAATAAATTATCATATACTGTAGTTTATTACGAGAGGTTTGACAAAGTAGCCAATGTGAAATCGGCAAGTTCCCGTATACAGCATCTCATGACAATCACAAACACAAGGTTTTTTGGACCTCGTCTCATATATTTATAATTTATTGATGATTCAAAATATAATAAATTGCATATATATATAATAAAATTTTGAATGGGTAAAATTGACAAATTCATTTTGTGCATAATGGTCAACATTAAGGTCAAAGGGGTTGAGAACATTAACATGTCCTTTTGGAGTACTACTTTGATCTAAAAGAATCAATCAGCAAAGAAGAAGTACAAGTCATTTAAGCGCAATGTACATATAAATGCATTTGGTAGACGTTGAACGCGGCAACGACGGTACCCCTTATTTTTATTTTTATTGATCATTAAATAAAAGTAAAAAATAGAAATAACTTAAAAAAGGGAAAGTGCTAATTATAAAGAAAAATTGACGGTGTTATCCAGAAGTAGCTTAAATTATTATTGGAAAATGTTTCGTTTTTTTGTTTGTTGTTAGTATTTGCATATGAAATCGACGTGCGACTACTTAGTGCGTAACGAAGAAAATCCTTGTCAAAGAACTTTGATTTTTATATTAAATAAAAAGAATTAAAATATATACTGGAAGGATGATATTAGCCAGGTAGGTACACGGATGCATGCACAATTAACATGTTATGCTCGTATTATAGCTAGAACTAGAATGAGCTGAGATCAATCAATATACTTTTTCTTCCTTCATATATAGAATTCAAAGATACATCCATCGTAATACAAGTGTAGACAAATGATAAGTGTACAAAATGTCCATTTCATAGGATAAAGTGAGTACAATCAATTATTTCGATCCCTAAATCGTTTTTATACCTTGATATATATGATGATAATTTGAAAGTTTTAAAGAAGATGATAATTAACGACAACTCTAATGACTGTGATTAAGATTGACTTAAGACATGCATGCATCTAGGCGTGAACAAAAAACCCGAACCCAAAACCGAACCCCAAAAAAAACCCCGAAACCGGGTTTTAGAAAAATCGGGTTTTTTTTAACCCGGTTTGGGTTCTGAGAATACCCGGCGGGTAGGGACCCGGGTTGAGTTTTTAACCTCCGAAACCGGGTTGAAACCGGGTCGGGTTGGAAAAACCGGTTTAAACCCCGGTTGAATTATTAAAAAACCCCGGTAATTATATTAAAAAACCAGTTTTAAACCGGGTTTTTCAACCCGAACCGGTTCCAAACCGGTACAAACCGGGTAGCATCGGGTTGGGTTTTTAACCCTGGCAAATCTGATCGGGTTGGTCAAAAACCCGGTTTCCCTTCGTTGACTAAAACCCGTTTCGGGTTTGGGTCGGGTTGGGCCCAACCCGGTTTTTGTGCACCTCTACATGCATCACACTCTCATCAAACAATAACGATTATAATGTCCTCGGCCTAAATATAGTTGACTCGTCTAAATTTTGATTGAAGTACAATTAATTTATGAATGTTAATATTTATTAATGACAGTCGTGGTTAATGCCTTTTTAAACTGAAAATATGGAGGCAAGTCAATTTGCTTTTTCCTTTGTAATCAATTGTAATTGTAATTGTAAATAAAATAAAAAGAGAATGCTATGTTGTTATGGATTTATGGTAAAGTTCAAAGTTATATTATTTTGTTAATGGAGAAAATGATAATTCGGTGGTCCATAAGTCAAAGGTGTAGTTGGAAAACAATCCCGACTTAACACAAAATTCGATAGTAACTTTATTTATGAGTATTAGTTAACACTCCGTTAATATAACATTGTTTTAAAATAAAAGCTCTGTTTGAAATGACATCATCAAGTCAAACATTATACGGAGTAGTAATTTGGATTATATTGTGACTTGTATTAAATAGGAGTTGTACGTTCTACCAAAACGTACTTCTAAAAGTATGGATCATGTAACATAAACTTGAGTAGCTTTATAAAGTAATCCGTATCAATTATTGGCCATATCACTCAGTTTGCTTTAGTGGCTCGTGGACGGATCAGTTTGGGTTCAGGATTCAATGGGATTCGTCTTAGATGTCGGGGTCATGGTCAGTTGTTTTACCCACATATAATACAACGAAAATTCTATTGTATAAACTATATTAAAGTAGTTATTATGCTGTATAATAATATTACAAGTTTGTAATCTTTCTTTCTATTTATGTTACTAAAAAAATGTTTGATTGACAAGATAATTCAGCCATCTGCATTTGACTACTTGAGTTTTCGGTCATTTGCATTATCCACATCACTTTTTTTTTTTAATTGTAAGTAGTCACACGTACATCTCATTAACTTGAGTATATAGATTTGAACCCCCAACCTCATGGTTAGAAGGACCATAGCTATAATGAATCTCTGTCATCGAGCGATCATACTTTAAGTAATCGAATCACTTTCACGTACCATTTTTATAACCTCATTCAAAATCCCATATTGATTTTTATAACCATGAAATGTTTGATTATTAGAATTTTCTGAAATCTTTTACTGTAGGTCTTTTCTTTTTTCTTTTTTGCGCGAAAAACAAAAAATATTATTAAATAAAACTGATTCAACAAATGTTGAAGAGAGATCTGAGAAACAAAATGACACTGAAAACCTTTTCTTTGGCTCTCACCAAAGCTACAAAACTATAAGCTCTAAACTCAAAAAATAACTAAAGCATAATCGCTTGCTTGCAAGCAAACTGACAAAGGATGATAACTAACTTTTAAACATAAAAACTAAACTGGGAATCATTATATGAGGTGTATAATCACCACCCCAGACTTAATGAAGAGGAACAATGATCACAGATCAAACTAAACTGGGACCATAGAGACTTTGATTAAACTGAGGGCCACCATTGAAACTTTAGTCATCATCATCTACGTAATAAATGTTAGTCTAACCCAACAAGTCGCCGGATAATACCTAACTCTCATTAACAATACCTCTCTTTCATGCCCCCCAGGCCCCCATGATATTGACTTATATTTCTTAAATAACAAATAGTTAGAAGACTCTCATTTTGAAATAGTAGGGTGTACGAAACTTTACGAAATTGTCAAATGCCACCATCATTTTATTTTTTACATTGTATACATCATATCATACATGTACAAATAAAATACCACAACTTGACATACCAAATCTACATCCATCTCAAGTTACAATATCTCCGGCAAGGCGGTTCGTTTACATGTTCAAAGATGTTCTCTGGCCGGTCATCATACCTTTTTCAAGTATATTCTACATTCTTTTTGATTTATTATATTTGACATTTTGACCTAATCCCTTGCTTTAAGTGGCATAAAATGAAGATTAACATTGTACTTGTTTTTTTATTTAATGTTTTATAAACCGAGGATGACTTTATTATGGATACAATAGCAAATATAAGATTATGGATTACAAACTTATAAAGGGTCTAAGGTCTTGATACAAAGAATGAATATTTGGTAATTTCCCAATTAATTAAAGGGTACGGTTGACCAATTCTGAATTTAAATTGTGTTTTGGGTGGAAAAAAAATACTGCAAAACACCATATTTTCTTCTTTCTGAACTGGATTCGAATTTCAGGGCCTTATACGTTTAGAGCCGGGGTAGCGTAAACAACCACCCACATAAAAAATTTTATATTACATAAAAGATAAAAAAAAAAATTAAGGTGTTAATGACATTTTAAAATTTTCGTCCCACAAAACTATTAAAAAATTAAAATTATTTTTTGCTTCATCCCCTTCTTATGAATTTTGTAGCTCCGCCCCTGTATACGTTGATTACAATCACCAATTGAACAAAAATCGGTGATATTAAATGAAAATTTCATGTGTTTTAGTTACCGATTCAAATTTGTGTTTTGAATAATTTAAATGTGTATGCGTATATATATTATATAATGACAATCATGTAATAAATCGTTGATTTATATACATGAGAAGAAGCTAAAATAATACGAAGAGTTTTGCGAAATAGACCCGAATATAGGCCTAATCTGTACATTAAATCTCTTTAATTATATTCACCAAGCATTTTTTTTCATTTCTACCGATCTAATTTTTAGGTCCATTTTTATGAAAACGAAAGTCCTAGGGTGCGTTTAGTCACAGAAAACTTCCCACTTTTCTAGAAAAATTATCTAAGAAAACAAGAAAATTAGAAAACGTGTTCAAATTAGAGTTTTCTAAAAAACTTTTCTAAGAAAAGGAAAATCCTTGTTTTTCTTTTTTATAACTACAAAGTTGAAAACTATTTTTGATGGTTTTTAAGTTTTCCATCTCTACTAGTACTTGGAAAAGGAAAACTCCATCTCTTGCAACTAAACACGTTTTCTAGATTTTTCATGTTTTTCTAAAAAAGTAAAACACTCATCATTATCTAGAGAAATGGAAAAAGAAAAATAGGAATACTTTTCAGTAACTAAACGTAACCCTAATTTTTTAGGTCCATTTTCTTAAAACGAAAGTTCTATTTAAAGTTTTAAACACTCATCAATGGTCAAGACGAGTAGACGACTCATATTGTTGTTGGTTATATTGAGCCTTTTGACCTTATCGACAAGGCCCATTGGGTTTCAAAAAGTCCAAAAAAATCAGAACTATTACTCCGTATTTCGTTAGTCCAACCATATAAATTGTTGGAAAACAGGCCCAAATCATATTGATTATGTTTAGCAATTAGCAGTACTTACAATTTAGTACATTTTTCATTTTGTAGTTTTAATTTCAGATAAACTAAATACCATTAATAATTACTCCGTAAAAGATAGAGTTATGGGCAAATAAAAATGATTGTATCCCTAAACTTGATTTTAAAGAAGATTGAATTGAGAATATGTATTTGCAAGTATTGTTGTGATATTTGATTCATACATTAGAGTTGGAGTTCGTTTACCCGTAACCTATGTGTATGGGTACCTCAAGACTTAAGGTTCGACAGATACCACTTTAATGAAAAATGTTATGTTCTTAACTTATTGTCACATTTCATTTCGTGTAAAATACAATAAATACATCAGACAATAAATAACTTCAGCACCCGCATGATATAGTACATCGAACTATATTAGATATATCTAGAAGTAAACGATGAGGATGCATGTGTGCCCATAACTTAGGAGGTAGAGGGTGGCTTTGAAAAAACTATTTTCCTAAGTTTGATGTGACTTGAATTTTTTATATATGAAAACTAATACCTGTTCTTAAAACATATATTAAAATTAAAATATTTGATTGTGTTTCTGTAAACTAACTCTAATTTGATGTGCAATTTTGTTACGTTATATTGATCGTTTTCTTATATAAAAATACAACAATAATGCACACGATTACTTATTAGTTATTACGGAGTTCATTGATCCTTCTTAGTTTGTTTGAGTAAAAATGTAAACCATGTATTGGGCCATTGAGCTATGGCCCATGTGGGTTGGGTAGGCACCCACTTCAATATTTTCGTATGGTCATTGCCTCATTGGTCATGAATTACATTCACATTTATTTCATTATTTGACTTTAGTTGGGCATGCATTAATTACTACGAGTATTAGCAGTTGTTTGTTCCACTTTAATCATATTCATACTTCGTGGGTCCGTACACGTACAATTATGTTTTTCATACGAGAAATGCTACGTTTCAAACATACAAAGAAGAAAGATGTTACACCGTGACGAGGTGGAGTATGAGATGAACCAATCACAAACACTTTTGATTTGAAACACTTTTGATTTGAATGAATCTCTCAAATCATCATAACTTTAGATGCTTCAAATACTTGTTGCCTACGATTGAGCATGGCAAAAACTCCGGATGTAGCAAACCAACGTTACAACTTACAACTCACAAACATGGAGTAAGTTAACTTTTTTTTTTTTTTTTTAGAAAGGCAACCCTGCACTACCTATCTCACGAATTATATATACAATAACCACGAATATTTACAAACTGTCTCCTATGAAGCTTGAACCCCCAACCATTAAGTTGAGAAGTTCCTCACATACCGCTAGGCAATAGACCCTTTGGTTGGAGTAAGTAAACTAAATGTATATTCATTGTATATTTGGACTTGAGACATTTACATTAGATGTCATAAATTTGAATGTATTCGGTTAGTTACAAACTCATAATCATATCGTCCGCTATAAACAACTTTTCGAGCTGGAATAATACGAGTAGCATATAAAATTTAATAGATTATATTTTATTTATAAAGCAATGTTGTTAAATATGGTAGGGTTCAATTGTAATATCATGTCACATTAAACTTGTTTTTGGCATAGTAATCAAGCTGGGTTGGCATTTGCGTGAGGTGTTATCAGTTAATGAATGGCATTTAAGGGAGTTGGGGTACCTAAATTGTCGCCCCTCATACCCTTTCAACTTTATGATGTTCAAAGTCAAGCTTAAAAATATGTATCATAATTTTTGTTAGGGGTAAGTGTACGAAAATGTAATGAACTATGCTCTGACATTCATTGTATGTAATGAACTATTCTGACATTCATTGTATGTAACGAACTTGCTAATTTTCTCCATTGTATGTAACGAACTAGTATTTTCCTTGATTTTTCCAAGTGTTGATTATGTAGGGCGACACGTGGCGTTCTTAGGACCGTTGATCTGCCCATAATACAAGTTCGTTACATACAATGAAGGAAATTAGCAAGTTCGTTACATATAATGAATGTCAGAATAGTTCGTTACATACAATGAATGTCAGAGCATAGTTCATTACATTTTCGTGCACTTACCCATTTTTGTTATTATAAGTATTTTAATTTTTTGTTAATTGTTACTATTGATTGGAACTTAGTTACAAACTACTTTTATGTCACACGACACTTGTGCATAACTAACTCCATACATACTAAAAACCCTTATGTGATCTGAAGTTGCGAGCCCCCCCTACATATCATAAGCACTGACACACGTGTCACTTTCATGTACATACCAATTTCCACGTGGTGATCATCCAACGGCTATGAATAAACGTACCCCACCAATCACTCGCAGCAGGTAGTTCCTACGTATGTTTTTTGCTTATAAAACGTGTTCACGAACACATCACTTCTGTCTCATGATCAATCAAACACCACCTTGCCCTTAAACCCAGCCAAGTCACATAATTATTAAAACAGAAATCATACAAACAATAGGCCGGCTATAGTATATTATTCGATCGTATGGTTGTGTTTTGTTTTCTGGTGGATCAAACTCGAAAGATACAGCAGACGAAGCCGGTGGCTGGATCGTGTTCAAGGTGCCGTCGAGGAGCAAAAGTTGCGGATATGTTAACTTACACTAGATTTTGTTACATCCCATTTTATTGGAGATCTTGGAAGGCCATAGTATGTACTTTTTGTGGTACTACTCTTAAAACCTATCCATGACTTTCAACTTTCATATACCTGATATTTGATTCTACTGTATCTATCGATATATCTAACCAAGTGGTCATGCGTTCGAGATTCACATGTGTAGGGTTCTTTTTTTTTGTTTTTCTTTTTTAATTTGAAATATATACATAAAATAAATAGGGACGGTTCAGATAGGAATGGGAGGGGGAAGGGAAGGGAGTGTAGGGGTTATTTTGCAATTATAATATAATTATGGATCTGCCTGAAAAATTGTCCCAAAAAAAATTCAAAAATTGTCAAAAAAAATTGTTTGAATCAGAAAACTTTTAAAATGAAAGATTCTGTCAAAAATGCTAAATAAGATAAGATGCGGTAACAATATATAATGTGCAGTGAAAATATACAAGATGCAGTGACAATATACAGGATGAAGTAACAATGATATCAAGTTGCAATGACAATATACAAGATGCAGTGACAATATACAAGATGCAGTAACAATATACATGATGTAGTAAACAAAGTAATAGTAATTTTTTTCAAGAATAAAACCAAAACAAATAAAAATGCTATAAAAAATATAAAATTCAGTAACAATATAAAAGATGCAGTAAAAATGTATTAGCGATTTTTCTATTCAAAATCAAAATCAAAGCTGTAGAAAAACATATAAAAGTTAAAATATCGTAAGATGCAGTAACTAATACATAACATGCAGTAAACAAGTACTATCACAAAATATACTTTAATTAAATTTGAGATGCAGTAATGTAAGATGCAGGATGCAGTTACATTTTTTCAAGATCTAAAAAGTAGATCTACTTTTCAGATCTAATTTTTAGGTATAGATCTACGAATTTTCAGATTTATTTACTCTTAGATCTAAATGTTTTTATAAAGTGGTGGTGTTTTTAAGATGATGAAGTGGTGGTGGCGGTGGAGAGGCGATGGAGTGGCCGGGGAAGATAGAGAAAATCAGGGTTGGTTACGTCCGGTGGATGCCGGTTCACCAATGGTGGTGGTTCACATCTCAACTCTCCGGCAACAAAAACGCCCGTTTCTCTGCTTTTTTTCTCCGGTCACGAACAACAAGACGGTGACGGCATTGATGGTGGTCGGGCGGCGGTGGCGGTGACGGTGGTCGAGCGACGGTGGCGATGGTGAAACGACGGTGACAATGGTGAAGAAGGTGGTGGCGGTGGTGAAGGATGTGGTGGTGGTGGTTTATTGGTGTTTGAGTGTTTTGTGAAGAGAGAGAGAGAGAGAGAATTAGAGATTGTGTGTGTGTGTTTTTGTGAAAGATGAAAGAAAGTGAATGAGTAAATGACTGCCCAAAAAAGTGCCCCTCTTTTTAACTTACATAAATTGCAAATCAGTCCCTCTGCCTAAAAATATTTGCAAAAAAGACCCTTATGATATGTCATGATCTACACCATTAATAGATATAATGGATGGTGGATCTTTGTTGCCCCTCTTAGCTCTTCAAAAAGAGCCTTCCCCTCTTATCTTGAATCATTATAACACCTTTTTGTTGTTTCATAAGATAATGAATATATTTAATTAGTATTTGCTTCCTGTTGAGAAGAGAATTATATATTAATTAGCTTGTCTTTCTTTTTAAGTTGGCAACTAATTTTATTTTCTTTTAAGTTATAGTGTTCTTTGTTTTAAAAGAAAGTGAATGTATATTGTTTTCTTTAAGATATGTAGGTCATTATTTAAGATTCAAATAATGTTAATATTGTTGGATTTATCATGTTGTAATATTGTTTAATTTGATTTGATACACATAAGTTTTTATATATTTTCTCTTAATTTTTAAAAATAAATAAATAAGAAAACATGGCAAATTAAAAGAGCTAGAGATGCAAAATTATACATACATACATATATATACTAAATAGATTTGGATAAATGGGCGAGTTTGGTGAGGTGCTAAACCATCCTTTCATTCTCATCTACCTTGATCATGTATTGACATTCTAATAAAACTCTAGAAAGTCATTATGAACAAACCTTAAGTTCCAACATTTTTAAGTGCTAATCATTCGTGTAGTTGCACGTACAGTGGGTGGTGACGATGGATGGGAAGCTGAAGCATTGCACTTTTTAATACAGGTCACAATGGGTCTTGTCTGGTTGAAAAAGACTGCATATTTTGGGTCCATTTTTACAAAACTTAATAGTTGTTGCATTCTATTATATATAGTCTGATGTGTATATAAGGCTAAACTCCGTTAAAGCTAACAAACTTTAGTCAAATTACTATATGAGTTACAACCATCATTTTTTATGTCGAGCAGGCAAGATTAATGTATCTTTTCCCTTTTCATATTGTTCAATGTTAGTTGATTGATGTTTTCTGTTATGTTGCCCTTGATAAGCAAGAATGTGTTTTGCAAAATTGAGTATTTTGACTTGAAGTTGAAGGATTTAGGTTAGACTTATAATTTTCTTGTATAATATATGTTGGTAACTTTTAATTTTTCCTCTATTCCAGTTACAAGATCCAGTTACTGTTGTAGGTTATCCACTTGGAGGAGATACAATTTCAGTGACCAAGGGGGTTGTATCTCAAATAGCGGTTTGTTCTGCAACATGGACTTTAATTTAGAATTGCAACCTTATTATCCTCAATGGTACTGATCTCATGACCAAGTTGCCATCGGGTTTCAATAGTCTCATGTGCATCTTAGAAGATTCACCAAAAATGAATTGTTTCAAGGCCCTCGAGTTCTAAACTATACTAATCAACGGTGCACCATTCAGTGCCTTCTTCAAGTTCCAACTATCAAAGGTAAACATAAGAATGTAAGGTGGCGAAATGGGCGGGTCGGGCCGATTGGTTAAGATGTCATTATGCTTAAGTTTAGTGCAGATCGACTAAAAAAATTTGGTTCAGAATAATAAAATTCTTTATAATTAGTATTTAAAATATATTCATTAATTACAAACATCAAATTTTTTCAAGAATAATCCAATTGTCGAGTGAGATGATCTAAGAGTTTTTTTATGTGTCAATTATACTTCTTGGGAAACTTTGATAACTTCTTGACCAAGTTTTTTGTAAAGCTAATCCATGTTATATATTGACCCATTTGAGAACAACATAACCCAAAGTGATGGCTGAAAATTGCCACCTCTAATAATATTTAACAATCTCACGGTTGAATTTTTTCAGTTTTAAGATTATAACTTAAAAAATTGACGTCAATTGTCGAGTGAAATGATCTAAGAGATTTTATCTAAGAACCTCATTTATGAGATGCTTCTGAATTTTAGAAGGTCTATTCTTGATGTATTTTTATTTTTTCTTTGTGGCCCCAAATTTTAAACTTATGGTACAAAGTGTTTTTGTGAAGTATTAATTGCCAAACCCAATAATTTTTGTTGATGTCAGTCTCATTCTTAGAGGAATAGAGACATGAAAGATATATTTTATTTTGACTGAATACTGGTTAGTAAACTTTTTTATAGTTGTAGACATAGTTGAGTCCAGATCGTGTTTAATATAGTCAAGAATTAGGTGAAAAAGTATTGTTTTTGGAACATGCTTTGCCACTATATATAACTTATTTTGTGTAATAATGATACCTCAATATAATATCAGCTTAATCCTAACTTTACCGATTCACAATAGTATAACTTGAAATTAAAATTAATTTGTGGCTCTTTATGAATCTTTCATTCAGTGCTGATTCTACTGAATTAGCTCTAAATCATTCTAAAAGGAGTTGGTTGAAAGGGGAAGAGAACATGTCAAAGCACTGAACTCCCTGTCCAGGTTAGTGATCTTTACATGTGTTAACCTTTTAATTTGGAGTTAATCTTATATTAGTTAAAATTGAAAAAAGAGTTAATAATAAATGTAATTTCAGATCGCTTGAAAGCTAGGCTTTCTAGAATTATTTTATTTTTTGTTGAATGCTCCATTCCATTGGTGTCTGTGATTGTTGGATGATGTCTTTAGGTACCAAACAAGAGAAAGAAATCATGTCACGGCAAAAATCTTGAAAGCTTATACGATGATCATGCAAGACAATATGTTTTGTGATACGTTTGAGTAAAAATACATGGCGATTGAACTCTTAACATAAAGAATATAATAGTAGTTTAATGTATGTGTTGATGTTCCGGATTGTGAGCCATCCAACACACCTAAAAAAACACACTATTGTTCCAAGTGACTATAGAGTCACTTCAAACAATGCTAAGTGAAAATTTAATTAGTTTGAAGTAACCACTATTTACTATCAAAATGTGTCAATGCATATTGATGGACAATCATGTGTTCTTGAATTCTAAACATGTATGCAACGTTGTAAAAGTAAAATATGTATCTATAGCGTTATTGAAAAAATTAAATAATAAGAAAGCATTTGTCTTAAAATCATGTATTAGCCCGCAAATCTTACGGGTTATGATCTAGTTATTTGTTTATGAGTTGAGTTAATATAATTTGATGGATACGTTATTAATGTTAATGATTTAGAGTCAAAAATTGATACAAAATTAACAGGGGTAAAATGGTCGATTCTGATCTTTAATTTATAATTTGTTAGGAAAAAGATAGGGAGCTATTATACATACCATTAAATTAATTTGGACAGACAGTATTTTGGACAGTGTTCTGGACAGTATTTTGGAGATTTTTATTATAAAAGAATAAATTAAAAGAAAACATAATTATTACTGTATTTTTTCTGTACTTTTTCCCATCACTCTTTCTTATCATTCTGTACTTTTTATTATTGATATTTAATGATTGTACTTTTCTTATTATTATTTATTATTTATTATTTTAATGGTATGTTATTGGATTTAAATGGTATGTATAGAGATTTCCAAAAGATATAAACCCTTTATAAGGGTCGATGATAACTCTTAAGTAAATATCGGCCAAAAAGTCAAAAAAGAATGCAACACTTAAAAATAACCTACGTACTATGAAACAAAAATGAGTTTTCAACGTGATAAGTTATCAGTGTATTTTATAGGTTATTGGAGGGAACCTTTAACCCCGGATCCGTAGATCCACGGAGCCCCACCCTCAAGAGGCAACCCGTCCGGCTAAACACCTGGCCCCAGTGACCCCACACACGGAGCATAGGATTTTTTGTACTCCCAGAGGCTTGAACCCGGGTGGGGCGTGGGGATTTGCAGCGGCGGTACCACTGAGGCAAAGCCCCATTGGTAGTGTATTTTATGTTAGTGAGAAATTTTACCTTTCTTTAAAAATAACCACTTCTAAAATTCATTGATGCATAACTGTTCACTCGTGATTCGGAATCTCACTTTTTAACCTGTGACTCGACTCGTAAGACTCACTATTTAACAATATTTATACACGTTTATATGTATATTTATATTATCGTTAAAGATTTCAGTTCTTAAGTAAAAATAAAACATGGTGAGAGTCGATAATTAAGTAGCTCACCAGTAATCAACACAAATGCTTAATTTATAGTCACTTTTTTTTCTTTCTATTTTGTCATTTTATTTTTTGTATTACATTACACTAAAAGTTCGTCTGGTTTTCTAACTCGTAAGAGTCAAATTCATTTAAGAGTCGGGTTCTGAATCCCTCATTATTTTTTTTATTTTTGACCCGACTCGTGTATCGTACGAATTTGACAACTATTATTGATGGAAAAGATTTACTATAGTATTATTTATTAGATTAGATACATGTACAAACCAACCACCAAAGTCCAAATAGAATTTTTTAAAAACTCCGTAAGGAATTACTTATTTCTTTGAATGTAATTTGTATGTTTAGCTAGTTTTCAAATTGGAATACTTTTATTCATTACTTATTATTTGTTATCAACAAAAATCTTGCATTGTACATGTTATTGTGTAAGCATTACAGTTGGTAGTGTTAGAATTAATGTCATAGAAGAAGTGCACGTACTATATATCTTGGGGTTTTACGTTTGTATGTATGTAGTACGAGTATAACATTAGAATTATGTTTATTCAAAAGTAAGTGTGATTTGACCAATGAGATGGTATGGAGCATCGACTATGGAGAGGTGAAAACGTGTTATCTGTTGCCCATTTCACTGACTTTTCTTACCCCATGGCCCATGCCCAATCTAGACTCCTACAAAACACACCATCCTAATTTTTTCTTTTTTGTTAAATGGAATATCAAAAGAAGAAACGATCTTCTATCAAGTAGTTCAACTAATGTTTATGTAGCGTAATACTAATAAAATTTTCCAATTGATCCAGTAATGTTATTTTTTATGACAACCTCATGTGTGAGTGTTATAAAAACACCGTATATTGTTGCGTTTAGGGTTTAGTATTTTTTTTGCAAAAACTCTTAACCCCAAACCTTAAACGCTTTATAAAACCCTAAATCCTATTAAACCGTAAACCTTAACCGTAACTAAAGGTGGCAAGTTTAGACCCATTGGTTAATTTTGGGTCAATTTGGTTAATTTTTAGGAGGGGATGTGTTTGTTGGGTCTTCTCCCCATTTTTTGGATGGGTCTAAATGGGTTTTTTCAATATAACCTCTAATTGTGTAAAAATTAACCAACGGGTTTAAACGGGTCTAGCGGGTAATTTATTTTTTTTTCACCTCATTTCATTTTTTTCATTTTTCACTCAAATTTTAAAAAAAGTTTGGAGAACCTGATAACTCGACCCGACCCGAGACCCATTTGACCCGGACCCGTTTAGACCCATCCTTCTAAATGACCCATCTAGACCCGGACCTATTTAGACCCAAACCCATCTAGACCCGTGACCCGACCCATTCATTTTGCCACCTCTAACCGTAACCTTAGATTATATGTACAACTAGGGGTGTGCAAGAAAACCGGGTTGTAAAACCGGCCTGGTCAATACCCGAAAACCCGACCCTGTCAATACCCGGGTTGACCATACCCGATTCGGGTTTTACTAGTACCCGCCGGGTACCAAACCGGGTACACCCCCAGCCGTTGCAAATCGGGTTGTACCCGAACCGGTTCCAAAAACCGATTTTAAAACCCGGTTTGAACCCAGTTTTTCACTAGCCGTTGTGTTTGAGCTCCTAGCCGTTTTATATCCGTTTTTTTGGCTTTTTTTTTACCATTTTGCCATCCTAAAACTAGTATAAATAGATACCTTGGGTTTGGGTTAGTTACAACACTCAAACTCACTCATTCTAGTGAAAAAACACTCAAAACGCTAACGATTTACATACGAAACTCTCAAAACATTACTCTCAGCCTCTCAAAACGCTCTCAAAATGGCAACTCAAAGTTCCTCAACTAACGATTTTGTTGGTTCGTCAAATGCGTCAAATGCACCAACTATTGTTCAAGTTTTGCAAACCAAACGTAATCCGGAGATTTGGTGTAACTTTGACAAAGTGTTGTTGTCGGATGGTTCGACTAAGGCACATTGTAAACGATGTGGAAGTTTTTTAAAAGCCGACTTAAACTCAACGTTGAGCAAACATACTTTAAAGTATTGTAGTTCAAATAAAACTAATCCGGAGGAGGGTCAAGCAACCATGTCACGGGATAGAGGTATTTTCACATACCAACCGGAGCGGTGTCGAGAAGCATTTGCCGGCTTTGTGATTCAAGAAGCTTTGCCGTTCAACCACTTCAACAACCCTCGGCTTACTTAGGTCATTCAAAATACTCTTCAACCGCGATATAATCATGTAAATCGTCTTACTCTTAGACGTGATGCACTAAAATTGTGAAAAAACGCTAAAATTCAACTAATAACCGGTTTTGAAAACTTAACTACAAGTGTATCATTAATAACCGATGTTTGGCCGGCTCCTCATGGTCAAACATGAAGAGGGTGATCGCCCTCAGCCGATAAGCATTGATGCTCTACTTATTCCCGAGACAATTCACCCATGGCTTAGATTTAGTAACAGGTTAACAAAGTACAATACATACTGTTAGAAACTGAACTTGTTAAGGGGGAAAGAATGTGATTTATCTAGGGTGGTCGATTGGGAACTGTCGCACCCCCAAAAACAGTCAACGATGGTCAGCGGAAGCATTAAGGTAAGCAGGGGTTTCGACGTCAACATTGGACATTCATGCATCAGAGCGTATGATTATTGCTGAACAGTAGTTAAGATGTCATCCTATTTCGTCGTAGGTCGCCTAGATTCCAAAATGCATGCAGTCTTACTTATGCAGCTAATTCCCTGCAAAACATAGTAAAAAGTCAACATGGTTGTTGAGTGAATTCACAGGTTTTATGTTTAGTAAGTGGATAAACCAAGTTCATTGTAAAACGTTGACCTAAAAGTCAAGTAAGTTTCGTTAATAAGAGTTTGTAAGAAAGTAAGTATCCTATAAGTAATTATAGGAAAGTATGTATCCTATCCAAAAGTATTTGTAGGAAAGTAGTATCCTATCCAAAAGTGTTTGTAGGAAAGTAGTATCCTATCAGTCAAAGTTTGTAGGAAAGAAGTATCCTATCAGTATAAGTTTGTAGGAAAGAAGTATCCTATCAGTCAAAAAGTAGGGTCTAAATCTTTTACCCAAGAAGTAGGGATTTAATCGTTTCTCCAAGAAGTATGACCTAAGACAAGTGCCCAAGAAGTAGGGCTGGCACCCAAGAAGTAGGGCCCAATCTGCTCAAGAAGTAGAGCCATCACCCAAGACGTAGGATGGAACCTTGCCCAAGACGTAGGGACTTTTCATGTGCCCAAGACGTAGGGACTTTTCATGTGCCCAAGACGTAGGGACTTTTCATGTGTGCCCAAGACGTAGGGACTTTTCATGTGTGCCCAAGACGTAGGGACTTTTCAAACAGTTTATGAAAATGTTGTTTCATAAAAGATAGTTTGTATAAAAGCCTAAAAGCATTTTATAAATAGTTTACAAGTGTAGTATGAAGTCATTCATAAGTATAGTTCAAAAGTACTCAATCTATCGAGTAAAACATGGATACATTCATGTAAACAACAGTTTATAAGTATAAAGACATAAAAGCATTTATATACAGTTGTAGCATACAGCAGTAAATCATTTTCTATGTTTTTCACCCCTGGTTTAAAAGCAGTAAAACAGTAAAAGTAGGGGCTGTGAACTCACCTGGTGAGTTGAAAGTGTGCGAGTGCTAGCAAAGCCTAAGCCCAAAAGTATTCCTAGTCGATAATCTCCTAACGCCCTAATCGTATGAGATTATAAGTGTAAGTATGTGGATGTCGTAGTTGACCATCCATGTTAGCGTTCATTCAACTAGATATGTCCAAAGTATTCGTTTGTCATTTAGGGTTGTAGTTTTGAAAACATGTACGGCCCGTTGGTGACGGTTTTGTAATAATAATTCCCAAAGTGTTATTATTATGTTTGTTTCGTTTATTTACTTGTAAAAGTATACGTTTTTGTTTAAGTGTTTCAACACGTGTCCGTAAATATCGTAACATCGTTTTTGTTCAAGTTTCATAGTAACACACCTAAAACATTGTTTCGAGCCAAAATCTAAAGTTTTACATTTCGTTTCACGTTTTTCGTACCGAGGCTCGTTTCGGTTGGCTTGGTCAAACGTGTTCGGTTTGACTCGAAACTTTTACACAAGTCTTAAAATAGTTAACTAAGCCTTAGAAAATTATCGGTACGTTTTATAGTCGGCCCGAAGTGTCGGTTTTTATTTCATTTCCAAAACAGTCTCTATTTTCATGATTTCGGTTTTGTCGTTTTGTTTCGCCACAAGTTTTCTACACTTTTTAGTCCACATCAATTCTCACAAAAATTCTCAACTGATCATCTATGTGTCTAGTTCATTACGTAATCTTTCCGGTAATTATAGGGTTCATTTAGTTAGGTAAATAATTCCGCGTAAGGACCGAACTCGGTTTTCGAACAAAGTCAGACCAGTCTCAAAGATCTGGTTATATCTAAAAATTCGTGGGTTTCTGGAAGGAGCAATAGAAGAACTTTTTGTAGAACTTTTCAATACGCAACTTTTAAAAAAAAAATCATTATCTAATTCTTAGTAGAACTCACGATATGATCGTTTTAGTGAGCTGTATTTTCTGAGACAGATTCATCATCTTTATATATACACTTCAAAAACGAGTTTTAGACCATAATTTGGATATAATCTAGTTAGATGAGCCATAAAACATGTAATTAATTAACATGTAATCAGATCTAAAGAAAGAGTACGTGTTCTTACAAAGAAATGATGAAGAGATGAAGAAAAGAGCTTCAATAGTGTATTTTCTTGATTTTCCGACGAGCGGTCGATGGTGGTTTATGGTGGATAAATGATGGTGATTCTGGTGGTTTGGTGGTGATCTTGTGACTGAGTTTAGAGAGAGAAGTGGTGTAGAGAGAGGCTAGAGAAAGTGAGTGAATTGGTGATGATGAAAATGTGAGTCTTGCATGTGACTTGAGTGTATAAGTGGAAATAGACACAAAGAATATAATCATTATTTTGCATGTAATTTTAGTGGGCAAGAGAGGAGGTGGATGGCCCTACTCCATGGGCCCCATCTGAGTTTTGTCATTTAATTATCGTTTTCAGACTGTGTTACGTATTTAGTTCGTTTACTCGTTATTTTCGTGTTAAAACGTTAAATCGCGTAACGTTATTTTGAATCGTTTAAATTAATGATATTTATGGGATAAATTTTCATTGAAGTATTATTAAAATACTTTATTTTGAGTTGTTAAAATATTTATTGACTTTCGTTTGGTTGCCGAATTCGATTCGCGCGTTTTTGTTGCGTTAGAGACGTTTTAACCAAAACGTATAGGTTTTTCGTGTATTATTATATGAAAATAACAATATAGGATAAATAACTTCTAAAAATAGATTCAAGTTATTTATAGAAATGTTTTCACCAACGTCCGCATTTTTGTCGGGTTCGTTCCCAATGTTTTGTATGTAATTATACTAATTACGAAATATGTAATACTACGCGTATTAACTAGTTGGGCTTTGCTAGACTTACCTCTAAAATTTGTTGTGAATTCACTTAAGTAGGGAGTTAGCCTAAAATGCAAATGTTTAGTGTACTTAATTGTATTCAAAATTACGGGGTGTCACAGGAACCACTAGAACAAGCAGGGTAGCCAACGGAATTAAGGATTTCATTAGGCAACGTTATTTCGTGGATCACATACCATTTGAATATGAAGAATGGGAAGTAATATTTCAGATTAAAGAGCAGGTATACAAGGAGCTATGTGTAGAATTCCACTGCACATATGAAATGAAAGAGGATGTTGAGACGGCGACTGATAAAAATTTCATGACTTTCCGACTGGGAGGTTGTCGCACCCCCAAATTCGTTAATCGTGGTTAGCGGAAGCATTAGTGTTGTCGGGGGTGCCGACGTTAACGCTGGACAATCACGCATATCAGAACATATGATTATTGCTGAACAGTAAATTAAGATGCCATTTAAGTAAACATTTGTTACAAAAAGCTACGACTCTTCAGAGTCGTAGGAATAGTATTTGTAAGATACAACTAGTTAATAGTTACATATTTCAAAAGAGGATTTAATAAATATGACTAATGGAAATAAGTTATAAAAAGGAAATCCTTAGTGTCCCAAAACGTGGCATCCTAATTCTTCGTGGGTCGCCTAATCCAGAATGTATGCAGTCTTACTGGTGCTGCTAGTTTCCTGAAAGACATAGCAAAAAGTCAACAAAAATGTTGAGTGAATTCACAGGTTTTATGTTTACAAGTGTAGTTCGTTAAACCAGTTTGTTTGTAAGCTTGTTGACTCAAAAATCAAATAATGTTTCGTTTTAGTTGGAACGTCATCCAAAAGTATCGTGTTGTTGGGATGTTACCCAAAAGTACAATTTCATTTTAGTGATCTCAACACATCATTTCGTTTTAGTGATGTCAACACATCCAATGGTATACGTTTGGAAAACCAATCCAGTTGTATAAATAATAGGAACGCATTCCTATGTAATCAAGCGTAGGAAAATGTTATTTCTAAAATGTTCAAAATAGTAGGGAGACAAAGACGGTGATCCCTCGAAGGTTAGCTAGACCTTATGAGTTATAGTAACGACCCCTAATGCTATAACCAATCCACGACGTTTAACGTTTTTGCCACAGTAACATTTTAAATATACGCTCCTCGTTACGACTGCCGTCGTGCGGTTGGCGCGACCAACAAGTTATAATAGTGGGAGGGCTGTCAACTCGATAGTACTATCCGTATATCTAGTGGCTAGGGTCACCTAGCTAATGGTTATAGGTTGCATGCACTGGGACTTTTGTGCACACAACTACCTCTCGTAAACCTAGGTCCGTACCAAGATTCGTTGTCATGTTACCAAAATAGTGTGAAAAGTCATTTCGTAAACAGTTCAAGTAATAGTATGAAAGCATTTATAATAATCGTTGTACGTTTGTATCAAAACAGTAAAGTAGTAGCTATGTCCTTCACCCATGTTAGAGAAAAGTATTGAAAACAGTAAAAGTAGGGGCTGTGAACTCACCTATGGTTGCTAGCGTGTTTAATGCAAATATGTTTCGAGTCGATAATCTCCTAACATCCTAAACGTATGAGATTATAATTGTAAGTATGTGGATGTCGTAGTTGACCATCCATGTTAGCGTTCATCAACTAGTTATGTCCAAATAAGTTGTTCAAGTTCGTTTATTAAAAACGTGTACGACCCGTTGATGAAAGTTTGTAATAATAATTCATTTAGACATTATTATTAAGTTTGTTTTGTTGTATACTATTTATTAGTACATATCGGGTGTTGCAAACAGATTATTTAGTTCGTAAAAACCTTAAACCGTAGGTCAAAGTTGGTCAAACTTGGTCAAACTGGTCAAAGTTGGTCAAACCGGTCAAGATTGGTCAAACCTAGTCAAACTGGTCAAAGTTGGTCAAACCTGGTCAAACTGGTCAAGGTTGTGGTCAAGTTGGTCAAACTTTAGCGATATATGTCAATTTATGAGACACTTCATGAGTCACTTCCAATTTATGAGTTAGAGTATTTGGTCCAAGTGTTCTAGGAGTCGGTTTCTAATTCGGGAAACTTTCTTAGTTTAGTTTTTGGTCCAAGTTACTAAATAAGTCACTCAAACCCATTTTTGTTACTATTTTCCAAAAATAGCAAGTTTTGTCGTTTTTAGAAATCGAGCCGTTTTTATTAACTTGGTCAAACTTACTCGGTTTGACCCGAAACTTTTACCCAACCCGTATTTCAGTTCATAGAGCTTATAAAAATTATTGGTTCGTGTCGGGGTTAACCTGAAGTGTCGGTTTTTACAAGAGTTCTAAAACAGCCCTAGAGTTATGTTTTCGGTTTTGTCGGTTTAGTTCGCCACACATTTCTACCATTTCTAGTCCACATTAAGTCTCTAAAATTTTACCAACTGATCATCAAGGTTTCTAGTTCGTAACGTGATTTTTCCAATATTCATAGTGTCCATTTACATAGGTAATTAATTCCGCGTAACAACCGAACACATTTATCGAACATATTCAGGTCAGTCCCAAAGATCAGTCTATCCACAAAAATAAGTACAGATCTGGAAAAAGTGTAAAAGACGAAAGTTGTAGATCTTTTCAATATGCAACTTTTAAAAAAAAATCGTTGTCTAACTCCTCCTAGAACTCGAGATATGATTATTTTTGTGGGCTGTGTTTTCTGGGACAGATTATGCATGTTAATGTATGTTATGCAAAAACGATTTTTAGCAAGAGTTTTGGACATATTCAAGTTAGATGAACTATATAACATGTAAATAACATAGAGAAGATTAGAAATGAGTTTCCTTACAAAGATTTTGATAGAGATGAGATGAGATGATGATGATAGAGTTCTTGAGCTAATTATTATTACAAAAAGTTAAGAATTTGGTTGGTAGTTGGTGGTGGTGGTTGTGGTGGTCAAAGGTGGTTCTTGGGTGGTCAATGGTGGTTGAGGGGTGGTGTTGTGGTGGTGATTCTCCAGATTTTAGAGAGAGGGATGAAGGTTTAGAGAGAGGTGAGAGCAAATGGGAAAGAATGAATGAGGTGAATGGAGTGAAATGACTCCTTTGCATGCATTTTGAGTGGTTTTTGTTCAAGAAAATGATGGTGGTGCATGTGGGAGCACATGTGGCTGGTCTCATGGGTCCCATTTGAGTAGGTGGAGTTTTTAAATTTCGATTTTCAGACTGTGTTACGTACTGTGATCGTTTACCAGTTATTTTCGTTAAATGGTTAAATCGCGTAACGTTTTCTTGCGTTGTTTTAAGTCGTAATATATTTGGGATAATTTTTCATTGAAGTATTGTTAAAATACTTTATTTTGATTTGTCAAAATATTTATCGAATTTCATTTGGTTACCGAATGCAATTCGCGCATTTTCGTTGAGTTAGAGATGTTTTAACCAAAACGTATAGGTTTTTCGTGTATTATTATATCAAAATAATAACATAGAATAAATAACTACTAAAAATAGATTTAAGTTATTTATAGAAATGTTTTCACCAACGTCGTATAGTTTTGTTGAGTTTGTTCCAAATGTTTTTTTTTACGTAATTACAACTAATTACGAAATGTATAATTCTACGCGTATTAACTAGTTGGGCTTTGCTAGACTTACCTCTAAAATTTGTTGTGAATTCACTTAAGTAAGGAATTAGCCTAAAATGCAAATGTTTAGTGTACTTAATTGTATTCAAAATTGTGGGGTGTCACATTCTCTCCGTGTTCGAGAAATCTCGTCCCGAGATTTTAATCCATGTCGGAACGTCAGACGCGTGTGTTTCCGAGAAGTCGTGTTGTCACCGTAGTAGCTTTAGGTTGTTGTAAATGTTCTAATGGCTTAAGTATACTCGTCGCATAGTTCAATAAGTTATATGTTCAACAGCAGTCCAGGTTCACTAAGCGCTAAATTCAAGACGTTCGAATAATGTAACGTTAAAGAGTAGTAGGAGTTTACTAATACGTATCGATGTTGACATAGGGATCCGGTTGTGCACCCTTTGATTTAAGAATGTTCGTGCGTCCAGGAGCTGTTGGAACGTTAACGTTGCGGTTGTTGTTTAAAATGAACAAACAGTTGTCAAAACAGTTGGCAATTCGAAACGGTTAAATTGTTGTTCAAATCGTGGTCAAATCATGACAGAGTAGTTGTTTAAAACAGGTGATAAACTCACTTGTAAATCTTTTGTTGTTTAAATATAAACAAGTTATGTATAAATCGTTGACATTCAGTCGAAATAGTGATCAATTCGTATATGTTTAGAAAATCATTTTAGTGTATAAATAGTAGTGTTCGTTTGGAAATCAATCTGGTGAATAAATAGTCGGAAAACCTTCCCGTGTAGTTATTTGTTGAAATAACCATTTCAAAATAAAATTTGTAGGAAATTTATCCTATAAAGTTTGCTATTCGTGGGAGAGTTCGTTTCGCATAGTACTTAAGAAGGCTCGTTACTCCGATACGTATCGCGATCTCCGTTTGTTTCATCCGTCCATTCGATTGATGAGTTGTCAGTCCTAATCGTTAAACGTTTAGTACGAATTCGTTCGTTCCGTTAGAGAATAAGAGTTTGTTTGCACAATAGTCAAGCAGAATAGAGTAGTCATTCAAATAGTAGTCAATGCCAAAGTAAGGAATGTGAAGAATGAAGTCTCACATGTTTCAGTTATCGAGCATTAAGAAGAATAAGCGATATCCCCATCACGTATCTTACGACTATGAAACGCCCGTATGTACTTAGTATGATATAATCACGTTGGCCAGGCGTCATTATATGATGCTAAATACATACTTCTTTTCATCAACCGCCTTAATACGATCAGGTTCATACGAATCAGCGAATTGGATGTAGTATGGTTCAAGGAGTTCAAGGCAAAATCAACCATACAATAGAACAAGTAGAATAAGTGTACGATAGTATCGGTCGGTTGGTTCACGTATGCCGATGTGTCATAAAAAATGTTGTCGTGTATCGAGTTAGACGTATGCAAATGTATGTGTATGCATGAGTGTCCTAGCCAATGCTATAGTCTAGGTCTCTAGGTCGCTTAAAGACTTCTAGTTCGCTATAACCAATGGCTCTAATACCAATCTGTCGCACCCCCAAATTCGTTAATCGTGGTTAGCGGAAGCATTAGTGTTGTCGGGGGTGCCGACGTTAACGCTGGACAATCACGCATATCAGAACATATGATTATTGCTGAACAGTAAATTAAGATGCCATTTAAGTAAACATTTGTTACAAAAAGCTACGACTCGTCAGAGTCGTAGGAATAGTATTTGTAAGATACAACTAGTTAATAGTTACATATTTCAAAAGAGGATTTTATAAATATGAATAATGGAAATCAGTTATAAAAAGGAAATCCTTAGTGTCCTAAAACGTGGCAACCTAATTCTTCGTGGGTCGCCTAATCCAGAATGTATGCAGTCTTACTGGTGCTGCTAGTTTCCAGAAAGACATAGCAAAAAGTCAACAAAAATGTTGAGTGAATTCACAGGTTCTATGTTTACAAGTGTAGTTCGTTAAACCAGTTTGTTTGTAAGCTTGTTGACTCAAAAGTAAAATAATGTTTCGTTTTAGTTGGAACGTCATCCAAAAGTATCGTGTTGTTGGGATGTTACCCAAAAGTATAGTTTCATTTTAGTGATGTCAACACATCATTTCATTTTAGTGATGTCAACACATCCAATGGTATACGTTTGGAAAACCAATCCAGTTGTATAAATAGTAGGAACGCATTCCTATGTAATCAAGCGTAGGAAAATGTTATTTCCAAAATGTTCAAAATAGTAGGGAGACAAAGACGGTGATCCCTCGAAGGTTAGCTAGACCTTATGAGTTATAGTAACGACCCCTAGTGCTATAACCAATCCACGACGTTTAACGTTTTTGCCACAGTAACATTTTAAATATACGCTCCTCGTTACGACTGCCGTCGTGCGGTTGGCGCGACCAACAAGTTATAATAGTGGGAGGGCTGTCAACTCGATAGTACTATCCGTATATCTAGTGGCTAGAGTCACCTAGCTAATGGTTATAGGTTGCATACACTGGGACTTTTGTGCACACAACTACCTCTCGTAAACCTAGGTCCGTACCAAGATTCGTTGTCATGTTACCAAAATAGTGTGAAAAGTCATTTCGTAAACAGTTCAAGTAATAGTATGAAAGCATTTATAATAATCGTTGTACGTTTGTATCAAAACAGTAAAGTAGTAGCTATGTCCTTCACCCATGTTAGAGAAAAGTATTGAAAACAGTAAAAGTAGGGGCTGTGAACTCACCTGTGGTTGCTAGCGTGTTTAATGCAAATATGTTTCGAGTCGATAATCTCCTAACATCCTAAACGTATGAGATTATAATTGTAAGTATGTGGATGTCGTAGTTGACCATCCATGTTAGCGTTCATCAACTAGTTATGTCCAAATAAGTTGTTCAAGTTCGTTTATTAAAAACGTGTACGACCCGTTGATGAAAGTTTGTAATAATAATTCATTTAGACATTATTATTAAGTTTGTTTTGTTGTATACTATTTATTAGTACATATCGGGTGTTGCAAACAGATTATTTAGTTCGTAAAAACCTTAAACCGTAGGTCAAAGTTGGTCAAACTGGTCAAAGTTGGTCAAACCGGTCAAGATTGGTCAAACCTAGTCAAACTGGTCAAAGTTGGTCAAACCTGGTCAAACTGGTCAAGGTTGTGGTCAAGTTGGTCAAACTTTAGCGATATATGTCAATTTATGAGACACTTCATGAGTCACTTCCAATTTATGAGTTAGAGTATTTGGTCCAAGTGTTCTAGGAGTCGGTTTCTAATTCGGGAAACTTTCTTAGTTTAGTTTTTGGTCCAAGTTACTAAATAAGTCACTCAAACCCATTTTTGTTACTATTTTCCAAAAATAGCAAGTTTTGTCGTTTTTAGAAATCGAGCCGTTTTTATTAACTTGGTCAAACTTACTCGGTTTGACCCGAAACTTTTACCCAACCCGTATTTCAGTTCATAGAGCTTATAAAAATTATTGGTTCGTGTCGGGGTTAACCTGAAGTGTCGGTTTTTACAAGAGTTCTAAAACAGCCCTGGAGTTATGTTTTCGGTTTTGTCGGTTTAGTTCGTCACACATTTCTACCATTTCTAGTCCACATTAAGTCTCTAAAATTTTACCAACTGATCATCAAGGTTTCTAGTTCGTAACGTGATTTTTCCAATATTCATAGTGTCCATTTACATAGGTAATTAATTCCGCGTAACAACCGAACACATTTATCGAACATATTCAGGTCAGTCCCAAAGATCAGTCTATCCACAAAAATAAGTACAGATCTGGAAAAAGTGTAAAAGACGAAAGTTGTAGATCTTTTCAATACGCAACTTTTAAAAAAGTTAGTTGTCTAACCCTCCTAGAACTCGAGATATGATTATTTTTGTGGGCTGTGTTTTCTGGGACAGATTATGCATGTTAATGTATGTTATGCAAAAACGATTTTTAGCAAGAGTTTTGGACATATTCAAGTTAGATGAACTATATAACATGTAAATAACATAGAGAAGATTAGATATGAGTTTCCTTACAAAGATTTTGATAGAGATGAGATGAGATGATGATGCTAGAGTTCTTGAGCTAATTATTATTATAAAAAGTTAAGAATTTGGTTGGTGGTTGATGGTGGTGGTTGTGGTGGTCAAAGGTGGTTCTTGGGTGGTCAATGGTGGTTGAGGGGTGGTGTTGTGGTGGTGATTCTTCAGATTTTAGAGAGAGGGATGAAGGTTTAGAGAGAGGTGAGAGCAAATGGGAAAGAGTGAATGAGGTGAATGGAGTGAAATGACTCATTTGCATGCATTTTGAGTGGTTTTTGTTCAAGAAAATGATGGTGGTGCATGTGGGAGCACATGTGGCTGGTCTCATGGGTCCCATTTGAGTAGGTGGAGTTTTTAAATTTCGATTTTCAGACTGTGTTACGTACTTTGGTCGTGTACCCGTTATTTTTGTTAAATGGTTAAATCGCGTAACGTTTTCTTGCGTTGTTTTAATTCGTAATGTATTTGGGATTATTTTCCACTGAAGTATTGTTAAAATACTTTATTTTGATTTGTCAAAATATTTATCGAGTTTCATTTGGTTACCGAATGCAATTCGCGCATTTTCGTTGAGTTAGAAACGTTTTAACCAAAACGTATAGGTTTTTCGTGTATTATTATATCAAAATAATAATATAGAATAAATAACTACTAAAAATAGATTTAAGTTATTTATAGAAATATTTTCACCAACGTCGTATAGTTTTGTAGAGTTTGTTCCAAATGTTTTTTTTACGTAGTTACAACTAATTACGAAATGTATAATTCTACGCGTATTAACTAGTTGGGCTTTGCTAGACTTACCTCTAAAATTTGTTGTGAATTCACTTAAGTAAGGAATTAGCCTAAAATGCAAATGTTTAGTGTACTTAATTGTATTCAAAATTGCGGGGTGTCACAGAGGTCAACCAAGGAAAATGAGTATGATGGAGCTTGCTGCCTGTCTAGGCATTTATTCTCGAGAGCAGCTAGATGCATCTCATTTTGCGGATTATTTGATGGCTAGTGAGATGATCGAGACTGAATTTTATCCCAAGGATGTGTGGCACGAATTTTCATCAAAACCATATGCTAGAGGTGGAAGTTTATACAAAGATATAGAGAGCATGCAGTTGCGGGTAATCCAACGATGTCTTGCGCACACCATTTCGCATAGAAGGGAGAACACAGAGAGAGTTAGCTTCGCTGACTTATGGTATTTGAGGAAGTTCGCAGCGGAGGAGAATATTAATGTGTCATACGCTGTTGCCTGGTATTTACATCATAATACCAGCGGGATTAGAGGGTCATCCCCTATCTGTGGGGGACAATTTGTGACTAGGATTGCCAAGTCCTTCAACATCAGTTTTGAAAATTTAGAGCGAGTTACGGCTAGGCAGAAAACAGTAGGGTTAGTTCAGTTTCAGGGGGCACAGGCTATCTCAGTTGTCAATAATAATTTCGTGCCCTATCAGGAACCACCACCAGAGGAGCAACCGGCTCAGCCACCGAGAAGAAGAAGACAACAGCAAGTGGAACATGAACAACATCAAGAGGAAGAAGCTGCATACGAGCAGGGAGGTTTCCAGCAGCAAGGCGCAGCACAGCCATCCATGTTGAATCTTATGCAGGGTATTCAGGGCCTTCAGGTTAGCCAAGATAATTTTTCGCAAGAAGTCAGGTATGAGCTTGGAGCACAGCGCTACCACAACGCTTGGTCGGCACACAACACACAAAGACTTTCTGAAGTGGTGCCCAACTACCGGCCTACAGCCTACAACTACCCACCCATGTGGGGTCATCCTGGAGCAAGCTATCCACCACCGGCTTATGACGAGGGTGCCGCCTTGGCAGAGCTGCAGGAAGAGTATCGAAGGCAGCAGGAGAGAGAGCAAGAGGAGCGTGGATTCCCCTATGACTATTTCCTATTTTGAGTGCTTGCGTGCCTCATGTGATTCAGACACTTTTCTAGACAAATTGATAACGGTTTATTTAAGTACTTTTAATTTTCTGTTTGGATATTTTGGAATGCTTGACTGGGGAAGACGTTTGGGTACGTTTTTGTACAACGACATCCCAAAACAATTTCACATTTGGATTTAGGTACAAATTTTGGTGCGAAATGGTCAAAAATGTTGGATCAAGGCATTTGTACCCGGCTGGAACTATGGATACCCGGCGGGAACTGTTTGGAGTTTGGTAACATAAGTGATTCAAGCCTCTGTACCCGGCTGGAACTAAGGATACCCGGCGGGTACACCGTACCCGGTTTGGAACCAGGTATTGGACCCGAACCGGTTCCAACCCGGTACAAACCGGTTACTATAGGGTTGGGTTTTCCCCCACCCAAAACCAGGTCGGGTTCGGGTCAGGTTGTGCAAGAACAGGTTTTTTGACTTTGACCAAAAACCAGTTCGGGTTTCCGGGTTGGGTCGGTCTAAAAACCGACTTTGTTCACGGCTATGTACAACCAAATACTAACAAATATGATAATAATTTGTAAAACCAATCAAAAAAAGAAAAAGAAACAATTTATCGAAATTATACCTTGTGAGATGTTTAATCGAAGAGGAGAAAACGCTGAATTTTATGTTGCAATTTTCATAATTTTTCGATTTGCCATTTATGAAATAATAAAATTTTAAGATCTTGAGGGTAAATAGATTTTTTTACAAATGATACAATCTCATTCTTTCACTCAAATGTCATTTACTTGTAATGTATATAATACAACCAATGTCTAGTGTCCACTACATCTTGCCAAACCGGAGCATAGGTAATAAACATAAACAATAAACAATAACCATTACTACGTAATAACAAAGCAAATGGCTGTGAAAGTTACTTTGACTGAATCTCTTAGAATTAAAACAACTGTTAAAAATTTGATGACCCTTTTGAGTTTTGATCCGTAGACTCGTAGAAAGTAACCGATGGAGGTCTTCCGGGCCGTACAAATGAAAATCACCCAATGGGCTTTACATATTGTCTGTTGAACACTTTGGGCCAATTATAAACTTAAAATAATTTTTTTGTAAGGGACAAATATCAAAAATAAATTTTAACATATACCTAGATTTTGTTTATTATTTAAATCATAATATTTATAACTTAAAAATCATTAGCTAACCTAAATTTATCTATATCTATATATATTTATTTTATTAATAATTAAAATTGATACAAATACGTTGGCAGCATAATGATTAAACTATTTTTTTATAAGGGAAAAGTATAATAAAAGGTATTATACTTATCACTTATTCCTATTTCAGTTACATAACTTTAAATTATTTAATTTAAGGTATCAAACTTACAATCTGTAATCAAATTTGGGAAGCGAAATTCACAAATGACGAGTTGTCATCGAATTTTTTTTATAAGTAACATATCTATTTAACCGATTAATATTCCTCGATCAATTTTAAAAAATATTGAGTATTATGGGAGATATTAAAGTTGAAAGTGGTAATGGGTTTTTGTTTTATTCTTTCTGCTCACTCAATTTTTTTAAAAATTGGCCGAGGAATATTAATCGATTAAATAGATATGTTACTTATTGTAACGACTAGTATTTTGATCATCTTAAAGTAAGGAAATTTTTGATTTTATACATGTAATAATTTCAAATCATATAATATAAATAATAGGTGTAAATAAAGCAAATATAAAGTATGTATTAAATAAGAAATGTGCTAACTAGTAATTCTTGTGATAGTAATTGTTATAGTACTTTTAATCTAGCTTCATGTACAACCTGTTTTTGCTTATTTAAATTTTAAATATTTAGGTATTGATGTTTAAGCTAATTGTACAACTTTTAAAGCACTTACTTGGTGCATAAGAAATTTAAGATAATAAAACTTGATGAGTCATTCAATTAAACACTTGGATGGATTATAAGATGACAACAATCAAAGCTATAATGGTGTGTTGTCTAGTTATTAGAGTATTATCTTAAGAACTAGGGCTACGCTACATCACTAAGTAAGTCTAACTACTCCTTACTATATAAGCCATTCTATCCTTCTTTTTCCTCTCCTTTACATATCACTCTGATTGAAAAATATTAGTGATAAATTGTAGAGGTTAAGCTAGTCAAGCAACAAGAATGATTAAGGATCAAGTAAAAGAGGAAAACTACACCTCTTTAAGTATAACAAGTGAGTATTTCATGTCTTTCAAAAACCAGGATGCATGATATGTGTACGTAAAACTGCTATATGATAATTATTTGCAGCTCATGAGTTTTATTGATGTGCATTGGATATAATTACTATGTACAGTTGCTATGTTTTACTATGTATTGATGCTGTGAACGGGACGGGTCTATGGGCAGGAATGGGCAGCCCTTGTGATGGTATCAGCTTGCACTTCTTTCATATGGTTTTAAATCAATGAGTTGAAGTTGCGATTCAGTCACAACATCTGGACTATATTTATATGGATATCTGCTGCAACTATCAGTGGATATATATTATACTGTGTGTTATATTTTTGTACACAAAATCAAGCATGAACTCACTAAGCTTTGAGACTTATGTATGTCACGTGCATTCCGAGGTTAACAGGTAGATTAAACTCATGAAGACTATGGAATAAGATGAAAAGAAGGGGGACTGATGCTTCTGATATCCAACTGATCTCGACTATATAATTATGTTTTGAATCATTAAGTTTTGTTCGATATTAAGACTTTTGTATTTTCGACTTCCATTGTAATAAATATGTCTAAGCGTGATTTCAATATATATCGGGAATATGGTTGTTTTACTTATAAAAAAGAATTCCGGTGACAACTCGTCATTTGTGAAATTCGCGTCCCTAACTTGCTTACAAAATGAAAGTTTGATACCTTAAATAAAAATATTTAAAGTTGTATAACTTAAATAGAAATAGGTGATAAGCATAATACGTTTTATTGTACTTTTCCCTTTTTATAATTAATAATAATAATAATATTTATTATTATTATTATTATTATTTAATAATTTGTTAGTTGGAATGATAAGAAATTGCCACTTATTATTATCTAAAAAACTTTTATTTTTGCCTAAAAAAAATTAATAGTGACGGCTTTAGTGACTTTCAAGCAACCAGGCAAGAATACCCGTCACTAAAGCCGTCACTATTAATTTTTTTTAGGCAAAAATAAAAGTTTTTTAAATCTAAAACTAATTTTTTAGAATGGATAAAGGACCATTAAGAAAAGCTAATAGCTATACTAAGTTTCTATTAAACGAAACTAAAAGAACTTTAGAAACAACCTTACAAAATTATAAGGTAACACAACAAGCTATAGAACATCATTGCAAACAACTAGAGTTAATGTATTCTACATTTACTAGTCAACATATTATAAATCATAAAATTGATATCATTCAGTTTAATCTGAATTTAAGAGAAAACTTTAGGTATGAAATTAATGACCTAAAATCAAGAATACGAGTATATAAAACCCGTATATATTCCGCTTAAATTTGTGTTATTTTTCACAAAATTCCGCTTAAATTTGTGTTATTTTTCACAAAAAATGTATGGGACGACCTCGAAATGGTATCAGAGCCATGGAGCCATGAAAAAATGTTTCATATCTAAACATTAAAAATTTGGTAAAATGACAAATTCTTTAAAAGAATTTTTAAAAATGATTATTTTTAATCATATGATTTTCCAAATATTTAATATAATTAGGGAAAACGAATATTATGAAGAACTTAAAAATAGTTATGACCCATATTCAAATCACTATGACGATGATAATAATTTTGAATGGGATGATGAGTCACTTCATAATATATATCAAGATTAGAAAGCCTAATTTAATGAGTTTTGAAGAATTAATCAAAGGGATTAAAACCTTATTAGATAGTGTTGAAGAAGTCAAAATGTTAGTAAATAATACAATTCTTGAGATACATGAAATAGGCAAAGAAGATCAACTTCTTAAGTTAGATGTAAGAGATCTAAAAAATACAGTTAAAAGTGTAAAATCAGATAAAGGAAAAATGATAATAAATGAAAAACCATCCAAATCTTTTGTAAAATTAAAAGATTTAAAGAAACCAGAAAACCTTTTTCCTAACACCTTAGAGTATAGGTTATGGAATCACACACTTCCATCTTTGTTAGAAAAACAAAAGGAAAATGACAAGAACGAGAAACCCGAGAGTAGTTAAAGAATCTCAGGTATACAAAACAAAAGAATACGATAGAAAAGATGCTTTCCATCTTTATCTTGCCGTAAACTCCTTTAGAAATAATATAACTACTTTTTGGCCTAGGACGAAATTAAGATCTAGACTTCTTAGGACCCTAGAAGACGAGTTACATTATCTTCTAAGAACATCAGAATCTAAAGGTTTCAAGGAACCAGAAGAAAAAGAATCTATCATTCTTAATAAATCTCTAGACATTATAGAAGATAGAAATAATCATCTATCCAATATTTTAAAAAATCCAAGTTTTTTAGATTTTCAAAATATTGACTTAGATAATATAAATTGGGATGACATCGATTTAACAATTCTAAATGGAGAACCTAGTATTTGATTTTTCAAATATAGATATAAATTCCGATAAGGAAATAAATGTGAGAATGAATAATACTCAAAGTTCGGGAGCAAGTACAATCATCAACCAACCAGAATGGACCGATGAATACCTAGAAGGAACATCTAAGAGAACAACCACTAGAATTATTAATAACGCTAGAAACCCAGAATATCACTTCTCTTTTCAAGATAAATATATACCTCTAGATAAACCTCTAGAAGCACTTAGTTTTGCCGGAGCAAAATTAAATATTGACTGTGTAATTGACCCAGTTAAAACCATTGGTAGATATTTTGATGCTATGGTTCAATTTTTCATATATCATGAAAGAGATAATTGGACAAGTCAGTACAAAACAGATTTGCTAATATCCTCTCTAGATGAAAAAGCAAGTAATTGGTTTGAAAATCTAGAATCAGGTAACATTGAAATTCTAACTCAAGTTACAAAAAATGCTTTTGAAGAAACAATAGAAAAGGGAGTAGACACTTTTCTAGATTTTATCACAGAAGAATTTCTTGGTCAGAATTGGAATACAGCCTTAAATGAACAAGAAAAACTAATTGAACGAGAACAATTAACAAAGTTAAATTCTATTAAACTTTGTGATATTTGTTTTCTTTCACAATATACATGTCAGTTTGAAGATATCTATTATAAGATATTTAAACCTAACATGCCGACTGAAATCAAAGATTTATATTTTTATAAACTACCAACTCCTTGGAATATTTTAATAACAGAGTTCTATCAAAAAATTTCAAGCAGAGAAATTCTAACAGACTCTTTAGAAGCTAGAATTACTTTTGTAAAACAAAAACTTGCACAAGCTTGTTATAACCAAAAACTAAACAAATCTGGAGCAAAAGGTTTTAGAGCCAGAAAACGACTTTGTTGCGAAACAATTGACTACCCTATCGAATGAGGATGTGAAAAATATAAAAGAAGAAAAAATAAAAAGAAAATGAAAAAACAAAAGAAGTATTTAATAAGAAAGAGATTTTCTAAAAAACCAGGATTCCAGAAAAAACGATTCTTTAAAGCAAAACAGGCTAATAAGAATATTAGAAAACCCTGTAAATGTTGGAATTGTCAAGAAGAATGACACATGGCAAATGAATGTCCTAAAAAGAAATCAAGGAAAATTGCCATAAACAATTTTTTGATAAATGAATTCGAAGAAATCAGTGATCCAGAGATGGATGAAGAAGTCTTTGAATTATATGAGTCAGAAATAGATTCAAACAGTTTTTCTGATAACGAAAGCAGTTCCGAATATTCAGAATGAGTCAAATAATTGAAAATCAAAACACTGATAATAATCAGTATGCTTTTCAAAATGAAGATGAAAATTCTTATGCATGAACATTGACCTTTAATCAAGATCAATATAAACAAATCAAAGGAGCAAAATTTGACTTAAAACCTGGAGATGGAATTCTTCAGAAATGTTCTCAACTTCTTTCAAGAAAAAAGTATGTTTTACATCATTACATGGAATTAGAAGCAGCCATAAGTATTGAACATACCCATGGTGAAGCTAAACTAAATGTTTTTGATAAAAACGTAATTAATAATCTTTTAAGAAAGGTTAATAAAAAAGAAAGAGAAAAATATAAATATGTTTACCTTTCAGGTGTACAAATTATGCTTAAATTTTTATTTAAAAAGGGTGTTAATTGTCCTCTTACGATCCATTTAACAGATCAAAGAATGACAAATGTTCAAGATGCTCACTTAGGTAGCATAACAGGAAATTTAGCATATAAAAAGATACTTTTTACTTGCTATCCAAATTACTGCGTTGCCTTAAAAGATAGAAATCTAGAAAGGTCAATAATGGTAAATTATGTTCTAACTAGAAAGGATATAACTGATGCAGGATCATTCCCTTTCACAGTAGAATACGCTTATTTGTATAGTATTTGTAATTCTAATACCAACGACCCTTTTAATGATAAACCAATCATTGAAATTCATGAGAAATGCGATGGCATTGCTCAGGCTATTCAGCCAACATTAGGTATTTTAACAGAACCTGAAAGTAGTTCTTTAACTCTACCTAGAATGTCAAATTCCTATATACCAGTAGGAAATCAAATTTCATATGACGAAAACTCTAATACTTTAGCAATACGAAAACCATCTTTTCGTAAAAGTATTATTCCTACCTATAGTTACAAATCTTTAGCAGATCAATGTTTTATAAATATTGAGGTAACTAATGATTTAGAAACTTTTACTGGAAGAGCTCTAGTTGATACATGTGCTTCAATTAATTTGTTTCCAAAAAACAAAATAGGATCTTTACCTAAATATAAAGTCTCACCTGTAGAATATGAAGGAATAATTAAACAAGTTCGTGATTTATGTGACGAAATGGTATCTGTAAACATTAGGTTTAAAACAAATAATGAACAAACATTAACCCATAAGGTAGAATGTTTGGTAACTTCAAATTTAGATAACCGTGACTACCTAGTAATATTAGGAGGAGCGTTTCTAAAAAGCTTTAGACAATATAAAATTACCGATCAAAAGGTATGCGTCCAAAAGGATAATACTTGGTATATGATACCTAGAATCTAGTATGCCTCAACATACTAAAATTGATACAACAATCTATATACAGGTAACCCTACTTGTAGAGGATATAACCACTTGTGCTATTATAGACACAGGGTCACAAGCAACACTAGTTAAAGAAGATTTAATTAGCAATTGGAAACAATTAGATCAACCAATTATAGCCACAGGATTTAATGACTCTTGATAAACACTCAAAAGTACTATATTTCAGTAGTATTTTACCCCTATTTTTGAATGTTTTTATTGCATTTTGTTAAGAATAGATATTGATTTCGTTCATATTTGCAATTAGATGTGGAAATAGAGCGTTTATGAAGAAAGGAATGGAAAACAGTCAATAAAAGAGCTAAATGATGCATATTTGAAGAATAAAGTGAAGCCGAAGTTGAAGAAAAGAAGAAATGAAGAAAAGTCAAGAAACCGGCTGAAAATCCCATCCATACGCCGTATGGAAATCCATACGCCGTATGGATTGCAACAGTGGAGACCCAGGTTACACGGACATGGGCTGGGCTTGAAATCAATCCATACACCGTATGGAAATCCATACGCCGTATGGATCAAAATCATAGGAAGTATAAAACGCGATTTTTAACCTAAAAACAGTGTGTTCGTTTAAGGTTTGTTTCCAGACGATAATTTACGAATATTAGGGTTTATTTACGAATTAGTTTAGCTTTTTGGAGGCACGTGGAGTCAAGATTGAGGGTAGTTCGTCTTGTGTCTTCGTGATTCGTCTTTATTGATTCGGTATAACTCTTTTATTCGATTTCATTGAAGAATTTGTTATTGAATAATCTGATTATTTCTGTTTTAATGATGAATTGAATATTCAAAGTGATTGTGTAGTTGATTGAACTTAGATTATGATTATTGAACGATTATAATTGCGTATTGACTAAGTTATTTAATTGAAAACGGTTATATTACTCACGAATCCTTGTTTATTGGTAACTGGTAGTTATTAGATCTCAGCGTGGTTAATAATGTTGATGAGATTGAGTTCCTTGAACGTTATTAATTATTGATGGTTAGAATCTTAGGGTTTTGATCATTGCTAAATAGATTGAGTTTGATAGGTTGAGAATTTGATAATTATTCACTTTAAAATGAACAAGACAATAAGTTAATTATTGGATATTGTTGAGTCATACCACTAGAGTAATTATAATGAGTTGTGAATGCTTAATGCATGATTTAGGGAAAGACACACAATTGACTGATCATCTTGTGACATTGGAACCAGTGTTTCATGTTGGACCCTAGATTATAGGAATTAGTTGGACCCGAAACGTTGGCTAGTTCACATTCGACTTAGTATTCATTGAAGAATTTGGTATTAAGTTGATCTAAAAGAATCACAATTAGATAATCAATACGTAATAAATCGGGAAATATGAATCTAAGTGACATTAATTATACAATTACTTATTCCTTCCAATTAGGGTTTATTATTATTATTTATTTATTATTTTAATTTAAAGTTTTATTTAAGTTTGTTTATTTTAATTAGATGTTTTCTAAACGATTGTTCGTACGGAACTAAAACGCCCCCCATATTTACTACTTTTTAGTTAATTGTTAATTTCTATTTTAAATATTCCACCATTCCCTGTGTTCGAATCTGACTTACCAAATCTATATTTACAATTGATCGGGTATTCTTGCCTGGTTGCTTGAAAGTATTTATTAGGTATTTCTATTTATAAATTGTAAAACAAGACGCGCTTTCATAAGCGACATCAAGTTTTTTGCGCCGCTGCCGGGGAAGCGGTTGTGATTATTTAAATAGGAGTTAGTGATTTGTAAACTTTGATTTCTAAAATAATTTTATTAAACAAATAATTTTGTAAAGTTGTTTAAAGTAAATTAAGTAATTGTGTAACAAGTTTTCATTAATTCATTGGTTGAAACTAATTATCCTTTAATTGGTTAAACTTTTGGGGTTTTAGTTTCAACCGGCGGATGGGAATCCGTCCGCCGGTTGGAGTTCCATTTATTTTAATATTGTACATGTTATTTAAAATTATTATTTAGTGTGAACTAACTTGTTTTTCGTTAGTGGTGTTTTGTATTTTCAGATTTATTTTTTATTAGGTTTATCCAATGGCAAGGAGCTTTGAAAGTGATGCAAACGATAATGATTTGGTCAAGAGAGATCAGTCTGCTAAGTCTGATGCTAGTTCCACTGAGATAGTATCTCCCTGTACTCGCTTAGGGCGCAGTCCCGTTCCTATTGTTTCAACTTGTCAGGAATTGCTATCTGCACTTGAGGAGTTTAGAGGAGATATCCCTTTCTGTTCAGAGATTATTAGGAGTTCCACAATTGATTTTTCTGGTAATCAACAGGCATTGGTTAATGATGTGTTAGAGGCAGCTTTGATTAAGAGTCAGTATGGGATTGATAGGCAATTCTATATTGCCCTCACTACGTTTGGGGAATCTCTAGAAACTAGGATTAAGGAGGAAGAGAAATTCTACATTGCTCAGAAGAAAAGATACACGGAGATTTATGAGATTCTGAGGCATTCTGCGTTTCCATATTCGGCAAATCAAACCGCGTGTCTTGGTCGCATGGTTAGGGCTTTGTATGAGGTAACTGGTCATCCTAGTGCAGAAGCAGATAAAGAATTTAGGTTTAGTCTAAAAGAGTTGGTTCGATTGCTACATTCAGGTGACCATTTGACGGATATTACACCTCATCGGTTCATTGTGAAGAGTACTATTCATTACTATCTTCAAGAAATGGTGACGAAAGTAGATCGTCTTGCTAAGGAAGAATTGGATAGGCCTCGTCCAGATTTTATTCACCCTAATAATGAGATTGATTTGGCTAGTTACTTTGGAGTTCACTTGGATGTTCTTATTAACAAGAGTAAAGTCTCAACCCCTTGGGAACATTTTAATCATGGAATGATAGAGATCTATACTAAGCTGGTTAATATTTTCAAACATTCGGGGCTAGAACTTAGCAATAGGCAAGAGATAGTTCTTCAAAAGGTAGAAAGACAAGTGAGGTGCTTGAGAAAAAGTTTCTTGATGAGAAATCATTATGGAATAACTGAGGCATGTTTGGACTTTATAAGTGAGTTAGAAGAAAACCCTTTTGAACGTGAGTACGAGTTGGAAGATGATAAGTTGGTATTGGCACCGGAGGGAGTAAATAATAAGGAGATTAATAAAATCAGTTGGGACTTGGTTTATTTTCATCACGTGGTTAATGAGCACTTGGCAAATTTTCCAAGTTTTGGTCATGGGATCATTAACGTCATTCCCATAATCACTGAGCGTTTCCTTACTCTCTATCCTAAGCAGTGATTCTAATCATTTCTTTTGTTTCTTATGCTATTGGATTGTTTCTAACATTTTGGTTTATTTTGGATTATGTTAGACTTTCAGTTGTTTTGGATTTTAGTTTTTTTTTTTATTGTATGATTTGAATATTAAGTATTTATTTTGAATGTTATGTTATTTAAAGTTTGTTAATTATTGTTATTTATTTTATAGTGTGGAATTGTGAAGATTTTGAAGTCGTGATTATCCTCCAGGTTTGAGATTTAATTATATAAAATTAGTGATGAATTTGGGTTAAAAATGGGTTTGGAAATCGTTTTTTGAAAAATTCTGATTTTTCAATCCATACGCCGTATGGAATCCATACGCCGTATGGATTGGTTGGGCCACTGGGCCGTGTCGTTGACTGGGTTTAATGAGTTTGACCTGGGCCTGTTTAATCCATACGCCGTATGGAATCCATACGCCGTATGGATCAAAAATGCAGAAAACCGCTAGCAGCTCCTTTTCTTCCCCATTTTCAAACCTAAAACCCCATTTTTCACCACCTACGGCTCTAACCCCCACACCACCAAATAACCACTTCCGGGCACGCATTCATCTCCATTTTTGCGTATTCGTGTTACACGCACTTTCCTCTACAAGGTATAACTTCCCGTTTTCATTTTCGTTGGTTAAATCATTCGTTTGGAAGTTAGGGTTTATGATAGAATTTTGGGTATTTCGAATGTAGGTATGATGATTGGCATGTTTTGATTGATTTATGTTCTAATTGATATATACATTGCAATGTCATGCTCGTTTTTCTAATATGTTACGTATATTAAGTTAATCGAATTATCCGTTAGTAATGATGAAATGTGACTATGAGTTATGCTCAAATGTGCAAAATGTTTTAATTTAGTGCTTATTAATTTTCTGACCACATGATGATTAATGCAAATATTTGTTTGGTACACAAGTGTTTGTGATTACGGTTATGTGATAAATTGTTATTTTGATTAATTGTGTTATAATAATTCATTTTGAGATTGTATGGATGTTTGGTAGTTGCTAATGCTCGAGTTTAGTGATTGTGCAATTTCGTATATTCATAATGGTACCAAGTTACTATAATGCATTTGATTAGGCAATTGTCATGAATATTTAATTAAGTATATACATATATGCAATTTGAGTGGTTTTTGTTTAAAAATTGCAATTTAGGTTCATGAAATTGGTTGTTGCGGTAGTTTTAGGCTAAACCTTTATGGTGGATTATTCAATTTTAAGCCGAAATGCTGCCGAAATTTTTAGTAACCTTTTTGCATTAACTGCTTATTTGGTGTTATTAACAATTGTTTTGTTTAGCAGTTATCATGTCTAACAGGAGAACAAGAGGGGGTCAAACTTTGGGGAATCCATTGGTTCGAGCTCATAGATACCTCACTTTTCATGGGTCTTATTCTGAGACCACTAGATTTCAGTTTGGAGAGCGTCTGACTTCTAATATTGGCCAGTCAATTGAGGTTTTTGATGCTGTTAACTGGAATGTTTTGGAGCATGTGGTTGCTAGAGAGGGGTTCACTAATGGTGCTGAAGCCATTAGGAGTTTACTTGCTATTCCATATGTACTAGAGGATGGAAACATTGGATTTGTTTCCTATGCTTGGTCCCGGTTATTCAGTATCAGGGAGGATATCTACAGAGAGCTGGTTGTTGAGTTTTATAGCACTTTTAGGTTTGAGTCCAGGTCGACTCAATGGACTGAGAACTCCATTTTCTTCCAGCTAGGGGGACAGCCTAGACATATGACTTTGGTTCAGTTTGCTTTGGGATTGGGGCTTTATGAGCCCAATGAGCTGGATAACCCTCACTTTTTAAACCACATTTCTGCAGGTGCTGTGAAGAAGCTCACTGACTTGGAAGTTGAGCAGGAGTGGCAGTTTATTGCCCAGGGTAATTATGGCAGTTCGACACCTTCTTACACGCGTATTCGAGATCCTCGTCATCGACTCATTCACAGATTGTTGACCTACACCATTGTTGGTCGCAAGGAGGGGCCTGAGAAAGTTTCGAGGCCTGACTTGTTTTATTTGAGCTCGATTATCTAGAAGAGGCTAGTGAATGTACCTTGGAGGTTGGCGAAGTGGATGTCGAAGAGAGCTACTGGTACTAGAGATGGGAGTAGTTTGTGTGGAGGTCACTTTGTTACACGGTTGGCTAGATACTTCGGTTTGGCTACTCAGGATGAGATGGGGTCATGCACGATTGTTCAGCCTAGCATGGGATGGTTGACTGCACGCCGGTTGGAGGCGTTTGCTCTTATTGAGCCATGCATTACTTATGGTGGTCCTGCAGAGATATATTACTGGGTTCCTGTGACATCCGTCACCAAAACTCTATTCATAGGATCGTTTCCTATAATCATTTCTTATTTGTATTCATGTACGTAGGTAATATGGAGAAATAAATTAAGTATTCGTTATTTAAACTATTTGAGAAATTTAATTCTCGTATAGTGTTCAACAATTTGAACCAATACTCGTACGCGGTTAATTTAAAAGTTAGGATAATAATAATGAAATAATAATAATAATAATCATATAATAATAAATATGATATAATAATAATAATCAGATCCTATAATAATAATAATTATAGTAATAATAATAGTTATAATAACTATAGTAATAATATTAATTAAAGAAACAAACGGAGGAAGTAAAAGTGTAGTAAAAATAATAATAATAATATAATAATAATAATAATAATAATAAAATAATAATGATGATCATGTGGGCTTAGTGTAATACTTCTACTTCTTTTTGTGTTTGCCGAGGAGGTGAGGCCAAAGGAAAAAAAATATATATATACGGCCCAACCCAAGTCTCATAACTTAGCCTCCAACCCAATTTAGACCTTTAAATACCAACTTAAAACAAACCCTAAAACTTTTAATCATTGAGTAAAAAAAAAAAAAGAACGTCCCTTGGATATTTTCTGCTTGTGTCAATTGGAAGAAAAAGAAAAGAGAGGTGGTCGAGCTCGTGAATTCTCAGTGTGTTACGTATCCGCGTGATTGAGTAGGTATAATTAAAATCCCTTCTCAAATAAATTATTTTTATTTATAATTTCTGAGGTCATAGGATTGTAAAATATGATGGATTAGAGAAATTGTATTGTGCGGATAATGCGTTTTGAATTCGAAAGTTATAAACCCGTAAATCGTATAAGCTGTCCAAATTTTCGTAGTCGTAATCATAGGCTTTTTTTGACCTAGTTTCGTTCGTTTTCACGTTTCGGCCAAAACTGGAAAGTTGTAGATCTCGAAATTTTACACAAACACGCAAGGTTTCGGCCTGTAAAACTAAACATATTATTTTATAAAAATTATTTAGTAAACTGTTGTATTAAAATCCGGATTTTCTGAAAACCTTGGATAGTATAAATTGAATTGGTTTGTTATTTTCAAATCTCTTTGGGACTTATAAAATTCTATTATAACATGAACTTTTCTGTATAACTTATATTTTCATAATCCTAAATTGGGTTTACTTATTGTGTGGATGATGACTAAGAGAAATAGAGATCTTTACTATTAAAAAGAAAGAGTGCAATTAATAAAATGTCCTTTTCTACCAGTTTGATTAAAGTATACTGCAATTAATACTTTCAACATCTAGTTTTTTTTTAATGTAGATGTATTAGTTCTAAACGGTTTGATGACGTATTAAATTATTGAAAGGGCTTATATGGCCTAAAGCCCTAAAGTCTTAAACCATGAGCATGGATTAATTTTGAAAGAAAGATAATTTAATGAAACATCTTGATCTAGTAAAGTGATATGGTGATCATAGTTACATGGAAAACAAAATAAATGTTATTTAGTCTAAAATTTAGTAAAAATAGTCTATTTTCCTATCAAATTGTGACCAATGATTATACTTATATATATATTTGTAGATTAACGTACGGACTTATTTGTGGATTCATTCGGGAACCAAAATGCTTTGTTAATCAAGGTGAGTTTTGCGGCCCCATTTTCTTTACTTATTTTCCATTGGGGGAAAAGAATGCTCAAACTGATTTCGAACTGTTTTCTTATGCTGTGTAAACTATCTGATTTTCTGTTTTGGACATTATGATTGAATAAGTGACATCCTGATTGTTGTGGACTGATTGCTGATTGTTGTGAACTGATTGCGGATTGTTGTGGACTGATTACTTACTTTTCGAATGAGTCTTGTGTCTTCGGGACCATGACAACACTCCATATTTCTTACTAATACGGATATGATTATTGATAGTACTATCGGACGACGGTCCCGCTCTTGTGATAGATACGTTATCCTTGAGTGAATATTATCCAGGAACGGACGGGTTGCTTATGGTGGATGGATTGTTTATCTTATGTGCTTATTTCATATCATATGTCCTACTTACTGATTATCACAGCAAACTGTATTTTCTCATGTGTCTTATTAAACATGCGAAACTCACCAACCATTGTGTTGACATTTTCGAGCATTTCTTTTCAGGGAACGCTAGTGGCATTAAGATCGAGGACAAGAAAACTTAGTTGTAACACCCAGTATTTGGGTCTAGTAGTATTTAATATTTTCTAACTGTGAATTATTATTAAATGTGTCAGAAAATAGTTTCGGTGATTTATTTGAAAATAAATGGGTACAAGAGTCGAATAATTTATTGTGACTAATAAATTATTAATTGTTTTAATTTAATCTAGTTGACGGTAAAATAAAATGATGTTTTCCCGCAAATGGTTTTTAAGTTCCAGGCAATGATAAATACGGGGAATAAAATTTAACTAGTTGTGTAATATATCTATATATTGAGTCGGTTGTTTATTTCATACATATCTCCATCTATATACATACGTACGCACATAGATACATATCCCAAAATTGTGAAACCCTAAATTACTTTAAGAAATCATCTTTTAACCTCAAATTGAAGCCTTAGAACTCAAATTCAAGCTTCTATCATCATTACAAACAAGGTATGTATAACACCACAATATTTCAAGAGACATTTTTTTTTTTTTTTTTTAACATATATTGGAAGCGATTAAATACAAATCATGCATTATAGATTGCGTATAACATAGTTCCCAAAACACAATCTACGCCTGCATGATAGGTTGATACAATGACCACATCATCTACAACATTAAGTTAGGTGTTATTTAAATTCCAAAACATAGTTTATAAATGACGACATGTCATATAGTCAGAGCAGGCAGTCAAACATTCTTCAAACTAACTTCTTGCCCACCCACATCAAAAGTAATCTGCAAGAAGTGAGGAGAGGGATTAGCACGAAGCTAAGTGAATAGATCACAACTATCAATCTAAACTATCATAGCAATTGATCACCACAAAGCATCATAACAAATACATCAAAGAGGATCGGTGGTCCTTGAGGTACCCTCATGCCGCGGTGGTTCCCCAAGTAACGCTTATAACCACTGAAGGCCAAACAGTGGTCTTACCGATAGTTTAGTACCATTACTACATATGACATGATTTCAATAAACAACACATGTACAAAGTCATCATGTCGTCCAAAGTAACAGTATCCAAACCCAATATCATATTGACCCCTGACAAGATAGCACATTCCATAATCATCATGGCAAAATGTACTTATTTAACATATAACTGTAAAACCATGTTACCCGTTGTAACCGGATTGTTACAACTAATTCAGAATGAGAGTCAATGATCCACTCACCCTTCACAGTCACCGTCTTCACTCAAAGGTCTAATATTATTGAGTCTTCGGTTTATCTGAGAACACAAGAAGATTACAAGTTAATACTCATTTCATATGATATCTAATATTCATTAAACACTTAATATCAGTTCAACAATTATTAAGTATCATAACGATAGCATACAAGTTGATTAACACTAGTTCTAATCAACAAAAATGACAAAAGCTGCAAACAGTGGGAATCCGCCGGATTCCATGGGAATCCGCCGGATTCAAATGAATACGGTCGGATTCCCATGAATCCGCCGTATTCCCACCCCCTTTCAGCTCCAATTTGGGACAGAACTCTAACTAAGGAATACGCCCTCGGAATACGCCGGATTCCCATGAATCCGGTATCTGAATCCGCCGGATTCCAATGAATACGACCGGATTCCCATATGATCTAGACCGACATAAAAAGGGGGAATCCGACCGGATTCCCGTGAATCCGCCGGATTCCCAAGAACATCAGGCACGCCCAGTTTCTGCAAAACCAAACTCGAACCAAAAACCACAACTAACCAAATTCGAACACTTTGCATGATCTATACATAAAAACAACTTAAAGCATCAATATATATCAAGTTCTAACAACAATGATCTCATCAATCATCAACTCTACTCATTTCTACTTAATTTCATCAAACCCTAACATATGCATACATATAATCAAAGGTAATTTGAACTTACAATCGAGATGATAATCCGTTAAAGATGAAGATAATCACGTGCTAGTACCAATCCAAAGCCTCAATCGATTTCTAGTTGTTAATCTTTGATCTCTAAATTGTTAGGTGTGTGTTTTTGTATTTGAGAGGTTATAATGAATTTGTGATGGAAAAACAATGAGCCGATCCCCAACTAAGGGTGGGTATAATTCAGTATAAATTATACCCGCTCTAAACCTATTGTCTGGAACCTAAAAACCGTTTACATGAGAATATATTTTATTATACCGTCAACTAGATTTATTTAAAACAAGTAATAATTTATGTATCACAATAAGTCATTTGACCGCTGGACATATTTATTTCAATTAGCCAAATAATACTAATTATTTCTAAACTCAATTAAATAATCAAATGAATTAAGTACGTTACCAAATTTCTACTAGGCCGGTAACGAGGATGTTACAGTATGATTTTGTGTTCTTGATTTCCATAAACCTAGAATTTGGGGGTTTTGGGGTTTTGATAATTCTTTGATTATAATCCGAAATTAAGGGTTGAAATGGTTTAAATTGATGTTATTTAAGCTTCTTTATGATGATGATCAACATTAATGAAGCTAGGGTTTATGAATTGATTGAGGTTTTTGATACTAATGATGATTATGATAAAAGTTGTTTGACTAATATGAAATTGAAGGTTGTAGTGATTATATTGTTGTTAGTTGATAGTTAATTCATGATTAAAAGTGAAGTTCTAACTTAGAAATGAGAATTAGTGTAGGATTTTGTAGAAAGTTTAAGGGTTTAGTTGATTATGTTATAATCAAAGCTTTTAAGCTTGAGTAATGATGTAGAAATTATTAAGTGTTGCTAATGATCATTTTATGATTGATTAAAGATGATGATTTACATAGATTATGCTAATGGTTGTGAAATTGTTTAGGTGTTCTTGAGAATTTATGGATTATTATAACCATGATGGATTATATGATGGAAATTGATATAAATTGTGATTAAGAACACTTAATTAATAATTAAAGGGAAAAGTTAGCACTTATGTGGATAAGAGTTTATGAAACCTTGTGTTGGGGATTTGAATGAACTAATGATATTTGATGATAATGATAATAACCTTATTGAAGGTGTAATCATGTTAAATTTTGATGGTAAAAGTTGATTAAATGAGGTTGTGATTTTAATGAGCATAAACTTTATAAGTAAGTGTGAATTATGTTGTTAAGATGTTGCTTGTAATATTGGAATAATGTTGTATATATTTTGAGACAAGTAACTAACTTGTATTATTCTACTGTATTGTCAGATGTGCAGAAGGCTCAGTGATATTAGACTACTGAGTAGATGCCTGAGGTGGTCGGTGAGTGGATCTCTAATCCTCAGCGTAACTTGGTTGTAACAAGTTTGGTTACAACAAGTAACGTATTATTACTTTATCCGTTGCATTGATGATTATGTTGATAGTAATAATACTGTTGATATGTTGACTAGTTGAATATGCGACTTGTTGATTACGTGATCACTTGAGTTAATTGGCCTTCGGGCATCAGTTGTTAATGAGGCAACGAGTTGTTGAACTGTTGGTTGGGCTAGTTGGTTATCCAAAGTTTAACACATCTCCTGTGTTAGTTGAAGATAATCACTAGCTATCGGTCTCGTCCGTATGGCCATACGGTTAGGTTGGATAAGTGTTCTTGGGGAGCCACCCGGGTTTATGGTTATCCCCAGAGCCGCCGATCCTCATTATGGTGTTGTTGATTAGTTGAATTGTTGCATTGTTGAACTGATGCATTGTTGATGTGTTGTATTGTGTACTAGCTTGTTTAGTGATAATTGTTGTACACAAAGTTGTTGAGCTAAGTTAGGTTGTTGATTAGTTATCTGCTCACTTAGCGTTATGCTAATCCCCCACATTATCCCTTCTTGCAGGTTTTGGCTATTATATTGGGTGGGCAAGAAGTTGGACTAGAAGGAATGTTTGACCTTGAGGCGTTACTCTGATAGTGAAATTGTATAAAATAATGTTTTAACATGTTTTTATATAACACCTCTAGCTAGAAGTTATGTTTTTAAAAGGTTGAATTTTATATGTTGATAAAATGGTGTAAACTATTACTAGTTATTTGGACATACGCTTCCGATTTATTATATTTAAATGAGTGTAAATGAGGGGTGTTATATTAGTGGACCTGTTAGGTTGCATTAAGTATTGCTGCAAGGCTTATGATACATTTATTGTTTGTGACACATTGTTTCTTTGTTGGCGTGAATGCTATGACACGACCCGACATTCGTGTTAATAACATCACAATACATTGGTTTGATTTCTTTTAGTAATCTCTTATTATTGATGTGTTGTGATCCTATCATGGTTGCATTCCGTTGTTTCCGCTTTAGACGGGGTGTGACAGTTCCGATTACTCCGGTAGGACAGACTTTGCAGTCAAGGCAGGCTAGAGCTAGGGGAGATACGAGTGGCAGTGATAGAGGTAGAGGTACGGCACGAGGCCGTAACAGTGGTTATGCTACGGAGTTTGATCAGCTATCTCAGCAGTTGCACCAGATGGAGTTACACCAGACTCAGAGGTTTGATCAGATAGATCTTATGCAGAGACAGCATTTCCATCAGACCAGTGCACACTTGGACTACCAGGATGGCTTGTTTGAGCAGCTGTTTGGTCAGATTCCTTCTGGACCCGCGTATCAGCCATTCCAGTACCAGATGCCACCAGAGTTCATGCCACGACCACCACCACCACAGTCAGAGTATGGAGAGCCTTCTCACCAGTACCAGTACCGCCAGGATGATGACAGTGATTAGGATGATGTTCATCCTAAATGGTTTATGGTTCCAAACACTATTATTATTATTATTTTATTATTATTATGACTGTTTTTATTTGTAGGATTTATTAATTGTGCTGTGGATTTGTAGTTTTAGGATTTAGTTGAGTTTATTAATTAGGATGTTTAAATCTGGTATTGTTTAATTCTGTTTGTTGATTGTTCCCTTAGAATTGTGTTATGAGTACGTGTTATGCTGGCAGTAAGTTCAGCGCAACAAAATTGAATCGAGAGGATGTGTGAAATTCATATCATCCTTGTCATGCTCATTAAACTGCACACCATTCCAGGGGAGTTTTTCTGTTCTAAGTTCTTTTATCTTTTTCCCGTTTTTAGTATTTCATTATTTGTACAATGAAGGCATTGTACATCTTTAAATGGGGGATGAGAGAGAAAAGGAAGTTTAATTTCCACATAATTGTTCTGTTAATAAGTAGATGATTTTGTAATTTGGTTAATAGTTATCTTATTAAGATAAGTAACTAGGAGGTTATGAGTTGCCCATTTTTCAACCAAATTTTTGCATTAAAATTTTTGTTTTCTAGAGATAATTATTTTGTAACAATGTAGGTTAATTTTAAAATTTTCTACACTTTTCAATTAAATATTAAATTGTGAAAAATGTTATTTAGCTTCATTATATGATGTATTGATAGGCGATTTATATAAGAATTTTTGAGCTTTTAAGAAATGAAATTAAGGAATGGATATTACCTTTTTAGATGAACTTTAGCTATGTATGATGTATGTCTTAATTTTCATATTAGTAATGTGTGATATGCCATATTTTTGGAATTTTAATTAACATCATTTGGGGATATACGGGGTGTTGTTTCCTCTGTTGTACGAAAGTACAGACCTGGTCTCCGTCAGTATATCTAATGAAAAAGAGCAAAAGAGTTTAATAACTCATGATTTTAAAATGTGGCCAAATTAAGTCTCTTTGTTGTACTGAGGTACAGACCTGTCACCAATGGTTTGACTAAAAACATTATTGCTAAACCAAAATCAAGTTATGTTGCTTTGTTGTGTTGAGGCACAAACCTGTCACCTCTGTCTTGATTTGAAAAATGATTGTTTTGATTAAATTTCAAGGTATGTAATATTGGCATATTATGAGTATGAAAGTATATAGTTTTTGGGAGTCTAAGGGAATATTTACACGAATAATAATAAGTTGAGCTCAAGTATTCAAATATAGATTATTTAAGTGGATAACAATATCAGTAATCATTGTGAACTATTTGATGTTTAAGAATAATAACTCTATGTGTAGATCAGTTTTTGTAAATCTCGTAGTTTCTTAATAATTGTTTTTAGAATTAACAGATTTTTAAATTTAAGCATTTGAGTTGAAGATGGGTGATGTTGTGTAATTCCTACTTTAGTTATTTAGATTAATAGAGATGACTGTTTTCTTAAGAATTTAATTTTTGAATCGATAGTCTACTTGAGGACAAGTAGGATTCAAGTGGGGGATGTTTGATAAACGCTCAAAAATACTATATTTCAGTAGTATTTTACCCTATTCTTGAATGTTTTTATTGCATTTTGTTAAGAATAGATATTGATTTCGTTCATATTTGCAATTAGATGTGGAAATAGAGCGTTTATGAAGAAAGGAATGGAAAACAGTCAATAAAAGAGCTAAATGATGCATATTTGAAGAATAAAGTGAAGCCGAAGTTGAAGAAAAGAAGAAATGAAGAAAAGTCAAGAAACCGGCTGAAAATCCCATCCATACGCCGTATGGAAATCCATACGCCGTATGGATTGCAACAGTGGAGGCCCAGGTTACGCGGACATGGACTGGGCTTGAAATCAATCCATACGCCGTATGGAAATCCATACGCCGTATGGATCAAAATCACAGGAAGTATAAAACGCGATTTTTAACCTAAAAACAGTGTGTTCGTTTAAGGTTTGTTTCCAGACGATAATTTACGAATATTAGGGTTTATTTACGAATTAGTTTAGCTTTTTGGAGGCACGTGGAGTCAAGATTGAGGGTAGTTCGTCTTGTGTCTTCGTGATTCGTCTTTATTGATTCGATATAACTCTTTTATTCGATTTCATTGAAGAATTTGTTATTGAATAATCTGATTATTTCTGTTTTAATGATGAATTGAATATTCAAAGTGATTGTGTAGTTGATTGAACTTAGATTATGATTATTGAACGATTATAATTGCGTATTGACTAAGTTATTTAATTGAAAACGGTTATATTACTCACGAATCCTTGTTTATTGGTAACTGGTAGTTATTAGATCTCAGCGTGGTTAATAATGTTGATGAGATTGAGTTCCTTGAACGTTATTAATTATTGATGGTTTGAATCTTAGGGTTTTGATCATTGCTAAATAGATTGAGTTTGATAGGTTGAGAATTTGATAATTATTCACTTTAAAATGAACAAGACAATAAGTTAATTATTGGATATTGTTGAGTCATACCACTAGAGTAATTATAATGAGTTGTGAATGCTTAATGCATGATTTAGGGAAAGACACACAATTGACTGATCATCTTGTGACATTGGAACCAGTGTTTCATGTTGGACCCTAGATTATAGGAATTAGTTGGACCCGAAACGTTGGCTAGTTCACATTCGACTTAGTATTCATTGAAGAATTTGGTATTAAGTTGATCTAAAAGAATCACAATTATATAATCAATACGTAATAAATCGGGAAATATGAATCTAAGTGACATTAATTATACAATTACTTATTCCTTCCAATTAGGGTTTATTATTATTATTTATTTATTATTTTAATTTAAAGTTTTATTTAAGTTTGTTTATTTTAATTAAATATTTTCTAAACGATTGTTCGTACGGAACTAAAACGCCCCCCATATTTACTGCTTTTTAGTTAATTGTTAGTTTCTATTTTAAATATTCCACCATTCCCTGTGTTCGAATATGACTTACCAAATCTATATTTACAATTGATCGGGTATTCTTGCCTGGTTGCTTGAAAGTATTTATTAGGTATTTCTATTTATAAATTGTAAAACAAGACGCGCTTTCATAAGCGACATCAACTCTAAAACAGTTATTAAAAAGATTGCTAAAAATGTAGAAATAATCTTAGGATCAAAAATCTTTAAGATTCCTTCTGTATACCCTCAACCATCTATGCACATAGATATTCTCATTGGAAATGATTTTTTACAGACATTTAAATATTATAAACAAACCATTTATAATATTACTGTAAAAACTATTTGCAATCATATCATTACTATTGCTAGACTCTTTAACCCCTTCAGAGTAACGCTCGAGAAGCATGGTGATAGGGTAATCAAAAAACAAATTTCAATAAAACCAATTTCGATTTCTAAACTTCGAAAAGAATTTTCCATTAAAAAATTATCTTTGGAAAAAATAAAAGAAAGTTTTAAAGAAACTTACGGAGAAAATCCATTAGAAAAATGGAAAAACGACAAACATTTTGCAGAATTACAAGTGAAATTGGAACTCGATGCAAATGGGATGGAAAAGCCTATAAGTATAAAATCAATTGTCTATTCAGAAGAAGACAAAAAAGAATTTGACAAACAGTTGAAGGAATTACTCGAGTTAGAATTAATTCTACCTTCAAAATCTCAGCATAGTAGTCCTGCCTTTATGGTTAGGAATCATGCTGAAATTACCAGAGGCAAAGCCAGAATGGTAATAAATTATAAAAAGTTAAATCAAAGAACTAAATTTGATGGATATTTTCTACCAAATAAAGAAATTTTGATAAACACAGTCCGTGGTAAAAACTTTTACTCAAAATTTGACTGCAAATCAGGATTTTGGCAAATTAAGTTAAGTCCTAAATCAGTGGAATACACAGCTTTTAGTACTCCACAAGGTCATTATGAATGGTTAGTCATGCCATTTGGTCTTAAAAATGCGCCACAAATTTTCCAACGAAGAATGGATAATATCTTTAAAATAAAATATGTTGTGGTATATGTTGACGATATTTTGATTGCGTCTAATACTTTAGAAGAACATGTTAAAACCTTAAATGATTTTAAACAACTTGTTCTAAAACATGGAATCATTCTTTCTGAAAAGAAAGCAACCATTGCAAAGGAGTCAATAGAATTTTTGGGATTAATTTTAAATTCCAATGGTATAAAACTTCAGCCACATATTGGCAAAAAGATTTCTGAATATCCCGATATTTTAGAAGGAAAAACTCAAATTCAAAGTTTTTTAGGTCAACTAAATTATGCAGAAGCTTTCATCAAAGATTTGGCAATCAAAAAACTTCCACTCCAAAAACTTTTGAGAAAGAATAATCAAAGTGGATGGAATGATTCTCACACCAAAGTTGTCAAAACTTTAAAGGAAGAATGTTGTAACTTACCAGATATGACATTACCATCTGAAAAAGATAATTTGATTTTACAAACAGATGCTAGTGAACAAGCATGGGGTGCTGTATTAAAAACTGACATTGGTCAAATATGCCGCTATACTTCTGGACTTTTTAAACCAGCAGAAGTTAATTATAGTATCAATGAAAAGGAGCTTTTAGCTATTTTAAAAGGAATTAAAAAATTCACTTTATTTCTGTTACCCAAAAAATTTGTGGTTCAAACAGATAATACACAGGTTAAACCATTTATATTCAATGATTTAAAAGGTTTACCGCAAAATAAACGTCTAATTCGATGGCAAACATTTTTTCAATATTATGACTTTTCAATTGAATATATTAAAGGTCGTGATAATTATCTTGCTGATTATCTTAGCAGGAATCATGTCAACAAGTGATATAATTCTAAAGCTGCAAAGTTTAATAAATTTACGAGAATCAGCATCTCAGAAAAGAGAAATTGTAACTAACCAGATTGATGAGTTTTATGGAACTATCAATATGTTAAACACGCAGGTGGATACGATGATGGACTCCTACTTTGAGTATACTCATACTATGGAAGAAATTGATAAAATCATCAATGATATCCCCAAAGTTCAATCTCTGTTAAGGGAAAATAAAAAATTGCGTGATCAAGTTGGTTACGAATCAACGGAACCTTATAAGGAGGCGTTGGTATACAAAAGCAATTTGGTTGAAAAACCAAAATACGAAAGCTTGGGTTTCATTCCAAAGCAAAACCAGAATTCCATAACTGGTAATAAGGATATTGGTGGTCCTTCCTCATCGGAAAACACCATAAACAAGGAAAAGAGTATTCCTACTGAACCTAGTTCAGAAACTACTCAACCAACAGAAAAATCTGTCAAACTCTTTCAAGACAAAATGGTAAAAATCTCAAAAGAAACCCCATTCTTGGAAGAATACAAGATGATACATCAATCAACCTATTCGTTTATGGTACAGCATGCCATAGCCACATATGATTCTATCTACCCAAGAATCATATTTCAGGAAAATGCAGATCCTATAGAAATCGAAAGGTATACAAGATTTGGTTACACGGATGTTATCCAACCAAATAAAGGTTTCAAAAATTTTGTGAAAATAGATGATTTTCTCCCAGACACGTTGGATGCCCAGTTCGGAGAAAATTATAAAACCATTGAAGTTTCAGTCATTTCAGTCTCGCCAGAGCCTGAAGCACGGGAATATTTAATCATGTTGTTCAAACCCAGGAAAAGATATTTGGGAAAAAATCTCATTCCCACAAAAACACATGTGTTTAATCACAAATTCTATACATACAGAAGAGCTATCGGAAGAAAGGTGGTGGTCTGTACATTGTTTCGAGAATATCAAAAAGGTTCTCGAGTATTTGCTACAAGTTCAAACTGGATCGCAATAGCAAGCGGTAAAAATCCTAACGAACGAAGTCTAACCATTGCACAGCAAGCCCAGTGGTTAATGTCTAATCAATTCCCAATGCAAGAAGAGGGAATAAAGCATTATTCCAAATTAATGGAAAAAGAAAAGATTCCCGAAGACATTATCATGTGATATTGGGAGACAAAACAAATTGGTGGGACAGACACCAAAAACCCACAAAATGAAATTTCACGCCAAACGCTAGTGGAAGAAATTATTGAAGACAAGAGAAAAAGACAAGACCTTATCTTCAAAATCTGCGGGAAAATTTTACTTTTTATTTCGCGTGTAATTTCAATTTGTTGTTTATGTTTGCCTATATAAGGCATAAAATGTAATAGAGTATGCATCTTGCACCCAACACAAGAACATATCTCTCTGTAAAAATAAGTGTGTAATATGAGTGAGTAAATTTCCTTAGGGTAGGAGAAGGATTTTAATCTTTCAACTACTTATGTTTGTAAAATAAGTTTGCTATCAATAAAATATTTTGAAGATTCACCAGAGATAAGCAATTCATATATTGTGTTATGGGAAATATAGTTAAGAAAATATGTCTTTACACAGTGAAGTCCTTTAGTTGCTAGAAGCCGTGAATGACGAGAGGTCGATAGGCTGTGCAAGGTGGACGAAGGTGACCAAAAGACTACAGTCTTAAGGTATAATCTCATACTATAATCTATCTTTTGCTTAAGCGTGGTGGACCTACTTTGTATGTTTTAAAAATAGAAAGCAAATTTTATAAATCATAAGCTAGTAACAGGACAATCCAGACTCCGAACCCATTTTAATCCATATAAACTTTCAAAAACAAACAAAATATTATATGTTTGATGATTACGTGCTTGTTGTTACTTGTTTGATGTTAGAGTCACATAAATACAAGATACTTGATGATAAAGTCATTAAATGCTTAATCTTTCAATATAAGATTGGAAATAGAGAAAAGATTGACTTAGCAAAAATATCGCTAAAATTATACTATTTGAATTTTCGGGTATCCAATCGGATAGTTTTGAACACCCCTAGTCAGACCCCATGTCTCGAACCCACACACAAAACCATGAATTAGGCAATATCGGTGGTGGGTTCCACATTTTTTCCTTTTCTTTTTTTTGAATGTGTGTAAATTAGCAGCAGCCTAATCAACCAGCCTGGAAAGAGCTGTGGGAGGGACTTCACTTCAGAAAAGCTTCCAGCTTTATTCATCAATATTGCATGCGATTAACACCATTTTACTCGTTTTCACTCTTTATTTCAAATGAGGTAATGATAGCTACTAAAAAAATCAAGTTTTTTTTGCCTCATATATTTCCTTTGTTCTTGTTCAAAAATCAAAACCCTAGTCTCTGTTTGAACAAAATCCCAACATTGTTTTGAATATATCTATTTGGTTCGTTGAATCTTTATAGAAATTAAGTTGCTGTTTCTTGAGTTTATTTGAGTTCTGAGGTATATACACGAACACCCCATTACTTGTTTTTGCTTAAAGCTCGAATCTTTTAGCTTAATTTAGGGATTTCAAGATTATAATGTCCAAGAATCTGAGTTTCTTGAAGTGGGTTGCTTGAGTTCTTGCTGTTAATCCTTTCCATAGCTACGTCGTAGCCTAAAGGTTGAATCTTTTAAGTTCAATTCGTCGTTATCAGTTTAGGGATTTTATTATTAAGGTTACCAAGATAACTGTTTCTTGAAGTGGGTTGCTAGAGTTATTACGAACCATTTTACTAGCTATTTATTTTCCTCAAGATTGAATCTTTTAGTACAAATTATCATATAATCGAGAATATAAGTATCAAAGTGTATAAGAAATGAATTTCTTGAAGTGGGGTACTTTAGTTTGTGCATTTCTTCTATCTGCATATGTTCATCAATCATCATCTGCTTCATTCACTCCTACTGATAGCTACTTAATTGCCTGTGGTTCTTCCCAAAATGTCACATTTCTTGGTCAAACCTATGTCCCTGATTCACACCAATCATCCACGGTTTCTTTAAACAACCAAGAGAATACAAATGTAATTGATTCCAACACCACTGTGCCTTTACCCATCCTCCAATCCGCCCGATTATTCACAACAACAGCCTCTTACGAATTCAAAATCAAGAAACAGGGTAGGCATTGGGTTCGTCTCTACTTTTACCCCATACCAGGCCACAACCTTTCCGCGGCTTCCTTAAGCGTGGTTACTGAAAACTTTGTTCTCTTAAACAACTATAGTTTCAAAAGCTACAATGGGTCGAGTTATCTCTTTAAAGAATACTCTATCAATGTCACTTTGGATTCATTGCTTTTACAGTTTGTCCCTTCTAACAATTCAATTGCATTCGTCAATGCAATTGAAGTTGTCTCTATACCTGATGAATTGATCCCAAATGAGGCCACATCGGTGTTCCCATCTGCCACAATCAATGGTCTTTCAAATCACGCCTTAGAAACCGTGTATCGTTTGAATATGGGCGGCCCTAAACTAACGGCTCAAAACGACACGTTAGGAAGAACTTGGGAAAATGATAAGAAGTATCTTCATGTAAATGGGTCAGCTGCAAATGTGTCAATTAACCCATCAATGATAAAATATACCGAAAGTCTCACCCCCGAAATAGCACCAAATTGGGTGTACGCAACTGCTCAAACAATGGGTGATGCTAAAGTTGCTGATTTGGACTTCAATATCACTTGGGTTCTTCCTGTTGTTCAGGATTTTACTTATTTTATACGTGTTCATTTTTGTGATATCGTGAGTACTACTCTGAATAGTCTCGTGTTCAATTTGTACATAAATACTGAGAATGCATTAGAAGATTTGGATTTATCGAGCTTAACTGGTAACCTTGATGTGCCCGTTTACAAAGATTTTGTCTGTAATACGACCAGTGATCATGGTACTTTGACTATTAGTGTTGGTCCGGATAAGGTTGCGGAAGTTGCGAACGTTGTTTTGAACGGTCTTGAAATCTTGAAAATTAGCAATGAAGCTAGAAGCTTAGATGGGGTTATTTCTGTTGAAAATCTTGTTGGGTTTCCAGCAAAGAAGAATACGAAGATGGCCATGGTTATAGGATCGGTCGTAGGCGGTTTGGTTGTTATAATGCTTTTAGGTTTATGTTATTGTTGCGTGCTGGCAAAGAGTTCAAAAACGGGTCAACCAAAACCTTCTTGGCTACCACTTCCGTTATACGGAAACTCACTTACCATGACAAAAATGTCTACAACCTCGCAAAAAAGTGGAACTGCTAGCTGCATCTCGTTAGCTTCGTGTAATCTTGGAAGAACTTTTACATTTCAAGAAATCATTGATGCAACAAACAAATTTGATGAAAATTTGCTTCTTGGAGTTGGCGGTTTCGGGCGGGTTTATAAAGGAACGATGGAAGACGGGACATGCATAGCTGTTAAAAGAGGAAACCCGAGATCTGAACAAGGGCTCGCAGAATTTCGAACCGAGATTGAAATGTTATCGAAACTTCGACACCGACATCTCGTTTCACTTATCGGGTATTGTGATGAACGGTCAGAAATGATTCTTGTATATGAGTACATGGCGAATGGCCCGTTAAGAAGTCATCTTTATGGGACGGATCTCCCGCCATTATCGTGGAAGCAACGTCTCGAGATTTGTATCGGAGCTGCAAGAGGTCTACATTATCTTCACACAGGTGCATCACAGAGTATAATTCATCGGGATGTAAAAACGACTAACATCTTATTGGATGAAAACTTTGTAGCCAAAGTCGCGGACTTTGGGCTCTCAAAAGCCGGCCCGTCTCTTGACCAAACCCACGTCAGCACCGCCGTGAAGGGTAGTTTTGGGTATCTTGATCCCGAATATTTTAGAAGGCAACAGTTGACTGAAAAGTCAGATGTTTATTCTTTTGGGGTTGTTCTAATGGAAGTTGTCTGCACAAGACCGGCTTTGAATCCGGTTCTTCCAAGAGATCAAGTCAACATTGCTGAGTGGGCGCTGAAGTGGCAAAAGAAGGGGATGTTGGATCAGATTATGGATGGCAATCTCGTAGGAAAAGTAAATTCGGCATCGTTAAAGAAGTTTGGTGAGACTGCTGAGAAGTGTTTGGCTGACTATGGGGTTGATCGTCCTTCAATGGGAGATGTTTTATGGAATCTGGAATATGCTTTGCAACTTGAAGAAACGTCATCAGCTCTTATGGAACCTGATGATAATAGCACAAATCATATTCAGGGGATTCCATTAACTTCAGTTGAGCCGTTTGAGAACAGTACTAGTATCATTGATGGGGCCCAATCACGCACCTACAAAGATGGAACCAGTGCAGTGTTTTCTCAGCTCGTTAATCCACGAGGAAGATGATTTAGAACACTCATTTTAAGGTAGTTATCATTTTTTTTTTTTGTCAGTTCTCTCTGTTGTATGTGCATTTACATTTGTAATCTTTCATTCAGTTATCAATATTCAAAATATAGGACAATGGCTTCCAAGTCTATAACTGAGTTAGAACTTAGAAGATGCTTAGCTTATTGGATTAAAGGGATGCTTTTCTGCCCATCGTGTTTCTTACAGGCAAAGTATAACCTCTATTAATTTACTCAATCTTCTGCAACTACCCCCTTTTGTATTCATATGAATAGAATATGTAGTTGGACAAAGCGATTCTCTTTTCATACCACCAAAATCTAACAGTATACCACTTTTAGGGAAATTAAAAAAAATGCCACATTTTTTTAAACTATATATCGATTTGCCCCCGAACAAAAAAAATTGACGATATACCACCTGAATAAGCAAATTTGCTTTTGCGAGCCTGTGATTTGCTTTTGCGATCCGTTCACAATTGCGAGCCGTTGCCGAGTAAACCATGCCATAGCAAAAGCAAATATGCGATTTGCCTATGCCCGACAAATACTCATTTACCTATTAAACTATGCAATTCGGATATCGCAAGTGTTTTTAAGGCATAGGCAAATCGCAAATCGCAAATTTGCGATTTGCGATGGCAGCTTTTTCTCGGGAACTAGGCAAACGGCAAGTATTTCTCTGGCATAGGCAAATCGCAAATCACAAATTTGCGATTTGCAATGGCGGGCATAGGCAAACGGCTCGGTCACGGCTCGGGAACTAGGCAAACATCAAGTATTTGTCGGGCATAGGCAAATCGCAAATCGCATATTTGCTTTTGCTATGGCATGGTTTACTCGGCAACGGCTCGCAATTGTAAACGGATCGCAAAAGCAAATCACAGGCTCGCAAAAGCAAATTTGCTTTTGCTTATTCAGGTGGTATATCGTCAATTTTTTTTTCGGGGGCAAATCGATATATAGTTAAAAAAAATGTGGCATTTTTTTTAATTTCCCCCACTTTTATTATTAAAAAAATAGAAAAAGTACATAATGTTAAGAAAAAGTGATGGAAAAAGTACATAAAAAGTACAGTAATGATTGTATTTTAAAATAAAAAATAAAAATAAGTGGTATATATATTCGATCCCCATAATCATGGAAGGTTAAAAATCGATATAAATGCATGTTTCCCTAAATTCGAAGCAAGAAAGAAGGGCATAACTTTCTATGTAAATATGTAACTACAGTGTTTTCTTAAGTTTTTACTTTAAAGATAATAGGAGACTGAGCATTAAAAAGATAGGGAAAGGGAAGAGAGCTAAAAACTTAAAAGGACAATGACTTCACTATCAAGAATCAGTCATGCAAAAGATGCCTCGATCATTGGGATAAAAAAGATGCTTTTCTGCCCATTTTTGTCTACTACAACCAAAAATTTAACTTTATTTGGATTCATGTAAATATAATTCAACAAATATTGGCTGTTAGCAAGCTATATATTGTATGTACTGCGCCACATTAAGATCGAGAGGTAAGAGATGAAGGAAGATAAAGCTGTAGTGAAGGTTGTGGTGCCAATCAGAGACTTATGGAAGGCGATGTCAAGCGACTTACGGCACACAATTCCTAAGGTTTTACCTGGATTTGTGGAGGAAGTTGAGTTGCTTGAAGGAGATGGTGGTCTTGGAAGCTTGTTACTCTTCAAATTCGGACCCGGTGAGTCTTAATTCCTTTTTCATCATTGTGTTTTTGACACAAGTAGATGTAAGGTGGGTTATGTACTTTATGTAATAGTTCAATATAGGTTTGGGTCCAAACTGGTCGGCTTGATTTGTGCGAACTCATCAACACTTATTTGTTCACCTCTAAATAGTGTAATTAATTGATGAGTTGACCCTGTGCCTCAGTTTCGGTGGAATGAAAAAGTTGATATTCTAAGCATTTAAATTTGTTTACAGAATCTGTAATAAAAAATAAATAAAGATAATTTTTTTGTAAATAAATTGATCTAGGACATTATAAGCAATTAAATGCACATCTAGACTGTTAACCTGTTCAACATTATGTGACCCGTTTCACTTTTTAGCTATTATTACAATTGACCCGTTTTACATAATATACAACTCAAGTTGACTATTTCTCATAAAATGGTTGAACTTGCACATCTAATAAGACACATAGGTGAAAAACTGCGACCTACAGGTTTCTGGTTGATTGGTTCCATGATTTTACTTGAATTTTTCGTGTTAGCTGTACCGAAAGTGAGCTACCAAAAGGAGAAGATTGTGGAGCTTGACGAATCTCTGCATAAGTTTGCTCTTAAAGTAGAGGAAGGAGGGCACTTGGATCACGGGTTCTCTTCATACACGACTGCTTTTAAGTTGCAAGGAGTAGCAGAATCCGAGACAATAGTGGAAGTAAAGGTTTTGTACGAGACAGTAGTAGAAGATACTCGTATGCCAGGGGAGTCTGTAAAAGCATCACTCCATTACATCAAATGCCTCGAAAACTATCTGTTGAATGCTCCGTCTTAAGTCAATCATTTGTTTGATTGTTCTTCTGCATCATAAGGATGCGTTTTAGACTTTTAGTTTCAGTATCAACATTATAATCAAATAAGTCATGAATTTATAATGTGTTTTATGTCACATTATGGATATGTCAATCTGGTACGAAAGGCTAGTTTTCAATTTTCATCTGTTATTTGTCGTTAATTTTCATTTGGTGGGTCGAGACAGTTTCAAAAGCTGGTTTCAGGCCGATTTTGGACTCGTGTACTTACGCAGTTACGCTGTTATGTTCTTAGGTTTATCTTAACAAAACACTATGATCAATTGATCATGCATCTGTTTATATGAAAGACTAGATTTACATTTGTATTACTACTCATTGAGTGCATCAATCAATATATAAATTATAGAACAATGTGGCTTCAGTTTCTAAGTCAACAGATATTTTGGATCAGATCAAATGATCAGTAAATTAAGAAGCTTAGCTGTTCATGTTTGTCTTATACAAGAAAAGATTCCAATTTTCTTAACCTTATTATACCTTCTCCAACTACCTCCTTAAATTTTATTATATCAATATAAATATAAATCAAATGGGTTAACACAAAGTGTGTTAATCAAATTATCACTTAGGCTAAACATGAAGGAAGATGTAGCTCAAGTGACGGTTTCAGTGCCGATTAAAGACTTATGGAGGGCCATGGCGACTGACAATCGACACATCGTGCCCAAGGTTTTACCGGATCTTGTGTCAGAAGTTGAGTTGCTTGAAGGAGATGGCGGCCTAGGAAGCATGTTGCTCTTTAAATACTGGCCTCGTAAGTCTTGATTAATTCCTCGGTCAGTTTTGTACTTTCTTCTTGTTTAAGAAGATGAAATGATCTCTTGATTTATTTTATGTGCTTAGATGTGCCTAAAGTGAGGTTCCAAAGGGAGAGGATAGTAGAGTACGACGACTCGTCGCATCAGATCGCTCTTCAAATATTGGAAGGAGGGCATTTGGATCATGGTTTCACTTCATACACCAATGTTTTTAAGTTAACTGAATTAGCAGAAGCAGAGACACTAATCGATATGAAGCTTTTGTACGAGACCGAACCTGAACATGTTCATATTCCTGGAGAGACCTTAAAAGGAACATTTCGTTATATCAGATCACTCGAAAACTATTTGTTAAAAGGTGTTTCTAAGTAGGTGAGCTGTGAGCAATTTGTGGGATTGTTTATTCGTATGATTGGTTTACTTGTGTTCTTGTTTTGAAATCTATGAAATAGTTAAAAGAAACACACATGAAATAAAAAAGCAAATTCCTTTGTGTATCTGTAAATTAAAATCGAGCTTATATTATATCAAAATTATGCCATAAATGACAAATTAAGTAAGGGCAAATAATTATATCCAAATGGAAAACACATACAACTGCCATTCAATATTGGGTTTCTTTGCCAAACATAGAAGCTAACACACACTTCAACTTGTTTCCTGAATTGTGATATTATCTATCGTTGTTATTCATGTACTTTTTGGTTTACTTATGATTTCCTATTTAAGTAGAAATATAAAAGTAATACCGTGAGATTTAAATTATAAGCTTCAATTTTAAACAAATAAAAAATAAAAATTTAAGCTTAAACAAACGGGCGTGAAGTTTGTTTTTCAGCATGGTTCATAAAACAAACAGATTCATCAAACAACAAACTTATACTATAATACAATGTATTGTATTTAACACTTTTTATGTAGTATCTATCGAAAATGGTAAAAGAATACATAACCCATCATAATATTTTACGGATTTTCATCATCTCCATTCTTTATCTACTACGTGAAAATATTTTTAATTAAAATTAAATGTACCATAAATTGAGTTCAAAATCTGTACTAATTAAACATATTTTAATCAGTTGAGATTCAAATTCCGTTGAGAATAAAAGCAAAATCCAAAGTTAAGTATAGATGGATAATCATAAACATAAACAATAGAGTATATAAATAGGACAATGGCTTCACGTACTATCATAATAGAATTAGTCAAAAGATGCTTTCGTTCATTATTTAAGGGTAGATATTTATGCTTTACACCACAAATTAAGTTAAAAATAATAATTCCAAATTATATTTGATCAATCGTAATCAAAGTATGTTAAAGCGCTTAGATAAATTAAATATAAGTCTAGCTAATTAAGAAGCAACAACACATAGTCTACTTTCGATCAGACGAAAAAAATGAAGGAAGATATTGGCCAGTGAAGGTTGGAGTGCCCATCAACGACATTTGGAAGACGATGGTCGCGTGACTCTAGACACCTATTGCCCATATTGTATCCCAACATTATTAAAGAAATTGAATTACTCGAAGGAGATGGCAACGTCAGTAGCATAACACTCGTCAAGTTCACTCCTGGTAAGTCTTGCTTCCATTTTCACTTTATGTTCGTGATTTATCTTATCAAGTTTTGTGTGCGTGTGTGTTAGATGTACCAATAGTTTTAACAATCGTTGATTCAAAAGAATACCGTTGTTAGGAAAAAATTTAACTCAATTGGCAAGCAAAATTGAGAAAAAATTCAATTATCATCAAAAACTAAAACTGGCTTGTTCAATGTCATCAACAAACCCTAAAAAGAAACCAAATTTTCAAAATGGGCCTAAAAATATAACGGGTCAAACAGAAAGCCTAAAACAAAAACCCAATAATAACTAAAAAACCATAAAATGGTCCATAACTTATTCTAGGAGCCGTTTTTGGGCCTCAAAGTTGGGTAAATCGCCTAGAGCTGTTTGCTAAGAGGTGGGCCTCGTTCCAAGCTTCGAATCGACAGCTCATGGGGCCCTGTAGCCCAAGTTATAGCCTTTTTCGTGAAGCTCCTTTATTTATCGTGGACCTTCATAAACATAATGACCTAATCTTCAACGCTTGAGCCTCCATCAAATAGTGACGTACCAAAAGGAGAAGATTCTGGAGCTCGATGATATGTTCATCATTACACTATTGAAATAGTCAAATAGTAGGAGGGCGTATAGTGCATAAATTCTCGTTCTACATGACTACTTTTACGTTAACTGAATTAGCAGAAGCGGAGACATTAGTTGAGGTGAAGGTGTTCTATGAAACAAAACCAGAACATACTCATATTCCTGGTGAAACCTTAAAAACAACACTTCCTTATATCAAATGTATCGAAAACTGTTTGTTGTACCGCTTGTGTTAAGTCTATTTTGCTGAATTATTCTTTTGCCTCTTTGGTTGATTTTTCTGTTGTGGAATCTATGTACTAGTAATAGAAACACACAAAAATAAAGGCGAATTATTTCATTGTGTTCATTAAGCTGAGCATAATTTTTTTTTGGAAGTCCAATATAAGTATAGTATACGGTATTAATTAAGCCTTTTGCTAATGTGTCTCGGGGCATACAATAAAATGCATTAAATCTAACGGTACATGTTAGCAAAACTCACAAATTAAAATTAACTTAAATTATTCAAAAGATGCTTGGATTATAATAACTAAAGAGATAACTTCCTGCAAATATTTGTCTTATATAAGAAAAGATTCTACCTGCTCAAACTCTACTGACTCTTATGCATGCAACTACGCAAGTAGCCCTTTTTATTGGAATATCAATCCAATTCATATCTAATAGCACACCATATAAGTCTACTTCGACCACAACGAGAAGAACGAAGACGTAGTTTCACATCTAATAGCGAAAGATGAAGGAAGATATAGGCCAATTGAAAGTTAGTGTACCCATAAAAGACTTATGGAAGGCAATGGTGAGTGACATGAGGTACATGGTGCCCAAGGTTTTACCAAATTTTGTGAAGGAAGTCGAGTTTCTTGAAGGAGATGGAGGTCAAGGAAGCATTTTAGGATTCAAGTTCCGCCCTGGTAGGTGCCCAACGTCTAGGTTTTTTTGTTTGGTTCATGTTTTTAATATAAAAACCATTAATGAAAACTTTGCGGAACTAATTGATCGGCTTTTCTTGATTTTTGGTGGACATTTTTTGGTGTTAGGTGTACCAAGAGCAAGCTACCAGAAAGAGAAGATTGTGGAATTAGATGAATCGATGCATGTGATCGCTTTTGAAATGGTGGAGGGAGGACATTTGGATCATGGTTTCTCTTCCTACACTAATGTATTTAAATTCATTGAAGTATCAGAATCCGAGACATTGATTGAACTGAAGGTCTTGTATGAGACCGAACCAGAACATACTCATATCCCAGGAGAGACATTAGAAGCAACATTTCAGTACATCAAATGTTTCGAAAACCATCTTTTGAATGGTATTTCATAAGTGTATTATGTAAAATTGTTGTCTTACATCTTTGGCTGCATGTGTTATTTTTTCAGAATGTACAAAATATCTAATAAACTAACTAATTGTATTGAATATATATACATCCAATTGTACCTAGCTTCTTGAATTTATGAGGTCCAAAATGTATATCACAAAATTATCAAATAGAGCTATAACTCAATAATATTGGAAATTTTAGTAATTTTTGGCTCAAAATCAAATTAAATTATTCAAAGATGCTTAGATTAATAAAGGGTTAAGTGCACGAAAATGTAATGAACTATGCTCTAACATTCATTGTATGTAACGAACTATTCTGACATTCATTGTATGTAACGAACTTGCTAATTTTCTTCATTGTATGTAACGAACTTGTATTTTGGGCAGATCAACGGCCCTAAGAACGCCACGTGTCGCCCTACATAATCAACACTTGGAAAAATCAAGGAAAATACTAGTTCGTTACATACAATAGAGGAAATTAGCAAGTTCGTTACATACAATGGAGGAAATTAGCAAGTTCGTTACATACAATGAATGTCAGAATAGTTCGTTACATACAATGAATGTCAGAGCATAGTTCATTACATTTTCGTGCACTTACCCCATTAATAAATTATGGGGATGCTTTCCTGCCCATCTTTGTCTTATACAATAAATGATTATATATAATTTCTCAAACTCTTATGCAACCAACTCTTTATATAGCTAGTAATATAAACCGAATCTGTATGCAATATATTAGACATCAAATAATTCTACTTCTTCCACGTTGAGGAACAATAACACACAGTCTTACATACATACATCTTAATACCGAATTATATTGAAAGATGAAGGAAGATATTGGTCAAATGACGGTGGGCGTACCAGTAAAAGACATATGGAAGGCGATGTTGAGCGACATGACAAACACTGTGCCCAAAGTTCTACCAAATGTTGTGGAGAAAGTAGAGTTGCTTCAAGGAGATGGAGGCCAAGGAAGCATTTTAGGCTTCAAATTCTACCCTGGTATAGCTATATAGTATCTTGATCTTCATTAGTTTCTTGTTAAAATGATTCGTGTTTTTGACATAATTGAAAGGGTTATATAAATATTGATGTTGTGTGTTAGATGTAATGAAAGGGAGCTACCAGAGGGAGAAGATTGCGGAATTAGATGAATCTTCACATCAATTTGCTCTTGAGATACTGGAAGGAGGACATCTGGATCTTGGCTTCTCTTCTTGCACAACTTATTTTAAGTTCACACAAGTATCAGAATCTGAAACACTGATTGATGTGAAAGTTTTGTATGAGACAAAACCAGAACATACTCATATACTCGGGGAGACCTTAAAAGCAACGCTACGTTACATCAAATGCTACGAAAATTATCTTTTGATCAATGGTCTTTCGTGAGTGTATTTTTTGTTTTTGTTAATCTTTGGTTATGTGTGTGTATGTTTTCAGAATCTGCGAAATAATTTGATAAATGCATAGAAAGGAAAGGGCAAATTCCCATCGAGTTTACATCCAAATCATGTACGTTGTTGAATTTACAAGCAGAGACCAAAATATCATATCATTAAATAAATTCTCAAGTATGTGTAAAACTCATAAATTCTGAGAATTTTAGTAATCTTCGGCTCAAATGATCAAACAGGTAATAACAGCGTAGCTAACATTGGAGAAAAATGGAATAAGATATACTGATATAGGCCAGGCCGCCAGGTAAAGATTGCGTGCCCATCAAAGCCCATTAGTCCATTACAAAGCCCAATACATATTACAGACTGTTTCAAATGTATTTTGTAAAAGGTTCATACGGAGTATTAAAAATTATTCAAAATGTATTTTGTAAAAGGGTTATATGGAAAAAAATCTGTACTTAACCTTGAGAATTGAAGTGTAAACGAAATAAGAAGATGAGGGATCCAGGGACGGAGACAGGGCGGGGGCAGCGTAGGCAGTCGCCCCCGCAAGAATTTTTAAATTACGTAAAAAAGAAAATTTTTTAAGGTATTAATTACATTTTAAAATTTTCGCCCCCACGAAACTATTAAAGAGATAAAAATAATTTTTTTTCGCCCCCACTATCGGGAATTCCTGGCTCCGTCCATGGAGGGATCACAATTTATATCTTAGTGCCCGAATTATAATTAGAATAGAATAAATCAGGTAAGACTATCTAAATTTCTACTATGTTAGCATCAAACATAGAGCATAACATAACAGTTATTATATACTACTGCTGTAGTATTTAACTTAACATAAAAATCCTCCAAGTACTTGAACATTATTTGGGTTATTATCCAAAATGAAAAACAGAACATCAAGCATAAGTTCATGAAAACACAGAGAAACATCCACAGTTGTAACAACACAAACTTACAAACTTGTTTCTAACGAACTTATTAAAAAGACAAACCAGAGAGCAAGTTATAAGGACACAGACGCCCTACTTCTTCTATGCATTTGCAGCTGCATCTCCATCTGCATCTTCTTTCGCTTTTGCTTTCCCTTTTGCTTTTGCATCTTCCTCTTTCGGTTTTGCATTTTCATAAAAATCAGTGCAAGCGCGACATTTACAGTCTTGGAACCTGCAGACTTCACATCCAAAACAAACACAATACTTGCATCCCTTGCAGTTCATTTTCTTTCGGCATCCACTCTGATGCCTTACACTCCTTTCCTCTAAATCATCACACGTCCAGCTTAACAACCCAACAAAATCAGGAACTCAGCCTCATACACCAAACATATGTATATGCACAAAAATTACTAGCTATAAATTGAGCTATCATAGCCTGGCAAGTTATGATGACATAATACGAAATTGTCCATGTTAACGACCTCTGTAAAAAGATCAATATTTTTCATTTCATTTATAAACAATTGTAAGATCAAATTAAGGATGTAGTAGAAACTAGATTCATAAAGTGATAATGCTTATGGGTTGGTGACATAATATGTGATAAATAATATTACAATAAAAGTATTTATGACAATGGATCGTTGCACTTTAAATATTACTGCAACATATATAGGTTTCTTCTTAGAAAAAGATGGTGTACATTAAATGTATACAATAATATCAGAAATTTTAAAGGCGAGTTATTAAATTAAGGGAGATTAACTAACCGGCCAGGTATCATATCAGAGCAGGTTCGACTTTCCTTAGCAGCAGCGTCATGATACAACCTGCAGGCCTTAGTTGAGCGCAGTTCAAAGCGACGCACCTTTTTACACGCATTGCAACACAGGAACTCATCACGATGAGAGATTTCATTGCGTGGCCTCTTGTACTTGTCTCCTTTGTAATACTTGACGAGACAAGTTTTGCCCAATTTAAACTTTTGCCCATTGGCCCCGAGAACCCAAATCTTGGTTCTCCAGTTTGGCTTGCTAGTGCTCCTTGATGCATGCTTAGCAAACTTGACAGGGGAACCAAACGCTGTTTTCCAACAAATAATAGTACCATACATATATATAAATCAATTCAGTTTGTATAAAAAAAAGTTATTAAAAAAATTAGAGTTATAATATATATTTACTATACTTTTGCATGCTTCGTTGCAGAGGCAAGTGACTTTGATGGTGCCATGTTTAGAAATGATGAGAACACCGAAACAGTCCCCAAACCTAATGCTGGTGCAACCACATGCTATTTGAATGGAATCGACATCTATTCGTCGAATTTGCCCAGTAAATGGGCTTAACTCTTCACTTGAGAAAATTGGAACCACCAAACTCAATTCTGATACATATTCAGAGATATATATTAAAGTATGCATGGTTGATATAAATAATTGATAATCACAGTAATTTCAGGCATTGTAATAGATTTTATTTGTAAAAGTAGATAATTCTAAAAAAAAATTAAAAAATTATACTAGAAATATTTATCTTATTTTAAACCCTTATAAATAGTTTATACCCAAGGCTTAAAACCTTTACCTAACTACACTTCTAATCTAAATTAAAACTATCACATTCATTTTACTCAAACCTTTTCCTTTTTCACCAATATATGTATATATATTTTCTCTAACAAATAATAATCACATAATTACGTATCTATCTATCTCTCTCCCTCTCTATCTCTCTAACTGTAGCGTGGATAACCTACTAGTATTGGCACAATATAAACACTAACATGGGCGTCGATAATTTGTGAAAATTCCTTATAAAAGTTTTTAGCATGTACATTCAAGTGTGACTTTCTATTATTATTATTATTATTATTATTATTATTATTATTATTATTATTATTATTATTATTACTATTATTACTATTATTATTATTATTATAAAACACTATTTATGGTTTTTTCTAAAAAAACCCGCAGTTATATACATCAAACATAAAATTTATTTATTTTTATTTTTTTGAAAAGCAAACATATAATTTATTTACATATAATTGTAATTCATAAGACCTAGAACTTACAACTTCAAAGTTAATGAGTGACATTTTCAATGTTTACAAAACCGATTTAAAACAAAAGCAGATCCGAAACAAATAACCTTCGATCTAAGGCGTATATTCTGATTTTTCATATCAAAACACAAATCTTCAATGTTTACATTTTTATAAGAGATGAAGAGATATAATCATATGAAAGTTCAATAATAATAATAATAATAATAATAATAATAATAATAATAATAATAATAATAATAATAAGTACATAGACTTCTACCAATAAGGAATCATATAGAGTGAAAAATCTTGCATTTCTTTCAAAGGAAAAACAATCATTTCAATTCTAGTCAAACATTTAATTTCCAATTCATAGTAATATGATAAAGTAACTCAAATAAACATGTAAACTTAAAACTTTGACTTATAATGAAAACATTAAATAGCATATTTTTTTTTTTGAAAGGCAGTAGAGTGATCCCGGGCGGTTACGACCACTAGGCAAGCTAGTGGACTCGATGCGCTGACGAGGTCACTATCCCCCACTGCTTCCAGAAGGAAAACCCCACAAGGTTCCGAGCGAGGCTCGAACCTGGGCCTTGTGGGTAAAACTCCACTGCATCAAACCAGCTAGGCTGGCTACCAATTATGAATTAATTAAATCCACATTTAACTGATGAAATTTAAAGTAACAAATATAGAAAGGCCTTGAACAAAACTTTAAGTCACATAAAATAAAAAGTTAGTTGCATAGTCTTATACCAAAAAGAAAATGTGAAATTGAAAAAAACTTACAATTGTTTCTTAAGGAAAAAGTGAAAAAACAATCATCTCACTTATATTCAAACATTTATTTCTAATTCATACTATCGTACTAATATAATAAAGTAATAATTCATATATACATGTGAATGTAACCGAAGGTGATAAATAAACCACATAAATTAATGCATGCATCACAATTTACAAATTCTAATGCAAAAGGTACAAATACATTTTACATAATTTTCATTAAATATACATGTTATGTATATATTAACTTCTCATCATAAAACATTGACTTAAAATGGATACATTAAATTGCATATATAAGGTAATCGATTACACATATATTTAATTCACATTTAATTTGAGTGATAATATATTTAAATGAAACATATACTATTTTTCGACAATATTGTAAATTCTTAATTTATTACAAATTCTATTTAAAATTAGTAAATACTTCATGAAAAAAATTAAAATATATTTTTAAATACATCTTTAATTTTACAACAATATTATAAATTATTTTTAGGTATTCTAAATGTGCATATAACTCAAATTAAGTAATCGGAATCGCTAAACGAAATAATTATGTGTTACTTCATGCTCGTATCCTGATAGTTAGTAGTAAAAAAATTTATAGTTATCAAATCGATTACACAATCACAAATCATTTGATCAAATTAGGTAATCCGATAATTTACTAATAAATTTAAAGCGACCGTAAAAATAGTGAATGAATTAACAATTCGTGCAATCTAAATTCATATGAAATCAGATCAGCACATATAAGACAATCAGAATCAAATTCTAGCACATATAGCACATTCACAAGCATTAGTTCCAGACTTTCAGGTAGATCTAACCAATTGATTAAATATTTAAAGCGATTGTAAAGGAAAAGGTTGAATCGTAGCACATATAGCAACTCAAACAATTTAAATGCATCTAGAATCAAAATCGCTCACATATAACCCTAGTATTAACTTCTTTGCTAGATAAAAATTTTAATTGAACACAATTTATAACGATATATATGAAATTACACAAGAAATATAGATAAAGCTTTTTACCATGAGCCATTTTTCGTAATGTGAGTATCTTGCTACTGTGTACGGAAAGACTCCGGCCTATGAATAAACGCCCAAACCATAGCCTTTGGTATTTATAGGAGTTATACACTAGGCAGTAAGAGTTACGGTCACCGCTCACAGGTCTAGGTTATAACATTTGACACTTGTGGATTTTTGCCAAATCAGCTCAAGAAATCCTCAACGATGTCGTTTTTGAACTGTTATATAAGCGATGTCTAATGACAACGATACCCTTGATTATTTATTTTATAATTTTTATCTTGCTTTTAATTTCGACAAAAATAAAGTGACGTATACACACATGAAAAATGTGACTACCACGATATCTTTTTCTTTTTAGTATTTCTTACACTTTAAAACTATGATGTCCAACAAACTACATAGGAAAAATCGATAAATACGTCAAAGAGTAATGCTAAATTTACTTAATTTATAGACCTAAAAATTTGTCTACTCCATACACTGAATGTCAAATATCTCATTTATTTTCTCGTTGTTTCTCCACCAGTCATTCTATCACATCTACCAATCAAGGCTTATAGGCATTCGAAGCATTTTTCCTATTTCAAAATACTAGTTTAGGACCTATGAAATTCGCAGAATCGTCCATGAAAAACTTTTAAGTACCCATATCCATAGTGTAGTATGGGTACAAATACACTAAAATCTACCGGAACCCGACCCGTTGGCATCTATGATCCAAGAATTGTAAATTGATAAAAGGATTCAAAGTAGTAAGTCGTATGAGAATTTAAATCACTATGCGATGGAATGAAGTTATGAATTTTTTGGAATTGAAAATAACTCCTTGGGGTTTTTAAAAAAAAAATAAAAAATAAATAAGATTGTAGGAAGAGTTTGAATTATAGAAGAAATTATAAATTATAAAATATTTGGAGGATTATCTACAATTAAATGAAAAACGGAGAATTTATATTGTAAATATTGAAGGGTGTATATTGTAAATATAGAAGGGTAAATTAGTCTTTTAGTCACATAATAATGGGATTAACGATGTCATGAAATAAATTAAGGGTTAGATTTTAATTGTTGATATTCATCTAATGGTTAATTAAGTAATCGGAATCGCTAAACGAAATAATTATGCGTTACTTCATGCTCGTATCCTGATAGTTAATAGTAAAAAATTTTATAGTTATCAAATCGATTACACAATCACAAATCATTTGATCAAATTAGGTAATCCGATAATTTACTAATAAATTTAAAGCGACCGTAAAAATAGTGAATGAATTAACAATTCGTGCAATCTAAATTCATATGAAATCAGATCAGCACATATAAGACAATCAGAATCAAATTCGAGCACATATAGCACAATCACAAGCATTAGTTCCAGACTTTCAGGTAGATCTAACCAATTGATTAAATATTTAAAGCGATTGTAAAGGAAAAGGTTGAATCGTAGCACATATAGCAACTCAAACAATTTAAATGCATCTAGAATCAAAATCGCTCACATATAACCCTAGTGTTAACTTCTTTACTAGATAAAAATTTTAATTGAACACAATTTATAACGATATATATGAAATTACACAAGAAATATAGATAAAGCTTTTTACCATGAGCCATTTTTCGTAATGTGAGTATCTTGCAACTGTGTACGGAAAGACTCCGGCCTATGAATAAACGCCCAAACCATAGCCTTTGGTATTTATAGGAGTTATACACTAGGCAGTAAGAGTTACGGTCACCGCTCACAGGTCTAGGTTATAACATTTGACACTTGTGGATTTTTGCAAAATCAGCTCAAGAAATCCTCAACGATGTCGTTTTTGAACTGTTATATAAGCGATGTCTAATGACAACGATACCCTTGATTATTTATTTTATAATTTTTATCTTGCTTTTAATTTCGACAAAAATAAAGTGACGTATACACACATGAAAAATGTGACTACCACGATATCTTTTTCTTTTTAGTATTTCTTACACTTTAAAACTATGATGTCCAACAAACTACATAGGAAAAATAGATAAATACGTCAAAGAGTAATGCTAAATTTACTTAATTTATAGACCTAAAAATTTGTCTACTCCATACACTGAATGTCAAATATCTCATTTATTTTCTCGTTGTTTCTCCACCAGTCATTCTATCACATCTACCAATCAAGGCTTATAGGCATTCGAAGCATTTTTCCTATTTCAAAATACTAGTTTAGGACCTATGAAATTCGCAGAATCGTCCATGAAAAACTTTTAAGTACCCATATCCATAGTGTAGTATGGGTACAAATACACTAAAATCTACCGGAACCCGACCCGTTGGCATCTATGATCCAAGAATTGTAAATTGATAAAAGGATTCAAAGTAGTAAGTCGTATGAGAATTTAAATCACTAGGCGATGGAATGAAGTTATGAATTTTTTGGAATTGAAAATAACTCCTTGGGGTTTTTTAAAATAAAAATAAAAAATAAATAAGATTGTAGGAAGAGTTTGAATTATAGAAGAAATTATAAATTATAAAATATTTGGAGGATTATCTACAATTAAATGAAAAACAGAGAATTTATATTGTAAATATTGAAGGGTGTATATTGTAAATATAGAAGGGTAAATTAGTCTTTTAGTCACATAATAATGGGATTAACGATGTCATGAAATAAATTAAGGGTTAGATTTTAATTGTTGATATTCATCTAATGGTTAATTAAGTAATCGGAATCGCTAAACGAAATAATTATGCGTTACTTCATGCTCGTATCCTGATAGTTAGTAGTAAAAAATTTTATAGTTATCAAATCGATTACACAATCACAAATCATTTGATCAAATTAGGTAATCCGATAATTTACTAATAAATTTAAAGCGACCGTAAAAATAGTGAATGAATTAACAATTCGTGCAATCTAAATTCATATGAAATCAGATCAGCACATATAAGACAATCAGAATCAAATTCGAGCACATATAGCACAATCACAAGCATTAGTTCCAGACTTTCAGGTAGATCTAACCAATTGATTAAATATTTAAAGCGATTGTAAAGGAAAAGGTTGAATCGTAGCACATATAGCAACTCAAACAATTTAAATGCATCTAGAATCAAAATCGCTCACATATAACCCTAGTGTTAACTTCTTTGCTAGATAAAAATTTTAATTGAACACAATTTATAACGATATATATGAAATTACACAAGAAATATAGATAAAGCTTTTTACCATGAGCCATTTTTCGTAATGTGAGTATCTTGCAACTGTGTACGGAAAGACTCCGGCCTATGAATAAACGCCCAAACCATAGCCTTTTGTATTTATAGGAGTTATACACTAGGCAGTAAGAGTTACGGTCACCGCTCACAGGTCTAGGTTATAACATTTGACACTTGTGGATTTTTGCCAAATCAGCTCAAGAAATCCTCAACGATGTCGTTTTTGAACTGTTATATAAGCGATGTCTAATGACAACGATACCCTTGATTATTTATTTTATAATTTTTATCTTGCTTTTAATTTCGACAAAAATAAAGTGATGTATACACACATGAAAAATGTAACTACCACGATATCTTTTTCTTTTTAGTATTTCTTACACTTTAAAACTATGATGTCCAACAAACTACATAGGAAAAATCGATAAATACGTCAAAGAGTAATGCTAAATTTACTTAATTTATAGACCTAAAAATTTGTCTACTCCATACACTGAATGTCAAATATCTCATTTATTTTCTCGTTGTTTCTTCACCAGTCATTCTATCACATCTACCAATCAAGGCTCATAGGCATTCGAAGCATTTTTCCTATTTCAAAATACTAGTTTAGGACCCGCGAAATTCGCAGAATCGTCCATGAAAAACATTTAAGTACCCGTATCCATAGTGTAGTATGGGTACAAATTCATTAAAATCTACCGGAACCCGACCCGTTGGCATCTATGATCCAAGAATTGTAAATTGATAAAAGGATTCAAAGTAGTAAGTCGTATGAGAATTTAAATCACTAGGCGATGGAATGAAGTTATGAATTTTTTGGAATTGAAAATAACTCCTTGGGGTTTTTTTAAAAAAATAAAAAATAAATAAGATTGTAGGAAGAGTTTGAATTATAGAAGAAATTATAAATTATAAAATATTTGGAGGATTATCTACAATTAAATGAAAAACAGAGAATTTATATTGTAAATATTGAAGGGTATATATTGTAAATATAGAAGGGTAAATTAGTCTTTTAGTCACATAATAATGGGATTAATGATGTCATGAAATAAATTAAGGGTTAGATCTTAATTGTTGATATTTATCTAATGGTTCTTATTCTCTCAAAATTTTTCTTTTAATATATAAGATAGAAGATAGAAGATATATTATTATGATGAATACATTGAAAAATGGTAGTGAAATTGTAATAGGATAATTAAATATAACACTTTAACAAATACAAATATATATAAAAGTATTGGAACTATTAGAGTATTAGATACGTACATTCATTTGTGGATATGAGCAAAATGTGGCAACTCCAGTTGTGAATTAATCAACTGCAGTATCAAATTTTTATCATAGATTCTTTGTACACGACTTTTAAATACGGAAATAAACATAATTAATAGATCGGATCGTAATAACAACTCAAATACTTTTGAGTTCATCACATATCAATATGGAAAGCATATAAATAACAACCATTAACTCTGTTTTATTTATCAAACTTGATAACCAGTTTACTTCATCATAAGTTTTTCATTCCGGCTGTGACAGTGCAACACCGGTCGGTGATGGGCAACCGAATGGTCGATTACCTGTTCTCTTTATATTCGGTAGACTTCAACTTATAAATGATGTTCAGGACATACCATTTTACAGTTGCACAAGTAGCATAAATGCAAAGTGGATGTCCTAAAGGAAAACTTTTTGTTTATATTCGTTCACTTCTAAACGATAAGTTTATAAAGGGAGTAACAAAATTCAGTACATTTGATCAATAGGATATCTAGAAATGAGGGTTATAGTCATGTTTCTCTGTATCCTTGATGGACATTGGACACATGTATTGTCCATCGCCATTTGCTAACATCTATGTTCACTCTTAACATAATGGAATCAAAAAAGGTTATGCAAATGACATAAAAGGTAATGATTCTAGTATTCACAAGGTTTTTCATAGAATCAAGAAGGAAATTCAATCGAATCCGATAGGATCCATGAGGTCACATCCGACATGTTAAAAATCATATGTGAAGGTGGTAACGTGGCGTAAATTCACTTTCCTACTAAAGTTCGTGATGCTTTTATACCTCGTGAGTTCCTATCAAATCTTATCGAGCTTGTGCAGGTTCATTCAATTGTTTAGTCTCGTTGATTGACTGAAAGTACAAAGCATCATTCAGAGGAAACGACAGTTGTTGACGCCCATGCTAATATGTTCTGACATTTATCTCACGTATTCTACTGTAAGAACAATTCTTTCCAACGATTATGTTATCTGAGATGCACGCAAAGTGCATCCTAAACATGATCCAAACAAACTTTACATTTTTGGATAAGCAAATATGACCTTAAGATATTCATAACCAGCTAATGTAAATCAAGGCTAAGACACAATCTATCTTTCAAGGACCATCAAGTTCCAGTGATTGAGGTCCTATCTGCAAAATCTATCTTGGTAAAGCTTCATATTTTCATCTGCATTGATCAAGTGCGAAACACAGTATTCATCCATTTTATATTCATATTTGATTAGTTTTCCCATAAACTATATAACAAATTTGAAAGTGCCATTATAGTATAAATACCACATATATAAACATACAAATAGAGAAGTATTAGTGCTTATTCCATACCAGCTGCAACTTAAAACAACAAAACTGCAAAAGGCAAAAGTATATTACAATCTAATATAGAGTACCTGTAAATGCATACGTATTTTACAGTTCCAAAATCAAGCTCTCTTCATAAGCGTGACCGAATGAAAACCTTTTTGACATCAGTTTTCTCTGCAGCAGCTTTTTCATTTGATTCAGCTGGCTCCTCCTTACGAGGATCCAGATCCTTGGCACATAAGATTGAATCTTCATCATCGAGCCTTATAGTATGCAAATTCTCCTCCATTTTCACCATCCGAGCCTGCATCTCCTCCATCATTAATGTATGTCGTGGTTTACTATTCAGATTTACAGGTTCTAAAGGAGATTGATCCTTCAATCCTTCCTTCACCATCTTATATACTTGCATCCCACCTTCACATAACCAGAAAAAACATAATGACAAGTGAGTCTACGTCACAATCAAAATTTGAGAGAATTATATCATTTTTGCTTATTAAGAAGTATAGGGTAAGGATCATGTGAGAACGGTAAGAAAATCAAATTTTATGATTCACAACCAACTTTGAAGTTCGAAACCGTTAGTCATATGACTGACTAAGCAGCACACAGTCTGACATGGGCAGCTATTTGTATATGCACAGATGCCGCACAGATGCACTCAGGAACAGATGCACAGATCATCATAAAAGTATAAAACTGTGATTTTTTCAATTTGAAAGCTTCATAAAATGTTATCAAATACTTCAATAGAGATATACAAATGTGCATTATATTATATACGTCGAACTATAACATTCAAATTAAAGATTTGATACATCCTTATCATATTTTGTTCTTACTTAATCCTATCTCATGGAGCCTATATACCATCATAAACCTAATATGCTCTCCAAACATAATCGAGTTATACAAAAGCCCTAAAAAAGGCGAACTTCAATTCACATAACAACCTACATACTAAAACGAAAACTTATATTCGATTAGTGAAAGAAAGTCGATTAAACCCAATTTTACTTTCCTAAACACAATTTAATACAAACACACACAGGACATCAACTTCTGCAGTGAAACAGAATCATAAGCAAGCTCTAATATCTGCAAAACCTTAGCAATTCCAATTCAGTAACGTGATTCTTAAACGAAATTATACAAAACAAACCTTTAAGAGAATCATTACAAGCAGAATCGACGGCGAACTTGCCGAAACCGGTAAGAACACGAGTTATGGTGTCTCTGCGATCGGTATCAGGTATGGATTCGATAACCGGTTTACGTGAAATTGAAGATGAATCGGAGGTGTTACGGTTTATAATTCGACCGGCGATTGATCGGAGGTCGTTCCAGATACCCATATCGTTGAGAAAACGAAGGATTTTGGTATTGGTAGTGGGTGGTTGTTGCTATCTGCAGTTAGTGGTTAGGATTATAAACCACACGCTGTTTCAATGTTTCCCCTGTTTTGACCTTAATGAAAAAAAAAATTATATATATATATATATATATATATATATATATATATATATATATATATATATATATATATAATAATAATAATAAACATCCCAAAAATTATGAAATTATAAGTTATGCATCTTCTTATGTTAGTTTTTTTTTTTCTGTTCTGTTAGTTTAATATGTATTTTTGAAAGAATATAAATATATATAAAAAGAATTATTAAAAATTGAAAACTATAAATTACATCTCTTAAAAAATGTCATTAAAAGATTTACACAATGTAGATTATTGTCCTTTATCCGATTATCATGGACGCATTAAATTTGTTACGGCAAGGTACAAATTCTATAAATATCCTAAGAGCTTCAAATTAGTTTGGGGTTGTCTTTGACATTTTCCCAAAAATATTAAAATTGAAAAAGTTTTGCAATTAACACTACGAATTTTGCTAAATGTAGAATCAAGAGCTATATTTAAAAATTAAGTTAATGCATAAACCGGTGGTACATAAAGTTGGTCATGGGAAGTTAAATTCAAGGGGTGTGTAGTTATTATCAAGCTACAAAAAAGTTTATGTTTAGCAAAAAATACTACATAAAATATTCTAAAAAAACCCTATAAAACTCTAATTATAATGCCAATATTATTATAATCAATAATTAATAATTATTTATAAATTGCATGTCTATTATAATGACAATAACAAAAGAAAAAATAAAGAAAAATGATTGGTTGACCTAAATTTGTATGACTAAATATATACCTAAAGATGTAATTGATAAATTTGAAATATTGATTGGATGATATTAAGAGGGAAAAAAATTATAACCAATCAGAAAATTAAGACTACTTTTAGGTCCACGTAAGTAGGCCTATTTAGCATTACCCAAATATAAATAAATGAAATCTTGTAATATACTCTCCCAAAAGGGTTGTTTCCATTGATTAAAAAAAAAAATTGTTTCCAAACAAGCTTCCCAATTATAGTTTAGGCATTTGTAAACTTTCTTTTAGGTACAAGATTTCAATTAGGAACCTAGTCTGTGAAGTAAATTGACACACATAGGTGAAGTAAATTGACACATATAGGCGAGAATTGGCGTGTGTTATAGCTCACTATACAACACATATATACATAGTGAGCTTGAGATTTACAAGGTCCACATCACTATATTGTTGGTCGATTACAAATCCATCAAACCCCGCAGTAAGAAACTAAGAATTACTTGTTCAAATTTCACATCACACCTTCATTTCAGTAAGAAACATAAATAGAATCCACAAAATGAAACTATAAAGACAAATCATGGAAATGTATAGGAAGCACAAATCATAGATGTACAGCGCACACAGTTGCATGATTTATATACTTTAACCCGTGATCATTCATCATTACCACTGAGCCATGTTTTCAGTCCACTAGATATGCCAAAAGATTTGTTAATGTATACAAGAGCTGCAATTGAATAACTTAGAATGAAACTGTAATATTATATCAGTAAACACAACAAACAGTATTCATATATGAATCAACAAGTCATCAACCCCCACACAAGGGTGTCCATGAAACTAACGAACTAAATTTACAAGCTATAACAAGGATTTGGTTAGGATCTATAAGCACGCAACTGCAACAAAACACACACCATTCTAGGTTATTCGGCAATTCATCTTTGTCTCGTGCAACCCACAAATAGGTTCAGATTGAAAGCCCTGCAAAAAGCAACTCTAACTCCTCATCCTGTGATGTGGTCCTCTGGATTTCAAAGAAAACAGCATCAGTTCCTTAACTTCCATACATAACACAAACTTAACCTAACTAATTAAATGAACAAACTGATAATAACCAGAACCTTTAAAATTGATTAGATTATCTTTAAAATGATATTTGACAAAATGATACCATCGAAAGTTATTGACCTCTCAAACCATTAAACTTCATTTGGCATCTTTCATGAAGCGAAAACGCAAATATAGCACTAATTCTTTGGCAAGACTGAGCAGCTTTGGACAACAAGTCTAACTACAACAGGTAATTTATTGTTTACGTATGTTTAATTTCTCCAAAATCACTCATTTTACAAGCAACGGCTTTTTGTAGCATACTTGCAAGAAAAACTTTTAGTTGGTATCTAGAAAGCCAGGCACAATGGTCAAAGAGTCGATAACAATTTGTAAGACTGAAGGATAGTATGTATCTGAAATCCAGATAAAAAAATTCACTCCTATATACAATTTCTCCCATATGGTTCATTCTTTCCAAACCATCTTGGTTGCCCATATTTAGATGAAGCATGGTTAGTTTTATGCTGTAAAAAATGATTAGTACGAGTCAATCATTTATTGGACTTAGAAAGTCAATCACTCCTATCAGAGGTGGCATGAAAGAAAATTGGTAAAATCTATTTAGGCTGTGTTTGTTTGTCACTGAATGAGATCGTTCAGAACTGAATGCTAAATCGGTCAGCATTCAGTGCGTTTGATAAAGCTAAAAAAATACATCTGAACCATATCCCGTGCTGACCGAACTGCTGAACTGTTCCTTTTCATAGGGGACTCTAAACAATTCAGAGGATGTATTATTACCTCAATACCCTCTTCTTTCTATCGCTACCTTCTTCCTCATCTTCTCGTTCTTTATTCCTTTTTCCCCAATTGCTCCTTTATTCTCTTTACATAACCTTTCTGAGTTTCTTCTTCTTCTACTCTCTATTTTTATTATGTTTAATTTCTCTTCAATCATTAATGGACTCTTAGTTTCTAACCCTTTTCTTCACTCGAAAGGAACGGCGCTAAACGTATGATAACTCTTTACTGGAAAGAATATTAGGGTTTAAATTTTCTTTATATTAGATTGGTTCGTCAAAATTTAATTCAATAACTGTTGGTGACCTATTTTCAGAATGAAATTTGCCTCGAGGTGGAATCTTGCTATTGATGTGTCATGTGTGTTTAAAGTGGTAATGAAGATAATAGTCAACATCAAGATTTGTACATTATGTTTAGGAATTTGTACTCTCTAAATAAGATTATGTTTTTTTTTTCATTTCACATTTTAATATTTTTAGATATAAATTATCTTATTTATTTGAGGTCATAACTGATAATAATATCGCTATGTTTAAGTTATAATTATTTAATTAATTGATGATTAAAAATATTACTGTATGTTTTATTTAACACTTCTTTGTCTAGGTTATCAATTTTATATGTTTAGAACATTACTTAAATAAATTGTTAGCCTTTTCTTTCATGGAGAAGGTCAATATGGTCATTTTGTATCGTTCAGAATGTTGATTCAGAAAAACTATCAAACAGTTTATTTTCCTTCAGAACTAAAATCATTCAGTGTCTTTGAATCGTTCAGACTTTGAACCATTCAGCTATAAATCATTCTGTTTGATCAAACGCACCCTTAGTAACGTTAAACTCTCTGTCAAAAATGAGACACCGTCGTTTAAATAACCAAACTAATTCATTTCAAAAGAAGTAGAATTAACAGGTTTATACATAATTAAGGGGGTGTTTGGCTTAGGCACTTAGCTTAAGCTTTTTAGCGTACGAGTTATCTAAAAGTCAAGAATTTGGGGCTTTTAGCTTATTAGCTTATTACCCCCTAAATTTTTTATGAGCTCACTTACAAAAGCTCATCCAAACTATATCATAACACAATAAGCTAAAAAGCACACTATTACCAAAACATATTGCAAACTTAAATATGTTGCTATCATACGAAATTAGCCGATAAAGAACACAAGTTTGTGGTCCATACCTGAACAGATAAAAGCTGGAGAATTTTGTTGAGAACTAGCATTCGATGAGTTGCATAAGTGCTATGAGCAGGAAGCTGACTCACCTTCTTCATTTCTTCATCAACTGCAGCTTTTTTCTCCTCGTTTCCCATTTGTTTTACTTCATTTTTGGTGTGATTCAAGTGAACACTCTGTATGGTATGGTTATTAAACGAATCACTGCCCTCTAGAAGATTAAACTGTTCCATTCTTCAATATATATGTATAGCAACTCTGCATACATATGGCACAAAAAAGAAAAAGAAAAAGTTGTGTAATTGATGATTAAGAAAATGAAATTAGGGTTTAAAGCGTAAGCCTGTTGAAATTAGGGTTATTTATAAGTGTAAATGAAAAAAAGGTGTGGAAGGATAAGAGCTTATAACTTACGAGTTACGACGATTGCTTTGATCGCTCTTCTGAGTTTTGAAGTTTCTCGACGTACGTAGCGTCCTCGATTTAGTTTTCGGCAATTCAGGTTTTGGTGGAGTTGTTGGCTTAAAAGTTACGACAATAATCCCAAACGGTTGTCTCGGGAGTACCAAATATTCGTTTAGTTAAAGGAAAAAAATTAAATTTTATTAACATTAAACCACTCCAATGCACGGCTAAAAATATAAATAAAGTCGTAACGGGTATGTTTGGCGCGCTCATTTATTTGATCAGCTTACAGGAGTTTGTAGCTTGTAGCTTGTAGTTTGTAGCTTATGGTTTTCATAAGCTCCGTTTGGCTACCAAAATTTTAAGTAGCTTATGGTTTCCATAAGCTCCAAAACCATAAGCTACTTGAAGTAGCTTTATGAAAGTAGCTTGTAGCTTATGGAACATGAAATTACATAAATACCCTCCAAATAACTATATATCATCTTTTAAAATTAATATATATACCCTTTTATGTCATCTTACATTAATAAGCTACAAGCTCCATGTAACACCTCCAAATTTCGGGTTGCGGAAGCGGTCGGGTCGGGGTGTTACCAATCAAATATCACAAGCACAAAGATATAGTAAACGACTCTAAATGAGACGTTTTGAAAGTAGCAATTACATTACCAAAATAAGTTTTACAAAGCTACGAGTTTATAGGTAATTTCCAAATACATAATTTGAAATACAAAAGTAAATGCAAAGTGGTCCCAAAGATTTGAAAGCATGCGACTCGAGCTAGGATCCTGATAGGCCGATCCTACTATTGCAGTACCTGAAAATGAACACTAAAACGGTCAGCTGGAAAGCTGGTGAGTTCACAGGTTTAGTTAAACAAATGTGTAATGTTGTAAAACATCATAATATTTGAAAATGATTTGTAACGTGCGTTGAATTTACAGTGTTAAGCCATGATTGCTCCCATGAGCAATATTGTGAACCACTAAGTAAACCTACAGTTCTAAGCCAATAGGATACTAATGGTGGTAACCTGAGAACGAACGTAATCTATTGTGTATTCTAATGCGACGAGTACAACTCGTAGCAATGCTATTGAGATCAAGTATTAACTTTTATTAATACTAATGATGGTGAGTAACAACTCGTAATGATTTACTAATGACGAGTAACAACTCGTAATGATTTAATGATGACGAGTAACAACTCGTATTGATTTGTATCACCCACCGTGATATCGTTTGGAATCATCCAAAATGATAGTGATTTGTACCACCCACCGTGGTATCGTTTTGTACCACCAACCGTGGTATCGTTGTGTGTCATCCAAGATGACATCGACCAATGATTTGATGATGAAACCTGCCTGGCGTATTAAACGCGCAAGGTTTTATTGATTTGATGTCTCAACAGACCAATGATTTATGTGAGTTTATAAACATAAGAGAATCGGGTGTATCTAGACAGACCCGATTAATAGTGTAACACCCCCAAATTTAATGATTTGCGGAAGCTTGATTTGGGTGTTACTAATCAATAACAAAGCACAAGGATAAATAGCAAACGACTCTATATGCGTCGTTTTAACAAAATATATTAATAATTGAACTGTTTACAACATTTGAAGCTTTACATAGCTCGAGTTAAATAAAATGAGATTTCAGTACATAAGTACTTGTACAAAATATACTAATGCAAGAAAATCTCAATCGTCTGTATGCTGACTCGAGCTAAATCCTGAGCAGAAACATCCTACTGCTGGGTACCTGCGATATATGCTAAAAGGTCAGCTATAAAGCTGGTGAGCTCACAGGTTTGAAATCAGTTATATCGTATGAACCGCAAGATTTAAATAATGAATTGCATCCAGCAATTAAATAGTGAATTGCATCCAGCAATTTAATAATGAATTGCATCCAGCAATTAAATGATAATCATCGTGTATACAGCCATGAGCACATAGTTGAGCTTAACTCGAGGGCCGGGTCCCCTATAGAGAATTTCGGGCGAGGTGCCTCCACGAATGCCTAATCCACATTCGTCTTCCCAAATATTAGTACGTCCGTTTACCCGGTTAGTGCTTGCTAACCCGGACGAGGAGGGTCAATCCTATATGGTACCATATACTAATATTCACGCTACAACGTATTAACAACTATGCTGATGGAGGACTTTAAATGATTAGTTTCGAAAGACTCATGTAGTATATGAAAAGTTGGTACTTGCGTTCACATGTTAAAAGTTTGAGCAGTATATCACACCCCTGAGTAAAACAGTAAAAAGAGGGTGTAACACCCGCCAAATTAGGACTAGTATTTAGTGCCTAATCAGATGTTAATACATGTAATTAGTTCCTTGTTAGGCTAATTAATGTATCGAATTATATATATTGTTGAATATATACGAAAATGCGATTTGGTTAAATCGTACGCAATTTAAATCGAATGTATTTCGATTCAATTTAATACGGACGTTGGTGACAAATTTTATTAAATAACGGGTTATGTCAAAATATATTATTATAATAATATTTCGTATTCATTCGTATCGTACAATCAGAAAGTTACAAAATTTAAAATGTAAAACGCACAAAACAAATAAACAAACTTATACATTTATAATTCAAATATAAACTTATTTGTAAAATAATTAAATAAAACATCGCGTAATAAATTTGTATTTAAAACGTACCAATTAATAGGAAAAATAATTATTTAACGTTTAAACGACGGAGCAAACGAACACCGCGCGGGGAAACGGAGACTGAAAGTTGGAGGTAAAACCCCCAACTCTTTCCCTCCTCCTCTCATTTCACTCAACTCTCTTCTCTCTCCTTCCTCTCTTTCACTTTTTCTTTCAACTACACCAACCACCTCCACCTCCAAAATTCTATCAAAAACGCAAAATAAACATATCAAACGACTTCGGATCTTCAAGATTTTTAGAGATTCACGACCACCGCGACACGATCTATCATCCTATCTTTTCGGATTTCTCATCCGACACTTTGTAAGTTTCCGACAAATCCCGAAATCTCTCGTTTTTAAGTGTTTTCACTTTCTAGTAGTTTGTAACAACTTATAATGTCCCTATAAGGGTTGGGTAAAAGTTTTGGACCGAACGGAAACCGAAAAACTCGTTTTCGACACATTTTCCGGCCAACAGACCGCTACGTCGCATTTGGCCCAGAATTTATGCGACGTCAGCTTCTACGTCGCAAAACCCCTCGTGACGTCGCATAGTGCGACGTCAGTCACAACGTCGCATTAAATTGCGACGTCGCATATAACGACGTCAGCCTTAACGTCGCCAATACCTCACCACGTCGCATTTAGCGACGTAAGCCCCTACGTCGCAGAAATTAACCAACGTCGCATTAGCGACGCAGCACCCTACGTCGCATTAAATTGCGAAACGTCGCCTTTAGCGACGTCATGCTCAACGTCGCAATCCTACCTGCGACGTCGCACCCAACGTCGCACAAACCAGAACCTCAAAAACACAGATTTTTACTAAGTGTCGAGACTCGAAATTTATCACTCGAATTTACCCAAATTCAGATCCAGATGCGTTTTTCCTTAAAGCAATATAGTAGAAATAAAAATTTTCCAAGCTGACCTGGCAGCTCGACCCCAGCCAGGGGCTGCCGCCCCTTTGGACCCCGCTACCAGGGGCGCTGCCCCCGGACCCCCGTACTTAGATTTCGTAACGGCTTCTAAAACACAATCAAAACACATTTTTCAAGTAAAACGACACGTAATCAAAATAATAATAATTGAGATTATTATTACAAATCCGTCACCAACGGGCCGTACACTTTTCAAATACTCAAACTTATCAACCAAATAGTGGAAATTTGGACATTATAGTTGAACGAACAACTACAAGGGTGATCTGTTGAGATACCCAAATCATGATTATAACCATCGCGTGTCGTGGACACCCTCAGGTTACAAGTCTTTGGACTTCATACTCGGCTAATCAACTTACGTTTGTTTAAACGCACTCAGACTCAGGTGAGTCTCATAGCCCCTCTTTTTACTGTTTTACTCAGGGGTGTGATATACTGCTCAACTTTTAACATGTGAACGCAAGTACCAACTTTTCATATACTACATGAGTTTTTCGAAACTAATCATTTTAAAGTCCTCCGTCAGCATAGTTGTTAATACGTTGTAGCGTGAATATTAGTATATGGTACCATATAGGATTGACCCTCCTCGTTCGGGTTAGCAAGCACTAACCGGGTAAACGGACGTACTAATATTTGGGAAGACGAATGTTGATTAGGCATTCGTGGAGGCACCTCGCCCGGAATTCTCTTTAGGGGACCCGGCCCTCGAGTTAAGCTCAACTATGTGCTCATGGCTGTATACACGATGATTATCATTTAATTGCTGGATGCAATTCATTATTTAATTGCTGGATGCAATTCATTATTTAATTGCTGGATGCAATTCATTATTTAAATCTTGCGGTTCATACAATATTACTTGATTTCAAACCTGTGAGCTCACCAGCTTTATAGCTGACCTTTTAGCATATATCGCAGGTACCCAGCAGTAGGATGTTTCTGCTTCAGGATTTAGCTCGAGTCAGCATACAGACGATTGAGATTTTCTTGCATTAGTATATTTTGTATAAGTACTTATGTACTGAAATCTCATTTTATTTAACTCGAGCTATGTAAAGCTTTAAACGTTGTAAACATTTCAGTTATCAATATATTTTGTTAAAACGACGCATATAGAGTCGTTTGCTATTTATCTTTGTGCTTTGTTATTGATTAGTAACACCCAATTCAAGCTTCCGCAAATCATTAAATTTGGGGGTGTTACAGATTGGTATCAGAGCCTAAGGTTATAGTGAACTAGGTTGCATTTAGTGAGCCTAGACTATGACCATTAGGCAGTATTCCTTATTAGGTATAACTGGTTCAGCGATTACATCATACGAGTTTAATTTAACATAGCCTGATCAACTATGTACAATTAAGCAAAGATGATGTAAGACCTGAAAGTAGTTATGGCTGAACAGGGTACAATAGAAGACTCTGACCTCGAGAGAACCGAGACTTAAACATGTTTATGCTAGACACTCAATAGGCTATATTATATAGGAGCTATATGAATATAGGCCTCAATCTTACTAACGCTTTGTCTCAGAAATGGCAAACATTCCATCAAATTCATCTCGTTCTCAATCCGGGTCGCAGAACCCAAGGGTAGCAAGGAGGAACTCCAGGTTGCCTCGAGCTGGCCCGTATCCCACTCATTCCACCTTACCGGCCTTAGCCGCTAGGGTGAATCAACACGAGCAACGACTTCGTACCATGGATGTCGTGTTGCAGGAAACCAACGAAAACTGGAGACTTACATCCCTTGAACGCATAGAACAAGTCTCCGACGATCTGGAAACCACTAACAACAACATGGATGTCCTTCGCAACCAAATAATAGAAATAAGGGTGGAAAATGCCCTTCTGCAACAAAGGATGGATGAATGTGTGCAACGCTCACTTGAGGCAGAAGAATATGCGCATGGACTAACATAACGACTTGCACTAGCAGAAGACAACGCCCGACAAGCTAGCAGGCTTGCAAACACTGTGGACCGTCTTGTCACGATGATGGAACAAATTGATCTACGTTAAGACTAGTGTAGTCTTTGTCTTGTAATCTATCCTGTAATCTAGTAACTATCTACGCGCTATTCTATAATTCGGTCGGATGTAACAATTCCCGACATCTTTTGTAATACATCTGTAGGATGTAACCTTTGAACTCGTATCATCTATCAAGTATTCTTGCTGTTTTCGACTCATATTAATTGCCATTATTCCTGTTGATGTTATGTATTACTGCTTTTATACATGTACATCTGAGATAAATACAACTTTCTTGCAAAATCTCATGTATCTTCATTTCTTTTATTGAAGAATCATGCCGCCAAAGACCAGACCTTACACTGATGCTCAGATTACGTCACTCATAACCCAGGCTGTTACTGAAGCCTTAGCTCGGAATACCCCACCAAACTCCACCAGAAACAGCGATACCGCTGGAACCTCTGCCGTCAAACCTTGTTCTTACAAGGACTTCCAAAGCTGCAAACCCTCGAGCTTCAAGGGTTCTGAAGGAGCCATCGGACTGATCAGATGGTTCGAGAAAATGGAAACTGTTTTCCGTGTTAGTAAATGCGCGGAGAACGACAAAGTAAACTTCGCCACCTGCTCTCTTGAAGATGATGCCCACTCTTGGTGGAATTCATATACCCAATCAGTGGGTGCTGACATTGCCTACCAACTCACTTGGGAGGAATTGAAGGCAAAACTCACTGCCAAATACTGCTCGATCGCCAAACTCCAAAAGCTAGATGAGGAGTTTTGGAATTTGAAGGTTCAGGGTGGTGACATCGATGGTTATACCACCAGGTTTCAACAACTAGCTGCCCTCCGCCCAGCTATGGTAAGCACTGAACCTGATAAAATCAGGAAGTACGCCCTTGGTCTCCCTGATTTTGTTCGGGGACACGTCATCTCTTCCAAACCAACCACCATTGACGGTGCAATCTCATTGGCCCAAGACCTGATGTCTATGAGCCAAGATTCTGAACAACCCACTTCATCATCCCAAAACAACAAACGAAAGTGGTCTGACTACCACAACAACCACTCCAACCAACAAAACAAGAAACCCGACACCATCAAAGCCTACAACACCACCACTGACATCACACGGGGCTACACTGGGAGCAAACCCTATTGTCCCAAGTGCAGTCGCCACCACGAAGGTTCTTGTGGTCCCTTTTGCAACAATTGCAAGAGGTACGGCCACCTCACCAAAGACTGCCGCTCACCCACCAACAACAACTCCAACAACAACACCAGACCACCCAAAGTATGCTTTGAGTGTGGGAAACCTGGGCATTTCAGGGACTCGTGCCCAAAACTGAAGAACACCAACAACAACCGCAACAACAACAACAATACCCGCAGCAGAGCTTTCGTCATCAAATCTGGGGACGCCCGCCAGGACCCGAATGTGGTCTCGGGTATGTTCCTCCTCAACAACTTAACTGCTTCTGTTCTAATTGATACTGGTGCTGATAGAAGCTTTATCTCCGATGATTTTTGCCCATTACTTGACATCACTCCTGTTACCTTAGATGTTAAGTACACTGTAGAGCTAGCCAATGGAAAACTTGTAGAAACCACCAGTGTGATACCTAATTGCACTTTAAACCTAGCTGACGAAACCTTTTCGATCGACCTTATACCCATTGAAATCGGAAGTTTCGACGTCATTATTGGAATGGACTGGTTGTCCAAACATCGAGCTGAAATCGTTTGTCACGATAAAATCGTCCGTATCCCACTCGCCGTTGGTGGAACCTTGATCATACAGGGGGAGACCGGTGGGACGGGACTCAATATAATCTCCTGCTTAAAAACCCGAAAATTTCTGAGAAAGGGTTACCCTGCGATACTTTCACACATCACCGAGAAGAAGTCGGAGGAGAAGCGACTTGAGGATGTGCCGATTGTTAGAGACTTTCCCGAAGTCTTTCCGGAAGAACTACCTGGTCTACCTCCGCCTAGACAGGTTGAGTTCTCAATCGATCTCGTGCCGGGTGCCGCACCGGTGGCCCGCGCACCATACCGTTTAGCCCCATCTGAACTTCAGGAGTTGTCCTCTCAGTTACAGGAACTTCTGGATCGAGGATTCATTAGACCGAGTTCGTCACCTTGGGGAGCTCCGGTCTTATTTGTCAAAAAGAAGGACGGTTCATTCCGAATGTGCATCGACTATCGAGAGTTGAACAAATTGACCGTCAAGAACCGTTATCCACTTCCTCGCATTGATGATTTATTCGACCAACTTCAGGGTTCAAGTTTCTACTCAAAAATCGACCTGCGATCAGGCTATCATCAGTTACGAGTTCGCAACACCGATATTCCGAAAACTGCTTTCAGAACTCGTTACGGGCACTACGAATTTCAAGTGATGCCCTTCGGTCTAACCAACGCACCGGCTGTATTCATGGACCTCATGAACCGGGTGTGCAAACCTTACCTCGATAAGTTTGTCATTGTCTTTATCGATGACATACTCATTTACTCGCGCAACGAGCAAGAACATGCGCAACACCTTAAGACCATCCTTGAACTACTTAGACACGAGGAGCTTTACGCTAAATTCTCTAAGTGTGAGTTCTGGATCCAAACCGTTCAATTTCTTGGTCACGTGATCGACAGTCAGGGAATTCACGTGGACCCATCGAAGATCGAGGCTATCAAAGACTGGCAAGCACCCACCTCTGCAACTGAAGTACGACAATTTTTGGGTCTTGCTGGGTATTATCGACGATTTATCGAAAACTTCTCTAAAATAGCTCAACCACTCACGGTACTGACTCAGAAGGACAAAAGGTTCGATTGGACCGATAAACAAGAGTCAGCATTCCAACTTCTGAAACAAAAGCTTTGCAGTGCTCCAATTCTATCCTTACCCGAAGGCACCGATGACTTCGTGGTATACTGTGATGCTTCTCACCAAGGTCTCGGTTGCGTATTGATGCAACGAGATAAAGTTATTGCCTATGCCTCACGACAGCTGAAAATTCATGAAAAGAACTACACCACTCATGATCTCGAACTTGGAGCTGTCGTTTTTGCTCTCAAAATCTGGAGACATTATCTCTACGGCACTAAGTGCACCATCTTTACCGATCATAAAAGTCTCCAACATATATTCGATCAGAAGGATCTCAATATGAGGCAACGTCGATGGGTCGAGTTGCTTACCGATTACGATTGCGAGATCAAGTACCATCCAGGGAAGGCTAATGTGGTAGCCGACGCCCTCAGTCGAAAGGAACGACCAAAACCACTTCGAGTCCGAGCCCTCAGTATGACCATCCATAACGATCTTACTATTCAAATTCATACCGCTCAGATCGAAGCCCTGAAATTTGAACACATCAAAAATGAAGCCTTACGGGGTATTGACAAACAATTCGAAATCAGACCTAACGGGATTAGGTGCTTCTGAAACCGAATCTGGTTGCCTAGTTTTGGGAACCTCCGAGACTTGGTGATGGACGAGGCTCACAAGTCTAAATATTCTATTCATCCGGGATCCGATAAGATGTACCACGGCATCAAGGAATTTTACTGGTGGCCGAACATGAAAGCCGAAATCGCCACTTATGTCAGCAAGTGTCTTACTTGCTCGAAGGTCAAAACCGAACATCAGAAACCTTCTGGTTTACTCCAACAACCTGAAATCCCTGAATGGAAATGGGATCAAATTGCCATGGATTTCATAACCAAACTACCCAAGTCGTCGAACGGTTGCGATACCATTTGGGTGATCGTTGACCGCCTCACCAAATCTGCTCATTTCCTGGCAATCAAGGAAAGCGATAAAATGGAACGCCTTACACAGATATACATCAAGGAAATCGTTTCTCATCACGGTGTTCCAATCTCAATCATCTCTGACAGAGATGCCCGTTTCACCTCTCACTTTTGGCAATCACTTCAAAAAGCATTGGGTACCCGTCTCGATATGAGTACCGCGTATCATCCTCAAACCGATGGCCAAAGTGAACGAACCATTCAAACCTTGGAAGATATGCTACGCGCCTGCGTAGTTGATTTCGGTACAAACTGGGAAAAACATCTACCGTTGTGCGAATTCTCGTACAATAACAGCTATCATGCCAGCATTAAGGCTGCACCGTTTGAGGCACTGTACGGTCGTAAGTGCCGATCACCGATCTGTTGGACTGAAGTGGGAGATAGTCAACTCACTGGTCCTGAACTCATTCACGCCACCACTGAGAAAATTGTGGAAATCCAAAACAGACTCAAAGCCGCACGTGATCGTCAGAAAAGTTATGCTGACGTGAGACGCAAACCACTCGAGTTCCAAGTTGGGGATCGAGTACTCTTGAAAGTATCGCCTTGGAAGGGCATCATCCATTTTGGCAAACGCGGGAAGTTAAATCCCAGATACATCGGGCCTTTTGAGATCCTCGAACGGATTGGCCCCGTAGCTTATCGATTGCAGCTGCCATCCGAACTCAGCAGCGTGCACCCCACTTTTCACATTTCAAATCTGAAGAAGTGTCTGTCTGATGAGACACTTATTATTCCACTAGATGAAATTCGTGTTGACGATAAACTTCACTTCGTTGAGGAACCCGCTGAAATTATGGACCGTGAGGTCAAACAACTGAAACAAAGTCGTATTCCCATCGCCAAGGTCAGATGGAATTCGCGGCGTGGTCCGGAATTCACCTGGGAACGGGAAGACCAAATGCGACTCAAATATCCTCAACTCTTTACTGATTCCACATCAAACACGACTTCGAGCTAAATTTCGGGACGAAATTCTTCTAACAGGGGGAGAATGTAACACCCGCCAAATTAGGACTAGTATTTAGTGCCTAATCAGATGTTAATACATGTAATTAGTTCCTTGTTAGGCTAATTAATGTATCGAATTATATATATTGTTGAATATATACGAAAATGCGATTTGGTTAAATCGTACGCAATTTAAATCGAATGTATTTCGATTCAATTTAATACGGACGTTGGTGACAAATTTTATTAAATAACGGGTTATGTCAAAATATATTATTATAATAATATTTCGTATTCATTCGTATCGTACAATCAGAAAGTTACAAAATTTAAAATGTAAAACGCACAAAACAAATAAACAAACTTATACATTTATAATTCAAATATAAACTTATTTGTAAAATAATTAAATAAAACATCGCGTAATAAATTTGTATTTAAAACGTACCAATTAATAGGAAAAATAATTATTTAACGTTTAAACGACGGAGCAAACGAACACCGCGCGGGGAAACGGAGACTGAAAGTTGGAGGTAAAACCCCCAACTCTTTCCCTCCTCCTCTCATTTCACTCAACTCTCTTCTCTCTCCTTCCTCTCTTTCACTTTTTCTTTCAACTACACCAACCACCTCCACCTCCAAAATTCTATCAAAAACGCAAAATAAACATATCAAACGACTTCGGATCTTCAAGATTTTTAGAGATTCACGACCACCGCGACACGATCTATCATCCTATCTTTTCGGATTTCTCATCCGACACTTTGTAAGTTTCCGACAAATCCCGAAATCTCTCGTTTTTAAGTGTTTTCACTTTCTAGTAGTTTGTAACAACTTATAATGTCCCTATAAGGGTTGGGTAAAAGTTTTGGACCGAACGGAAACCGAAAAACTCGTTTTCGACACATTTTCCGGCCAACAGACCGCTACGTCGCATTTGGCCCAGAATTTATGCGACGTCAGCTTCTACGTCGCAAAACCCCTCGTGACGTCGCATAGTGCGACGTCAGTCACAACGTCGCATTAAATTGCGACGTCGCATATAGCGACGTCAGCCTTAACGTCGCCAATACCTCACCACGTCGCATTTAGCGACGTAAGCCCCTACGTCGCAGAAATTAACCAACGTCGCATTAGCGACGCAGCACCCTACGTCGCATTAAATTGCGAAACGTCGCCTTTAGCGACGTCATGCTCAACGTCGCAATCCTACCTGCGACGTCGCACCCAACGTCGCACAAACCAGAACCTCAAAAACACAGATTTTTACTAAGTGTCGAGACTCGAAATTTATCACTCGAATTTACCCAAATTCAGATCCAGATGCGTTTTTCCTTAAAGCAATATAGTAGAAATAAAAATTTTCCAAGCTGACCTGGCAGCTCGACCCCAGCCAGGGGCTCTGCCCCTTGGACCCCGCCAGGGGCTGCCGCCCCTTTGGACCCCGCTACCAGGGGCGCTGCCCCCGGACCCCCGTACTTAGATTTCGTAACGGCTTCTAAAACACAATCAAAACACATTTTTCAAGTAAAACGACACGTAATCAAAATAATAATAATTGAGATTATTATTACAAATCCGTCACCAACGGGCCGTACACTTTTCAAATACTCAAACTTATCAACCAAATAGTGGAAATTTGGACATTATAGTTGAACGAAAAACTACAAGGGTGATCTGTTGAGATACCCAAATCATGATTATAACCATCGCGTGTCGTGGACACCCTCAGGTTACAAGTCTTTGGACTTCATACTCGGCTAATCAACTTACGTTTGTTTAAACGCACTCAGACTCAGGTGAGTCTCATAGCCCCTCTTTTTACTGTTTTACTCAGGGGTGTGATATACTGCTCAACTTTTAACATGTGAACGCAAGTACCAACTTTTCATATACTACATGAGTTTTTCGAAACTAATCATTTTAAAGTCCTCCGTCAGCATAGTTGTTAATACGTTGTAGCGTGAATATTAGTATATGGTACCATATAGGATTGACCCTCCTCGTTCGGGTTAGCAAGCACTAACCGGGTAAACGGACGTACTAATATTTGGGAAGACGAATGTTGATTAGGCATTCGTGGAGGCACCTCGCCCGGAATTCTCTTTAGGGGACCCGGCCCTCGAGTTAAGCTCAACTATGTGCTCATGGCTGTATACACGATGATTATCATTTAATTGCTGGATGCAATTCATTATTTAATTGCTGGATGCAATTCATTATTTAATTGCTGGATGCAATTCATTATTTAAATCTTGCGGTTCATACAATATTACTTGATTTCAAACCTGTGAGCTCACCAGCTTTATAGCTGACCTTTTAGCATATATCGCAGGTACCCAGCAGTAGGATGTTTCTGCTTCAGGATTTAGCTCGAGTCAGCATACAGACGATTGAGATTTTCTTGCATTAGTATATTTTGTATAAGTACTTATGTACTGAAATCTCATTTTATTTAACTCGAGCTATGTAAAGCTTTAAACGTTGTAAACATTTCAGTTATCAATATATTTTGTTAAAACGACGCATATAGAGTCGTTTGCTATTTATCTTTGTGCTTTGTTATTGATTAGTAACACCCAATTCAAGCTTCCGCAAATCATCAAATTTGGGGGTGTTACAGAGGGGCTATGAGACTCACCTGAGTCTGAATGCGTTTAAACAAACGTAAGTTGATTAGCCGAAATGAAGTCCAAAGACTTGTAACCTGAGGGTGTCCACGACACGCGATGGTTATAAATATGATTGGGTATCTTAAAAGATCACCCCTGCAGTTGTTCGTCCAACTATAATGTCCAAATATCCACTATTTGGTTGATATGTTTAAGTGTTTGAAAAGTGTACGACCCGTTGGTGACGAGTTTGAAATAATAACTTCAAGTATTATTATCAAGTTATCGATGTTTTGCACTTACAAAAGTGTCCCACAGTGTTTTATAAGTCGTATCGTATAAAGATTTGAGGTTGTAAAAGTTCGACACTTAGTGAAATTTAAGTTGTAAATATTCTGTTTTATGCGTCACTTAAAGCGACACTCATGGGTTTAGGCGACACTTAGGAAGTGTCGCATGAAATGACTGATTCTGAATAATAGCGTCACTTGTGCAAGTGACGCATAGAGTGCGACACTTGAGGAAGTGTCGGTTGTAAGTGTCGGTATAAAGGTCATGAGTCACTAAGGTGAGTGACGGGTGAAATCAGGTTTGATGGTAGGCGTCACTTAGGCAAGTGACGCTATAAGTGTCGGTCATTAGTGACGGGTATTGAAAATGCGTCATTTAGGTAGTGACGGAAAAAGGGGTTTTATGCGGCACTTAGGCAAGTGACGCAAAATTTGGGCTTTTAGCGACACTCAATGCGTCACTTAAGTGACGCACGAAGTGACGCTATACTGCATGCTTCGTTGCGACACTTAAAGCTGTTGACGGGTTTTTGAGCCAAAAACGAGTTTTCCGGCCATAATTTGGTCCGATTCTTTTACCCAACCCATATATGGACATTTTAAGTTGTTACAAACTACTAGAAAGTGAAAACACTTAAAAACGAGAGATTTCGGGATTTGTCGGAAACTTACAAATTGTCGGATGAGAAATCCGAAAAGATAGAATGATAGATCGTGATGCGGTGGTCGTTTTCTTCCAAAAGAGTAGTATGATCCAAGTGCGTTTAGTGGTAGTATTTGTCGATTTTGTGGAGTTGTGGGTTTTGAGTTGGTTGGTGGGTTTGAGAGAAAAGAGAGGAGAAAGAGAAAGAGAGTTGAAAGAAATGAGAAGAAAGAAAAGGAGGGTGGGAGGTTATCTCCCATTTTCCTGTCCCCGTTCTCCGTGCGGTGTTCGTTTGCTCCGTTGTTTATACGTTAAATAATTATTTTTCATATTCATTAATACATTTTAAATACAAATTATTATGCGATATTTTATTTAATTATTTTACAAATAAGTTTACGTTTGAGTTATAAAGGTAAGTTGGTTTATTTAGTTTGCGCGTTTTACATTTTAAATTGTGTAAGGTTTGTTTGTACAATACGTATGAATACGAAATATTATTATAATAATATTTTTGATCTAAAAGCGTCATTTAATAAGATTGGTCACCAACGTTCGTATTAAATTGAATCGAAATACATCCGATTTAAATTGCGTACGATTTAACCAAATCGCATATTCGTATATATTCAACAATATATATAATTCGATACATTAATTAGCCTAACAAGGAACTAATTACATGTATTAACATATGATTAGGCACTAATTACTAGTCCTAATTTGGCGGGTGTTACATTCTCCCCCTGTTAGAAGAATTTCGTCCCGAAATTTAGCTCGAGGTCGTGTTTGATGTGGAATCAGTGAAGAGTTGAGGATATTTGAGTCGCATTTGGTCTTCCCGTTCCCAGGTGAATTCCGGACCACGCCGCGAATTCCATCTGACCTTGACGATGGGAATACGACTTTGTTTCAGTTGTTTGACCTCACGGTCCATAATTTCAGCGGGTTCCTCAACGAAATGAAGTTTATCGTCAACACAAATTAATTCTAATGGAATAATAAGTGTCTCATCAGACAGACACTTCTTCAGATTTGAGATATGAAAAGTAGGGTGCACGCTGCTGAGTTCGGATGGCAGCTGCAATCGATAAGCTACAGGGCCAATCCTTTCAAGGATCTCAAAAGGCCCGATGTACCTGGGATTTAACTTCCCGCGTTTGCCAAAACGGATGACGCCTTTCCAAGGCGATACTTTTAAGAGAACTCGATCCCCAACTTGGAACTCGAGTGGTTTGCGTCTCACGTCAGCATAACTTTTCTGACGATCACGTGCGGCTTTGAGTCTGTTTTGGATTTCCACAATTTTCTCAGTGGTGGCGTGAATGAGTTCAGGACCAGTGAGTTGATTATCTCCCACTTCAGTCCAACAGATCGGTGATCGGCACTTACGACCGTACAGTGCCTCAAAAGGTGCAGCCTTAATGCTGGCGTGATAGCTGTTATTGTACGAGAATTCGCACAACGGTAGATGTTTTTCCCAGTTTGTACCGAAATCAACTACGCAGGCACGTAGCATATCTTCCAAGGTTTGAATGGTTCGTTCACTTTGGCCATCGGTTTGAGGATGGTACGCGGTACTCATATCGAGACGGGTACCCAAAGCTTTTTGAAGTGATTGCCAAAAGTGAGAGGTGAAACGGGCATCTCTGTCAGAGATGATCGAGATTGGAACACCGTGATGAGAAACGATTTCCTTGATGTATATCTGTGTAAGGCGTTCCATTTTATCGCTTTCCTTGATTGCCAGGAAATGAGCAGATTTGGTGAGGCGGTCAACGATCACCCAAATGGTATCGCAACCGTTCGACGACTTGGGTAGTTTGGTTATGAAATCCATGGCAATTTGATCCCATTTCCATTCAGGGATTTCAGGTTGTTGAAGTAAACCAGGAGGTTTCTGATGTTCGGTTTTGACCTTCGAGCAAGTAAGACACTTGCTGACATAAGTGGCGATTTCGGCTTTCATGTTCGGCCACCAATAAAATTTCTTGATACCGTGGTACATCTTATCGGATCCCGGATGAATAGAATATCTAGAATTGTGAGCCTCGTCCATCACCAAGTCTCTTAGGTTCCCAAAACTAGGCAACCAGATTCTGTTTGAGAAATACCTAATCCCGTCAGGTTTGATTTCAAATTGTTTGTCGATGCCCCGCAAGGCTTCATTTTTGATGTTTTCAGATTTCAGGGCTTCGATCTGAGCGGTATGAATTTGAAGGGTAAGATCGTTATGAATGGTCATACTGAGGGCTCGGACTCGAAGTGGTTTTGATCGTTCCTTTCGACTGAGGGCATCGGCTACAACATTAGCCTTCCCTGGATGGTACTTGATCTCGCAATCATAATCGGTAAGCAACTCGACCCATCGACGTTGCCTCATATTGAGATCCTTCTGATCGAAGATATGTTGGAGACTTTTGTGATCGGTAAAGAGGGTGCACTTAGTGCCGTAGAGATAATGTCTCCAGATTTTGAGAGCAAAAACGACAGCTCCAAATTCGAGATCGTGAGTGGTGTAGTTCTTTTCATGAATTTTCAGCTGTCGTGAGGCATAGGCAATAACTTTGTCTCGTTGCATCAATACACAACCGAGACCTTGGTGAGAAGCATCACAGTATACCACGAAGTCATCGGTGCCTTCGGGTAAGGATAGAATTGGAGCACTGCAAAGCTTTTGTTTCAGAAGTTGGAACGCTGATTCTTGTTTATCGGTCCAATCGAACCTTTTGTCCTTCTGAGTCAGTACCGTGAGTGGTTGAGCTATTTTAGAGAAATTTTCGATAAATCGCCGATAGTACCCAGCAAGACCCAAGAATTGTCGTACTTCAGTTGCAGAGGTGGGTGCTTGCCAGTCTTTGATAGCCTCGATCTTTGATGGGTCCACGTGAATTCCCTGACTGTCGATCACGTGACCAAGAAATTGAACAGTTTGGATCCAGAACTCACACTTAGAGAATTTTGCATAAAGCTCCTCGTGTCTAAGAAGTTCAAGGATGGTTTTGAGGTGTTGCGCATGTTCCTGCTCGTTGCGCGAGTAAATGAGTATGTCATCGATAAAGACAATGACAAACTTGTCGAGGTAAGGTTTGCACACCCGGTTCATGAGATCCATGAATACAGCCGGTGCGTTGGTTAGACCAAAGGGCATCACTTGAAATTCGTAGTGCCCGTAACGAGTCCTGAATGCAGTTTTTGGAATATCGGTGTCGCGAACTCGTAACTGATGATAACCTGATCGCAGGTCGATCTTTGAGTAGAAACTTGAACCCTGAAGTTGGTCGAATAGATCATCAATGCGAGGAAGTGGATAACGGTTCTTGACGGTCAATTTGTTCAATTCTCGGTAGTCGATGCACATTCGGAATGAACCGTCCTTCTTTTTGACAAATAAGACCGGAGCTCCCCAAGGTGAAGAACTCGGTCTAATGAATCCTCGATCCAGAAGTTCCTGTAACTGAGAGGACAACTCCTGAAGTTCAGATGGGGCTAAACGGTATGGTGCGCGGGCCACCGGTGCGGCACCCGGCACGAGATCAATCGAGAACTCAACCTGTCTAAGCGGAGGTAGACCAGGTAATTCTTCCGGAAAGACTTCGGGAAAGTCTCTAACAATTGGCACATCCTCAAGTCGCTTCTCCTCCGACTTCTTCTCTGTGATGTGTGCAAGTATTGCGGGGTAACCCTTTCTCAGAAATTTTCGGGTTTTTAAGCAGGAGATTATATTGAGTCCCGTCCCACCGGTCTCCCCCTGTATGATCAAGGTTCCACCAACGGCGAGTGGGATACGGACGATTTTATCATGACAAACGATTTCGGCTCGATGCTTGGACAACCAGTCCATTCCGATAATGACGTCGAAACTTCCGATTTCAATGGGTATAAGGTCGATCGAAAAGGTTTCGTCAGCTAGGTTTAAAGTGCAATTAGGTATCACACTGGTGGTTTCTACAAGTTTTCCATTGGCTAGCTCTATAGTGTACTTAACATCTAAGGCAACAGGAGTGATGTCAAGTAATGGGCAAAAATCATCGGAGATAAAGCTTCTATCAGCACCAGTATCAATTAGAACAGAAGCAGTTAAGTTGTTGAGGAGGAACATACCCGAGACCACATTCGGGTCTTGGCGGGCGTCCCCAGATTTGATGACGAAAGCTCTGCTGCGGGTGTTGTTGTTGTTGTTGAGGTTGTTGTTATTGGTGTTCTTCAGTTTTGGGCACGAGTCCCTGAAATGCCCAGGTTTCCCACACTCAAAGCATACTTTGGGTGGTCTGGTGTTGTTGTTGGAGTTGTTGTTGGTGGGTGAGCGGCAGTCTTTGGTGAGGTGGCCGTACCTCTTGCAATTGTTGCAAAAGGGACCACAGGAACCTTCGTGGTGGCGACTGCACTTGGGACAATAGGGTTTGCTCCCAGTGTAGCCCCGTGTGATGTCAGTGGTGGTGTTGTAGGCTTTGATGGTGTCGGGTTTCTTGTTTTGTTGGTTGGAGTGGTTGTTGTGGTAGTCAGACCACTTTCGTTTGTTGTTTTGGGATGATGAAGTGGGTTGTTCAGAATCTTGGCTCATAGACATCAGGTCTTGGGCCAATGAGATTGCACCGTCAATGGTGGTTGGTTTGGAAGAGATGACGTGTCCCCGAACAGGATCAGGGAGGCCAAGGACGAATTTCCTGATTTTATCAGGTTCAGTGCTTACCATAGCTGGGCGGAGGGCAGCTAGTTGTTGAAACCTGGTGGTATAACCATCGATGTCACCACCATGAACCTTCAAATTCCAAAACTCCTCATCTAGCTTTTGGAGTTTGGCGATCGAGCAGTATTTGGCAGTGAGTTTGGCTTTCAAATCCTCCCAAGTGATTTGGTAGGCAATGTCAGCACCCACTGATTGGGTATATGAATTCCACCAAGAGTGGGCATCATCTTCAAGAGAGCAGGTGGCGAAGTTTACTTTGTCGTTCTCCGCGCATTTGCTGACACGGAAAACAGTTTCCATTTTCTCGAACCATCTAATCAGTCCGATGGCTCCTTCAGAACCCTTGAAACTCGAGGGTTTGCAGCTTTGGAAGTCCTTGTAAGAACAAGGTTTGACGGCAGAGGTTCCAGCGGTATCGCTGTTTCTTGTGGAGTTGGGTGGGGTATTGCGAGCCAAGGCTTCAGTAACAGCCTGGGTTATGAGTGACGTAATCTGAGCATCGGTGTAAGGTCGTGTCTTTGGCGGCATGATTCTTCAATAAAAGAAATGAAGATACATGAGATTTCGTAGGAAAGTTGTATTTATTATAGATGTACATGTTGAAAGCAGTAATACATGACATCAACATGGAAAAATGACAATTAATATGAGTTGAACAACAAGGAATATTTGATATCTAATACGAGTTCAAAGGTTACATCCTACAGGTGTACAAAAGATGTCGGGAATTGTTACATCCGACCGAATTATAGAGTAGCGCGTAGATAGTTACTAGATTACAGGATAGATTACAAGGCCAATACTACACTAGTCTTGACGTAGATTAACTTGTTCCATCATCGTGACAAGACGGTCCACAGTGTTTGCAAGCCTGCTAGCTTGCCGGGCGTTGTCTTCTGCTAGCGCAAGTCGTTGTGTTAATCCGCGCGCATACTCTTCTGCTTCATGTGAGCGTTGCTCACATTCTTCCATCCTTTGTTGTAGAAGGGAATTTTCCACCCTTATTTCTATAATTTGGTTGCGAAGAACATCCATGTTGTTGTTTGTGGTTTCAAGATCGTCGGAGACTTGTTCTATGCGTTCAAGGGATGTAAGTCTCCAGTTTTCGTTGGTTTCCTGCAACACGACATCCATGGTACGAAGTCGTTGCTCGTGTTGATTCACCCTAGCGGCTAAAGCCGGCAAGGTAGAGTGAGTGGGGTACGGGCCAGCTCGAGGCAACCTGGAGTTCCTCCTTGCTACCCTTGGGTTCTACGACCCGGATTGAGAACGAGATGAATTTGATGGAATGTTTGCCATTTCTGAGACAAAGCGTTAGTAAGATTGAGGCCTATATTCATATAGCTCCTATATAATATAGCCTATTGAGTGTCTAGCATAAACATGTTTAAGTCTCGGTTCTCTCGAGGTCAGAGTCTTCTATTGTACCCTGTTCAGCTATAACTACTTTCAGGTCTTACATCATCTTTGCTTAATTGTACATAGTTGATCAGGCTATGTTAAATTAAACTCGTATGCTGTAATCACTGAACCAGTCATACTTAATAAGGAATACGGCCTAATGGTCATAGCCTAGGCTCACTAAATGCAACCTAGTTCACTATAACCTTAGGCTCTGATACCAATCTGTAACACCCCCAAATTTAATGATTTGCGGAAGCTTGATTTGGGTGTTACTAATCAATAACAAAGCACAAGGATAAATAGCAAACGACTCTATATGCGTCGTTTTAACAAAATATATTAATAATTGAACTGTTTACAACATTTGAAGCTTTACATAGCTCGAGTTAAATAAAATGAGATTTCAGTACATAAGTACTTGTACAAAATATACTAATGCAAGAAAATCTCAATCGTCTGTATGCTGACTCGAGCTAAATCCTGAGCAGAAACATCCTACTGCTGGGTACCTGCGATATATGCTAAAAGGTCAGCTATAAAGCTGGTGAGCTCACAGGTTTGAAATCAGTTATATCGTATGAACCGCAAGATTTAAATAATGAATTGCATCCAGCAATTAAATAGTGAATTGCATCCAGCAATTTAATAATGAATTGCATCCAGCAATTAAATGATAATCATCGTGTATACAGCCATGAGCACATAGTTGAGCTTAACTCGAGGGCCGGGTCCCCTATAGAGAATTCCGGGCGAGGTGCCTCCACGAATGCCTAATCCACATTCGTCTTCCCAAATATTAGTACGTCCGTTTACCCGGTTAGTGCTTGCTAACCCGGACGAGGAGGGTCAATCCTATATGGTACCATATACTAATATTCACGCTACAACGTATTAACAACTATGCTGATGGAGGACTTTAAATGATTAGTTTCGAAAGACTCATGTAGTATATGAAAAGTTGGTACTTGCGTTCACATGTTAAAAGTTTGAGCAGTATATCACACCCCTGAGTAAAACAGTAAAAAGAGGGGCTATGAGACTCACCTGAGTCTGAATGCGTTTAAACAAACGTAAGTTGATTAGCCGAAATGAAGTCCAAAGACTTGTAACCTGAGGGTGTCCACGACACGCGATGGTTATAAATATGATTGGGTATCTTAAAAGATCACCCCTGCAGTTGTTCGTCCAACTATAATGTCCAAATATCCACTATTTGGTTGATATGTTTAAGTGTTTGAAAAGTGTACGACCCGTTGGTGACGAGTTTGAAATAATAACTTCAAGTATTATTATCAAGTTATCGATGTTTTGCACTTACAAAAGTGTCCCACAGTGTTTTATAAGTCGTATCGTATAAAGATTTGAGGTTGTAAAAGTTCGACACTTAGTGAAATTTAAGTTGTAAATATTCTGTTTTATGCGTCACTTAAAGCGACACTCATGGGTTTAGGCGACACTTAGGAAGTGTCGCATGAAATGACTGATTCTGAATAATAGCGTCACTTGTGCAAGTGACGCATAGAGTGCGACACTTGAGGAAGTGTCGGTTGTAAGTGTCGGTATAAAGGTCATGAGTCACTAAGGTGAGTGACGGGTGAAATCAGGTTTGATGGTAGGCGTCACTTAGGCAAGTGACGCTATAAGTGTCGGTCATTAGTGACGGGTATTGAAAATGCGTCATTTAGGTAGTGACGGAAAAAGGGGTTTTATGCGGCACTTAGGCAAGTGACGCAAAATTTGGGCTTTTAGCGACACTCAATGCGTCACTTAAGTGACGCACGAAGTGACGCTATACTGCATGCTTCGTTGCGACACTTAAAGCTGTTGACGGGTTTTTGAGCCAAAAACGAGTTTTCCGGCCATAATTTGGTCCGATTCTTTTACCCAACCCATATATGGACATTTTAAGTTGTTACAAACTACTAGAAAGTGAAAACACTTAAAAACGAGAGATTTCGGGATTTGTCGGAAACTTACAAATTGTCGGATGAGAAATCCGAAAAGATAGAATGATAGATCGTGATGCGGTGGTCGTTTTCTTCCAAAAGAGTAGTATGATCCAAGTGCGTTTAGTGGTAGTATTTGTCGATTTTGTGGAGTTGTGGGTTTTGAGTTGGTTGGTGGGTTTGAGAGAAAAGAGAGGAGAAAGAGAAAGAGAGTTGAAAGAAATGAGAAGAAAGAAAAGGAGGGTGGGAGGTTATCTCCCATTTTCCTGTCCCCGTTCTCCGTGCGGTGTTCGTTTGCTCCGTTGTTTATACGTTAAATAATTATTTTTCATATTCATTAATACATTTTAAATACAAATTATTATGCGATATTTTATTTAATTATTTTACAAATAAGTTTACGTTTGAGTTATAAAGGTAAGTTGGTTTATTTAGTTTGCGCGTTTTACATTTTAAATTGTGTAAGGTTTGTTTGTACAATACGTATGAATACGAAATATTATTATAATAATATTTTTGATCTAAAAGCGTCATTTAATAAGATTGGTCACCAACGTTCGTATTAAATTGAATCGAAATACATCCGATTTAAATTGCGTACGATTTAACCAAATCGCATATTCGTATATATTCAACAATATATATAATTCGATACATTAATTAGCCTAACAAGGAACTAATTACATGTATTAACATATGATTAGGCACTAATTACTAGTCCTAATTTGGCGGGTGTTACAAATAGAGTCATGTTTGTATATGTATATGTATATGTATGTAAATATATCACTATATATCTATATATATCAATATACCTAGTCAAGTGATAACAGCTAACAGCGTGTTATTGTTTGTGATTTAATAAGGAGATGATACAAGTATTCAAGATGTACCTATATTTATCATATTATATATGAGTATAGTTAGTGTATCTAAGTATGTACTTACATCCCTTAGATATTAAGCGTGACATAACGTGCCTAGGTATGGATAACCATTGCCTAGTTAACTGAAAACAGTACAAAGTACTAACCTGATATATACTCCTAGTCCTTGGCCTAGCAAGTATATTGAGGTATATGAGTGACGTTCACTTAGGTACTAGTCTAAGCCTAGTAATTGTGGAACATAAGTATAGGGAGAAGCTATGGTCCCTAAAGCAATCACATGAATACTTAACACATTTAAGTACAATTGAGAAAAGTTATTGAAAAGAAAAACATAATGTTTATGTCACAATATCCAATAAACGGTTTGTATTCATTAAACAATGAAATGATTAATTGAGTATGCATTCTCCTCCAAAACATATAAAACGGTTTAAAAGGTGGGGCTATGAACTCACCTGAGAGGCTAGCAATCCTAAGATACGCGTGTCGTCCCAAGGGTAACCTCTTAGTGTCCTAAACACATGAGGTTATATGAGTACCAAACTAAACAGTCTAACTAAACGTGTCGTGTAAGTATACATTTGTTAATTGTGTATGGTTCTTTGATGACGGATTTGTAATAATAATCTCAATTATTATTATTATTATTGTACTTTGATTGTTGTATACTTATAAAAGTATATTACTTTCGTGTATAAGTCATAACATATTTGATTTGATTTCCATGTTCGGTTTTAAAGTCAAACGTGCTCGGTTTGACCCGAAACTTTTACACTAGTCTTAAATATGTCAAATAAGTGTTATCAAATTAGTATTTCGTTTCGTGGGTCTCTCGAAGTGTCGTTTTCACAAAATTACCAAAACAGTCCCCAAAAATTATGTTTTCCAGAGTTTTAACTCCGATTCAAACTCCGATTTCACCAATTTTAGAGCCAATCTAGGTCTCAACAAAAATCCAGCATAACCACATATGAACCTAGTCCATTTCTGCACTTTATGGTATTTTTATATGTTTGTTTACTATTTTTAACAAAAATAAACATGAGGCGTGGTCGGATCAGGTTCGATAATGAGTTCAGTCCAAAGATTCACGCTTTTCACCATGATCCAAGAGGATCTGGGCCGAGGGACTAAAACAAAAGTTGTAGCTAGTTTCGAAATGGACATTTTTCGTTTAGATTTCGAGAGTTGATTCTTTCTATATTTCAAGATAGAGGTGTTTTCGTGGGCTGATTTGATGAAGACAGGAAACTGTTTTGATGTATATATATGTACACTTCATAAGAAACGTATTTTTTAGTTATAATTTGGACATAATATGGTTACATTAGCAACATAACATATAAATAAACTCAAAGTAAAGAAGTATAGAGAAGAAGATTGCTCACAAAGGGTGTTAGAGGTCGATTTATAGAAGGAAAAATGATGGATGATGCACGGTTGCGTTCCTAGCCTCGTTTCCTTACTTTTTCTTCAAGAACCAAGGGTGGATGATGGTGGACTATGGTGGTGATGATAGCTGATTGGAAAGGAGGGTTTTGTGTGTGTTTCTAGTGAGGGAAAGTAGAAAGAGGAGATGAGGAACCAAATGAGTGATTTAGGGGATGTTGGTTAGGTTTATTGGTCACGAGACAAGATCCACCATTTAGGGGTGGCATGGGGCTGGTTTTCCAGCAGATATTTCGTGGGTCCCACCCCATGTGGGAGTGTAAAACTTGTTCCCAAAGTTTCGTTACGCGCAGTGTTCGTTTCCCCGGTCGTTTAAACGTTAATTCGCCCGTTAAATGAAATACGTATGCGTTTTAAGTAACGTTTAAATTTTGATATTTTCATCTTGAAACAATACTTAATATCACTTGGAAACATTCATAAAAATGTTTAGCATTGTGACGGTATTGGTTTGCGTGATCGTTTAACGATTAATTAAATAGCGTGACGTTTTAACTAACGTTTTTGTTATCGGTTTAATACACGATATTTCAAATGAATATTTCCTATCAAAATAATATATTTTAAATTTATAAAATATATTTTGACTTTTGCTCGATTGTCGGGCGCGTTTCGCGCATTTTGGTTGCGTATAACTTAATTGATACGATACGAAATACTTATGAAATATCATCGAAATAATATTTAGAAAACCACTATGTTTATTAAATAATTTCATATTATTTAATATTTTGAGTTCACCAACGTCCGTTTTGAGTTTCTGCGTTCTGCCCGTTTTGTTTATATGCGATTATTTAAATAATTGTTTTATGTTATATATATATTTATATATATAATACTTGTACTCTTTGGTATTGAGCGTATATAATACGCAGAATAAAAGTTTAAATTGGGTTCAAATTTTAGGTCATTTTTGACCAGGTGTCACACTCCAGCTACTCTGCCAAACACAAATATTACTACAAGCTCCAGCTACAAGTTCCAGCTACAAGCTACCAGCTCCAGCTAGTTGCGCCAAACATACCCGTAATATGTAGATTATAAGTTAAAATGGTATATGAAATTTTTTAATCATATTCAACTTTATGTAGTATATACACTTTATATAAGTGTGACGATTAGTAAATCGTTGTTTGTATCTGTACACCATCAATTATGTTTTACGGTGTTGTATTGTACAACTGTGTAAATCATGTTTGTGGTGTACGGTTGAAATATGTGGTGTACGAATCGTTTCTTCTTATATATTTTTTTTGGTAACATTAAAAAAAATTAATAGATAATATTAAAAAAGTTGCAACAATTTGATAAACAAAGCGTATGTTCGTAGTCTTTGTAGACATAAATTGTAACCATAACAATTTAGACGCTTTATTGATAACTAATGTGCATATATATGTACAAAACATAAGTCATTCTATAGCGATCAAATATATATAAAATACATAAATGGAACATTATATAAATTTGAAAAGTAATATAGAAATTATATGAGTATACGTCTTACCAGTCACATACTTAATTGTAATTAAGTTATGTGATTCAAACTAAAAAAAACTCTTAACAAAAAAAAAAAACTTGATCTACATATCCATAAAGCATGTATCCAGATTACAAAGCAATCGAAACTGAGTTTCCTCATTCTGTAAGATGATAAAAAAAAAATTTTCAAACTAACTCACTAAAAGTTTTTAGTTTTATTTTAATGTAATGATTATTTATTTTTTTGTTTGTTTTGTTTTGTTTTTTTTAGATTGAGAGTTACATAAAGAAGAGTGAAGATTAAGATGAAAAAAAGTCAAAAATTCTATAAATCAAAATTAAAGGGAAAAAAATAGATTAAAGGATGTCATAATTTTAGGCTATAACAAAAAATTATAAGTGTAATCACATGACACATTAATTTAGATTAAATTGGTTATAATGTTAATTTTATCAATTACCTTATTAAATGAAATTAGTTATAATATAATTTTTAATTAACTATTACCTTATTTATAGTAAGGGTGTAGGAAAATTCACATCATCATATTTGTATTATATGGTGATGACACATAGGATGTGTATGATGTGGCATGGGTAATTATTTGACAAATAATGGAGGGTCTCCTCCTTTAGTTATAAGGATAGATAGATTGAAAAAGTGCATTCAAATGCAATAGCACGATGAGGGGTTACTATTTTGCTCGATGTTCAATTCGATGTACAATGACTGAAATTTAACACCGGTACGGATTTGAAAGGGGTGGTTCAGTGTTCAACTCAAAAGTCACTAGGTCCACAAATTTGATTTTGAACCAATCATATAAAAGGGAAACAAAAGAAATATTAAAAAAACTGAATCCGGCGTTCTAGATTAAACACTGAAATTGAACACCGGCCTTAAACGTCGACGGGGAGTGGTGAACGCTGACTCTCGGCGTTCAAGGTGTTGAACGCTAACGCTTGCCTTCGCCCACTCCGTGTTCTTTATGGGATGGAGTTTTCACTTCCAACAATAGGAAATGTTGAAAACCTTACATCAAAGATTTCTCTTTATTTTTTTCTAGAAAACTTCACTTAAAAACGTTTTCTAATTTATTACTTTTCTTATAAAGTTTTAAAGAAAAACATAGTTTTCTGTAAATAATCGCACTCTTGAAATTTGGGATGCTATACTTACTATCCCACCCAAATTTCTAATTTAAGTTGCTAGTAGTATTTTGTAGAGTACATCATAGAACACAGTTATGATGTGTGAAATTATTTTTGTAGTATATAAATTAGTAAATTACCTCTTTAAAAAGGATAAAAATTACATTGAGTAATAATATTAATAATGGTATATATAATACTAGCTCATATTGATTTAAAGAAAGTTTGGTACAGAAAATTAACGTTTTGTTATTATTTAAACGTTTAAATATAGGCTTAACGTGCAAAATTGGTTGGTAACTATCATGAGGAAAGTTTAGTATAATTGATGAGTCACTCAATCAAGACATGATTTTTGACCTTTGGTTTTTCTCTTATAAACTCACATGATATATTTAATTGAAAAAATTTGTAAAATGTTCGGTCAACGCATACCTTTACATGCTATGGTCTGTGTCAGAGTTTTTTTCTTTATTTTGGTCATTGATCCCACGAAATAAAAGTAGCAGAACCGCGGAAGTCGAAAGCCAATGAAACTAAACCACGTGTAATGCAATCATACAGTTAACGCCATATCCCGCAGGTCAACGAAGGATCCCGCTATTTTTAAAAATTTTCCGCAGCATGTTTGTAATGCAAAATACCCGATGTATTATCTCCGCGGGCCTTGAATAAAAAATGTGGTGCGGAAAATCTTTAAAAACAGCGGAATCCTTGGTTGACATGCGGGATATGGCTTTGACTACGTGATTGCATGTACACGTGGTGTAGTTTCATTGACTTTCGATTTTCGTGGTCCCGCTGCTTTTATTCCGCGAGATCAATGACCAAAATGAAGGAAAAAGGTTCGACACAAAATATAGCATGTAATCGTATGCGTTGACTAACCATCTCACACATTTTCTCGTTTAATTGATGTGAATCAAACTAATTAAGTGAAACTAATCGGTTTCCAATGTATAAATTTTGAGTATGAACCATTCAAACTATCTTAACTAAAGGAGGACAAGTATGGCTTTGGAGGTGATCAAATAATTCATTTGATAGGACATTTTTGAATAATTTAAGTGTAAGTGAACATTCATACATTTTCACCGAATAAGATAGTCCTATAACTTTAGTTCATTAATGCGCAAGTAAATAGACCCTAACGATGGTTGTGATAATTCAAGGTGCTGTGAAATAATTGATATTACATGTAATATCAAGTTAAAGTTGGAACTTACATATAATATCTCTATCTATGTCAAAATGAATGATGACTCTTACGTTTCTTGTTTTAATCGTATAAATGTGCTTTATAAAGTTGTATAATATATACTATACTATATATAATATTATAAAACATATTTAATAGTGTATAATTAAAATTTTTTATGGTATACAAATAATCACTCATTCAAAAATAAGTATACAAATAATCATTCATTTAAAATAAGTTATCGTGTCAACATTTATTACGGAGTATTTATCATCTCTTACTAGAGACACATAAGGACATAGCAATTCGCATCCGACCCGACCCGACGTATCCATTCACACGTTCCGTTCCCGTAAGGAAAAGGGAAATCAAACCACAACGGAACCTCCTTATACCTGATTTCGATCTGTATTTTCCATCATTTTCCGGTAATTAGATTCTAATTTCAATTTAATTCATTCGAAAAATTATGAACCAGAAGGCAAACGTATCAAAGGAGCTCAATGCGAAACACCGAAAAGTAGGTTCTTTGTTTCATTTCATATTTTTAAAATTTTTTACATTAATCATAAGGAATTGATGACCGGTTTCATTAATTAGGATCGCACGTACTATTATTGTCGTTATTCATATGTCATTAGCTAAATCAGTATGTTGCTTTCCAGACATTAATGTGTGATATTTTGTAAAATTTGCATGTTTATTTAAACAACTGAATTTTGGATTATGCATATATTTATAATATTTAATTATGAATTAGGATGACATTATGATAGTTAGGGTTTTGCGGATGAACGTTGTGAATTTAACGGTGTGTTATGTTCTCAGGTTGTCTTGACAACATAATTGATTTCATTTTAGTTAAGAATGTGTTATATTTTACTAACTATCAGCTAAGAATGTGTTTATATTGATTTCATTTTAGTTAAGTTTCTTGATATGAATATAGATGTGTGTTAGAAATGACTTTAGCTTGTTAAAAATAGTGTTTCGAAGCTGGCGGTAGATTTTACAACCTAAAATAACGAGCTAAATGAAGGTTAGAATGTGTATAAAATGACAATTGATGAATCTTTTTTATTTAGTCAAGGTAAGATGTTAAAGGCTCTTTTTATACATTTCTAGTTGGTTACATAAGCTACTTGCTCTTCTCAGATTTTTTTTATTTACACAAGATTATGGTTAGTCAATAGTAAATTTGTAAGCGTTTGGCATGCTAATGTGGCTTTAGTTAGATAAAGCTGGCCAATCATCACTGATTAAGAACGTTATGGGGATGGGTTTCCGCCAGCCTTTTGATTTTTTCATAGGGTAATTATCAACCATGTAGCGCTTATCGTATGGGAAAAGCAAGGAGTTATCGGAGTCTGTTCTATATAGTTAATGATGATACCGACTATAGAAGATATTATCATCCATCATTCAATTTTGGTGTTTAAAGTTTAGAGTTGAAGGGTTGAACTATTAATGTGCGGTTCTTATGTACGAACCAGCTCAAACAATACATGTCTTAATTTTTTTATCAAATTGTTGGCCCCCTTGATATACACATCTCAATATATATGTGTCACATCATGTTGCTCCAGTAATCTTTTATGTCTGTGTCGATTGATATTTATGCAAAGTTTGTCTACAGATATTGGAAGGGCTTCTTAAATTACCAGAGAATAGGGAATGTGCTGATTGCAAAGCTAAGTATGTGTTCCATTCATGATTTATTAGAGTGAAACTGGGGAATTTTGTTAAGTTCTTTATGTATGCTAAATGATAATGCTTGGTTATTCACTTGGCAGAGGTCCTCGATGGGCAAGTGTGAATCTTGGCATCTTTATATGCATGCAATGTTCTGGTATCCACCGAAGCCTTGGAGTCCACATTTCGAAGGTGATAAACTGATTGATACTCGTTGTTTGTTAACTATATTTTACGTAGATGTGGTTCACAGAATCTTTTCTTACATTTGTATGTATCGAATGTCTATATTTTTTGCTTTCAAAACACAAGTATTATAGTTTATAACAGTCAGCTGAGCATGCATAAATGATGAACTAAGAGAAATGAATACATGGAATATTCATTATATGCTATTTTTTAGCCTTCGATTGTTCCGTGCTTTTGCAAAGTTGTCGATTAGAGGTTGACACTAGGCAATCCAATGACTTTTACTTGATTCCTAGAGTGGTCTTAATTAATGCATATCTGGTGACTCATTTAATTTATTTGGCCATGAGTTTTCCTAGTTATGCAATTAGTTTTTTTGCAGCTCTGTGGTAAAGTATTATCTTGAAACCGCTGTTCATCGCAGTATTACTTTCTTATAATGGCTATTACAGATTACAGAATTACTATGACTCTGGCCCTGAAGATGCAAACACTGGATTTGAAATATAATCTACGTAGTACATAGTTTCATTTTACATTTGAGTTGACTATCACATATTTCACTTGACACCTAGCGTATTTTCACTTCACAGAGTATTACATTGCAGTTTTCATAACCACGATGCCGATGTGGCGATGCCTTGATCTTATACTGCAAAATGTGTCATTTATTTTAGGCAATCCACCCTTGATAGATACAAATGTTTTGTATTATATACTGATAAATGCTGATGCAGGTGAGATCTGCTACACTGGACACCTGGCTTCCCGAACAGGTTGCATTTATCCAGTGTAAGGCCATCCAAGTTCTTGACTTTCTACTTGTGAAAGATTTTATATCGAGTAAGTTAATGAAGAGTATAAACAATGCATAATGGATTTGCTATCATTGTGTATACAGCAATGGGAAATGCGAAATCAAATAGTTATTGGGAAGCAGAATTACCTTCAAACTACGACAGGGTTGGTATTGAGAATTTTATACGAGCAAAGTACGTATTTTTCCAGCCCTGTCAAGAAGAAATTGCCACCTCTAAGATAGTGTCATACCCCAGCATCTTCATTTCTTAACCGCCTATGTCTGTTGTTTTTTATTCAAAGGTATGAAGAAAAGAGATGGGCTGCTAAAGATGGAAGACCTAGTTCACCTTCTAGGTTCCAGGAAAATAAAGCCCCTACCCAATGGCAGAAACCTGCTGAAAGATTTGTGCGCTCCAGCTTTTCTGAAACTCCATTTAATGAAAAGAGGAGCTTTCAGGCGCGTAGTACAAAGAGCAACATCCCTGCTACAAAAATCAGTCTTCCTGTGCCTCCAACAGGATCTGAACCTGTATGTCAAGTTTGCATTACTGTTTTTGTTGTAGCAAAATCTTTGTTGTGGTTGAAATTAGGGGTATCCATCTGGCGAAGCCAGACCGAACCGGAAATGGGAAATTCAGAATAACGGAACTGAGAACGAAACCAATCTGGTTGCTATATACAACTGGTTCGGTCCCAAACCGGACCATAATCAGAATGCAAACTTGGGGTTTAGTAGTTTAAAAGACATAAATATAATGCAATATAGTTTCACCGAACCGGAAATGGGAAATTCAGAATAACGGAACTGAGAACGAAACCAATCTGGTTCCTATTTACAACTGGTTCGGTCCCAAACTGGACCATAATCAGAATACAAACTTGGGGTTTAGTAGTTTAATAGACATAAATATAATGCAATATAGTTTCAAGCTTAAATAATAATCAAAAACTAAATAGATCTAAAGAAAATGAATGGAACTGACAACTGGCTTTTGAGAATACTCTGAACCAAGAACTGTTTTCCTATACTAAGGCTGAGACCCGAGCTGATTGTAGCCACTACCGATTTGGGTGTTCGGTTCTATCGCTCTTGGCTGATTTTGCAGGTGGGATTGTTTTTTTTTCTTTCTCTAAAGGCAATCAAAATCGTATGTTTAGCTATGTATAGACAGAATCTGCTTTATATGTCATCTATTATAAATTTAAATGTGGAAGAATTTATACAGCTGGACTTGGGTTTAAGGTTTCAACTTTTAATTAACAAGATTACATATTTAAGCATAAAAGTTACCATTAGTCTATAATCAAAAAAGTCATTTTAGATTCGAGGTTTCAAGAGTGCAATCTAAGCATACAAACTATCATAAGGCCATATATCTGAATAGGCTTTATGACTTAGGATATCCTTCTGACTGTCAAGATGAAGTGTTCTGTATGATAGACTCTTCAAAAAGGTCAACCATTTATACTAAGTGATTTTTATGACCAAGGATCCTATTAATCGACTTACATACAAATCCTCGGAAACTTTAACAGGTGATACAGAAAGCTGCGCCAATAGTCCCATCTACTGTGATAGCGAAGGAAGCTGCTAAAGTTGTCTCTCCTCCTAAAGTGGAGGTTGCTACTGATCTTTTTGACATGCTCTCTATGGAAGATGGCCCAACTGAGAATGGTTCAGAAGCAGCTCCTGCAGATGATTTATGGGCAGGATTTCAATGTATGCCCTCAGTTACCCTAAGATATAACTAAATAACATGAAACCTCCTTAATTTTTTTACTTAAGAAGTTTGGTTGTTTTTTAATCAAATAATGTGTTACCATGTCTTAAACATTCATTTTTCTGTAAGTAAGTTTTTTTGGACTATAAGTGTTTCAGGCCAACTCAACCCATATAAAAATTACGCATTTTGACCCCCAAACCTGCTTTGATCTGTTACCCAACCCACACATTATGCCAGCTCTACCCTATTACCATTGACATTCCATTTCATTGTGTTGCAGCTGTTGGTGAAACGTCGGCAACAGGGACAACAAGCCCTGAAAAACCTGTAGATGACAAACCCAAGTCCTCCTCTGAAATTGAGAATTTATTCAAAGATTCGCCTCCAATCTCACAAAATTATACATCAGGAAAACCTCAAAAGGATGTTAAAAGTGATATTCTGAGCCTTTTCGAGAAGGTATAGTTTATTGTCGTGGATCTTTTGCTTGAATATTTACTTTTTAGATCAAAATATTTGCATGTAGTAATCAAATTAAACTCCCATAGGCCATAACATATAAAGTTGAAGGTGTTTCCTACTTTCTTTACGGGTTAATAATGGTTTGATCCTTCAAGTTTCATTCTTTTTATATTTTAACCATTCATGCTTTCTTTTATAATGATTTAATCCTTCAAGTTTGTGTTGACTTATTGGTTTAACTCTTCAAAGTGTTAAACCACTAAACTTTGTCATTATATAAAATTAGATAATTAGATATAGTTAGAAGGATAAAATCATTATAAAAGATAAAATTAAGGGATTAAACCATCAAATGTTTGAAGTTTAAAGAGCAGATATCTCTGTAAAGGGTTAAAGCACAAAACTTTTGAAATGATTAAATCATAAGAAAAAAACCCTAAGGGTAACGAAAAAAGAAAAAAAAAAAGTGAAACTTTGAGGATTAAACCATTATTAACACTTTCTTTACTGAATATTAATTTGTAGTTTTAAAGTGGCAAGTAGTGTGATACTGTGATGTACGTAAATTTGGACCCTTTATATGTTAGCAGGGCAATGCAACCACACCATACTCTCTTCATCAGCAGCAACTTGCTCTGCTTGCACAACAGCAATCCCTACTAATGGTAGCTGCAGCTAAATCAGGAGGCTTGCCTAAATTTCCCGGAAATGGGCAACAGTCTGGTGGTACAAACTTGCCCAATCAAAACTGGCCTAATGCTGGCTACCAAGTTCCCGGAATGATGATGCCAGCTGGTGGAAAAGAAGAAATAGAAAGATATTTACAGCAGGTAAAATTCAAGAGATCTTAGCTCTATCGATTGACGGTGGCTGAAGTTATCAAGTAGTGTTGGCAAGATGGGTGACTCGGGCGGAGTGGGTAATGGGTCATATCAAAACAGGTCACGTCAGGTTGGGTTGAATTAAAAAAAAAGAAGTAAGTACTACAACAATAATTGAAATAGGCCGAGTCTACTTTTTTCCTGTTTTAGGAATTTTTTTTCTCTTAAACCCGTTTGAACCATTTTAAGTTTGGGATTTGCAAATTTTAAATGTTCTTTTGAAATAAGCACCAACCTAGAATCCTAGATGCTTAAAGGAATTGCTTAATTTCTCTAAATTAAGCTAAAACTCAAATACTTCCAAGTTTATGCATGCTTAAGCAAAATGGGGCGAAATTGCCACCTCTACTATCAAAATTATGCCATAATGCATCCTGGTTGCCTTTACTCATTTCTATGTGACTTCCATGTTTTAATCTTCTTTACAATGTGAGTAATACATGTTTCCCCTTGGACTAGATGAGAAACATGGGAGCAGCAAATTCCAGTGGAAACTCAGTTCAAGTTCCAACCTCCAGGTATGGCTCTATATATATATATATATATATATATATATATATATATATATATATGCTCATAGGTCATATGGTTGAGAAGTCATCCATATCATTTCCATGTGTTCACGGCCTTGTAGATTTATTATTCTAGAAAAGGGGTTGGTTTTGGGACTTGATAGACACAACACAAAAAATGTTTACTACAACACAGTGTATAACACTTACAGCTCACAGTACAACCTATCATAGCATAATTTTGGTGTTTGAATCAAATTGTTTGGTGTATTTATCACCTCCCGTTGGTTTTATCTAGGCATTAATTATCTTATTTGTCTTGTAGCTTTTACACCATGGGGCTAAATGCCACTACCAAAGGGATGGCATCTTCCGGAGCATCATTACCGGGAACAATGACTCAAAATGTTGCTTTCAACAATGTGGGGCCATCTGGACCATCAAAATCACAATCTCCTACTCCAACATCATCTACATCTCCTTCACAATCTGCTAAAGACTTTGATTTCTCGTCATTGACTCGAGGGATGTTCTCAAAACCATGATCATATCTGTATATGACAAGAAGTAGTTCAAGAAGAAAGATAGATATTGGCCTATTGGTAAATGCAAACTAATTGTAGAAAATACTTACAATTCAGTTTCTTTCTCACTATATATCTTCACTCTTGTTATTCCAACTTTTGTAGGATTATGATTCATATTATTGTAAGTAGGTGGTACATGGGGCGGAATGAATTGGGTACAGGTAGTGAACTCTGTTAATTTTTCTTCATTTATTTTTTTCCGAATGAAATTCTGAAATGAATTCTAAATGGAGTAATGCAATACAAGCATTTTGAGTTAACAGACTGTAACTAGCGCTTTTAGTGTGACTATAAACCTTCTATTTTGCTTTGCATTGGGTGACACTGTGAATGAGTAGTTCTTTTATCGATGTTATGTGGATGTTTTCGGTAGCATCTCCAGAATGTGATATCTTTCGGGTTTAACAGATTTGCTAACAAGCTGAAATTTGATTTGTGTTCAGAAAGAGTGTTCACATTAACCAAGTATACGGTACCATCTTACAATTCGATTATGTTTAATATGTAAACCCTGGAAGAGAACTAAGACACTATTTTTTTTGTATTTCTGTTGCATCTATACACACTTCACTATGAAGATAACTAAAACTACATCATCATCGACGCAGGTGGGAAAGCCTTATCCAGAAGTGTATAAACACCTCCGCCTAACAGGAGTGCGCCACTGCAAACAACAGTTTAGCATGCATTAGTGACCAGCACAAGAATAATTTTGACTTAATTATGCATTATTTCACTTATAAAAAAGGTCTCGGAAAGCAATATTATTATTATTATTCAAAAATAAAAACTGGAAGGGGGTTATGGACTTGTGCACAAAAAAAGTGAATACTACGAAGACACTGCAAGTTACCTCATAGGGTTAATCCATGCTGAGAACTTGCGGAAAGAGAGCAGACTCTGTACATATTAACAGATTCGGTGAGAATTAACAAGACAGTGATCAAATAGGCCAGAATGCAACATATAATGAATGAAGTATCCATGTTAAAAGTTAACATTATCGTGGATACATGCATAATGAAATACAGCGTGAGAAGCTTTAGGTACAAAAATAGGTGAATAAACACTTCCAAAAGTTATAGATATCTTGGAAGGTTACATTCAATGTTTAAGGAGCAGAGTGCCATAGTAGAAAACCATACCTGCAATGCTCCAGCAAAAGAAGCAGCAAGCAGCAGAGGAGCAACATAGCCAGTGGTGTACGTCAATAGTAAGCTGCCACCTATTATGGGATCCTGTTGCAATAAAAATTCAGCACTTTTACAACCAAAATGGCAGATGATATATTATGTTAGCCATGCGATTAATAAAGAAAATTATGGAATCAAGTACATATGGTCATCGCTATTTTCGTAAAAGTGGAGGACATTTGAAGTTTTCCTCAGTTCTCTACAAAAGATCGATCCATGGAGGAATCAAGAAATGCAACTTTTTTATTCATTCCTCTAGCCCCCATTTCACCTCAAACTATGATCCAAATCCTATAAGCAAATCCTATATACATGTTTAATACCTTGGATGCTGCAACGTATCCAAGTAGAGTGGCCAGCACAGGTGTACTGCAAGGTGATGCAGCTAATGCGAAGGTAAGGCCAGCCAAATATGCTTGGATGCCTGAGAAGTTAGTCATATGTAAGGTTCTCAGTTTACATCCTGCTATCCAGAATTTTAAAAGGATAGATAATTGAGAGTAACTATGGATTTTAATATAATTACTCGAAGGAAAATTAGCAGCAGCAGTGCGTGGATCAAAGTTGTCCAGAAATGAAGGCAGTTGTAGCTCTACTACCTGCAATATCAGGCAACGCAACCATCTTAGTTCACTTGCAGATTAAATTCATTATGGGGAAAATGCAACACCAGCAAAACATGCCAAGCAGCATGATTACTTACCTCAAGAAGATTTAACCCCATAATAACCGCTAAACCAGAAGCAGCCAACGGTAAACCCTGCCCTACCTGTCCATACGCCTTTCCAGCAAATGAGGCTGCTATACCAAGTAATGCTAGCGTAGTGGCTAAACCCAATGCAAATGCAAGAGAGTCCCCTACAATCTAGTGGAAACAATTTGAACGAGTCAAATGCAGATACTGTAGAGTACTGTAAATGAAATCATCAGTCAGCATTTGGTTATTTCTTCACAAATACAGATTTCATTCCACCACCATTTTAAACTATTAACATTCTGAGACTTTTAAGGTTTGCATATCAACACACCCTATTTAACCCATACTAAACATTAGCCATATTGCCCTTTTATCCAAACTCATCCGACCTCTCATTTTTCTACCACCACAAAGCTAACCGAGATGGGACAACAAAGAAAAAGGTAAAAAATCTGATCAATCACCTGTGCTCTACTTTTTCCAGATCCAAATGCACCTGAATAGTTGCAACATGCCCATAGATCATCATGATGAATAGCGAGAGGCAAATTTAGGAAACAACGATAAGCATCATTAACGCCTCTTACCAATATAACCAAGGGTCAGCGGTAGAACACTTAATGTGCAAGGGGAAAGGCTAGTGACAAGGCCGGCGCCAAATATAACTGCCAAACTGTGACAAGAATATTTAGCAGATAATATAACAGTAGTATGATTATCATATTATTTTCTTAAACGCTTAAATACGCTAAAATGAATTTTGATGCACCTAGTAAAACTCAGAGCTCCTAGCTGAATTTGAACAGCTTCATTTGCTTGCTGTCCAGCTGAATACATGAGGCCTCCAAACCAATCTCCAAGGCTTCCATCGGCCAAGGTGTAAACAGAAGAAGCTGCTCTTTCCTGGCTTGAATGAAAGTAAATGTAATTTCTGAGCTTACAATATTCACTATGGAGATATTAATAGATATTGGCATGAAAGTAGAGGTTTTCGTAGCGTAAAACCGGATCGTGCCAAAGTTGAACCAAAAATTTAGAACCAGATGGACAAATGAAACCTCTTTCGTCACTCTGGACCGTCTTCTGCACATCCCTAATAGAAAGGTTCTACATTCTAACCATACAACAAACTATTTCTCTAAATCTGCCATGTACACTCTTATATGGTTTTTAAATGGCGTAAGCGCATAAAAATGCAATTAACTATGACCTGACATTCATAGTGTGTATCCAACTATTCGGACGTACATTGTGTGTAATAAACTCGTTATTTCTTGCTATTGTATGTATTTCGGTGACGTGTCAACTTGTAAGGATGACAAGTGGCACCTTATATAGATGACAGGCGGAATAAATACCGAACATCACATACAATAGCATGAAATAACTAGTTCCTTACACACAATGGAAGCCCGAGTAGTTGAGTACACACTATGAATGTCAGAGCATAGTTAATTCCATTTTTTGCACTTAACCCCTTTTAAATCAACAAGACTCTTTGATGGAACTACTAGTGAATGGATGTGCGTTTAGAATCATTATAGCGGTATAGCCACTTAATATTCCCATTTTTTTATTATTTCAAAATCATCAGATTTGGAGTACTTAAGAGGTTGCCAATGATTAGGATGTGTGTAAACTACCTATCCCTAGGTTTGACTAGTTACCATGTACAAAAGTAGCATCAATGAAGAGTCAACAAATAGGAGAAAAACAAAAAAGTAAACAAGAACAAGGTGCAAACCATGATTTCTTCAATATTCACGGCATGCGCAGTCTGACTAGAAACCAAATTTGCAGCTAAAACATCAATATAAGAAAATATAACATCATATGCCCGAAAATAAGAGAACCACGCCCAGGAATAAAAGTTTAAAAAATCTTTCTGTTTGATCTTAAAAACACACATTGAATCTACTTTTCGACTTTCCGCAGATTGATATCCATGATACTGTGATCAGTAAAGTCAATGAAATCGCCAAAACAGAGTTAACGCCTTAATGGAGTGTTTAGATGTGCATATTCAAAATGATCATCGGTAAAGTGACTTTACCAGAGTAATTCTAGATTTACCTCAATAATCAGTTTTAAAGGTCAACTCATTATAAAATCAAAATCAGAACAGTTTAATTTGGTTTGGACTTCAAATCACAAATAATTATTTAAACGCACATCCAACACTCACTAAGTTTAACATAAAGGATAAAATAATAAGATGATATACAATAAACAAGTACGGAAACCCTAACCTGTGATAGCGGTCGTTAATGCAGTGATTCTAAAGCTTAAATTCTGGTCAAACTTCGAATTAGACGATACTTCCTTTGCAGAATCATCTTTAATTGACGATTTCGTCATCATTTTGATCGGCAATTCATCATAATTTCCTTTAATTTCATAAAAAAAAAAAACAATAATCAATCAAATAAATGATATATGTGTTTGTGCAGATAATAGTTGAGACTTGCAGCATACTAGAGGATGATAAATTAGGGCAAAAGAGCTGTAACTAACGAGGTATGGTTTTGTGTGGACGATGAAAGCTTGAGATGACGCGATACGCACCGCCATTAATACACAAATTCATAGCAGCAGCTTGAGACTGATTGTGGTTGCAGAAAGTAGACCACACTGGTTATGTTTGTTAACCACATCTTTATTTTTTTCAACGGTTATTTTAATAATTGATTTTTCAACGGTTTATTTTAGTTATCTGCAAGCCCATCTAAATCATGTTTAATTAGATGGTGACAATAAACAACATAAATTAGCAAATGTTACATGATTTAGGTGAAATTCTGAATTCAAAAGCCTACTTAAGCTTTTAGAATTCCTTATCTAAAAGAAAATAATTATTTAGGGAAAATTTCGACGTCCACATTCTCTGCATCGTAATAATAATAGTTTGCATAATCCTGAATATTGCATTGTCGAAACGTATAAGATGATTGTTAAGCCAAGTTTTCCTTTTGACTATATGCTTAGGAGTTGGTACTAGTAAGTTTAGAATGTCATCTTTGCTCATGTTTAATTCATCTTGTGCGATATCAATGTATTATGGAGTAACAACCCGTCTTCCTCAATCGACGTCATATTTAACTCACAATTTTTAATTGTTTTGTGTGGATTAAACGCTCCTCGTCCGATTAGACATTGTCCATGCAAAACATTAGTTACTATCAATAATAAAACTAACGTGCATTCATCAACATTCAACTTTATCTTTGATGATAAATCCCGAGTCTTATTAGCTTCTCTAACTTTCCTAGACTAAATGCATCATTATAATCGTGTTTCGAAACCTTATGTGGTTACCACACCTTGAATGAGTGTGAAATAACATTTTCTTTGGTATACAAAAGCAAAATATGCTATAACAAACTCTTTTATTTTAATCGCAATTAGATTTCAAATCCGGTAAAACAATTTAACCAAATACTACTGATAATTAGCTTTGCATCATCAACTAGAAATACAAATCTCATTTTTTCTTAAATAGTCTGGGATACTTGTACGGAACCAAGTTTTTCATTTTCACCATCATACACACATCTCAAGAAAGAAATGTTATAAACCCAACAAAAGTTTTCTCTGCCAATCTATTTTCTAATGATATGTCTGTCTTGATCTAATCACTCTACTATCACAGGGTAACATATTTCCAATTTACAACCAAAAACACTTCTGCAAGCGCTGAAAATCATGATGTAAATAAACAGCAACCACTTCACTGTCGATCGTTGCTAGCATATACCCATAAGATGCGAATTTCCGGGTATCCATTGCCGTTGCTGAGATTGTTTCACAACATCAGTTGGATGCCTGCATATATTTAGAGAACATTCAGCCATAAAAGTAATTGTTATCGGCACATTAACCAAAAATGATGATAAAAGCCATCGTATGGTTGATATTATATATTATTGTTCATACGCTGTTTCAAATTCTTGTACGGCCATCAACTATATGACAGCAAAGGAGCAAACCACACAATATCGCAAAAAGAAACAAGAATATGAAAAAACAATGCCTAAAACATGTAGCACTTGCAAGTGTCCGAAAACATATTTAGTATTTGTGAGTAAATTAAGTGAACAAATTGATCTTTACACTTATAGTCACGAATATTATTGATAACTTTTATATTTCTCTGACGCTTGTAAATGTAAACATCTTTTAGACGTTATTAGATGTGAACTTGACAAAACTATACAGCTTGTCCCGAGGCCTGTAGCAAAAAGAGTGCGTAACTTGCATATTGTATAACAATCGCTTGGTTAGTACATTCCATTTTTACATCACTGAAGTAAACAACGTTGTATGTCATACCTTATGAGGGGGTTTTACAACAGAAGTTTTCCTATATCCAATTGCCATCTTTCCCCCTGGTTCCATTCGATAAAATGACACTGAAAGAAATATATTACAAAGCGGTTACAATTTAAAGAAGAATGTTTGTGTAAAAAGGAATCACCAACATAATTACAGAACGAGAATATGGTTAAGATCAATCGGCAACTTCTGAAGAACAGTTTGAAGCTAGGCCGCATGCATGTACCCATATTATGTGTGTGTGCATGTGTACTAGACAGATTACAGGTCAAGACAGGTTCATTAGAATGGGTGGAGTCAGGTTGGGGTTCCAAAACACTTTTTGTTTATTTTACAAATCATTTATTAAATAATTAGTGTGTAAATTATCATTACAAAACTTAAAGTATTTCAATTATAATGCCATTGCTTGAATAAGATAACTTGCAATAGAAAGTTTTATGCATTTGAAACACATATTTGGCAACAATCAGCCTGTTTGACCCATTTGACCTTTTTTTCTTTGAAGCTAAATTTCTTGATTTTTCCTGTTTGACCCGTTAGATATAATTAAACTGGATTCGGTCCATTCATAAGTAAATGGGTCAAAACAACAACCTCCAAAGTGTACAATGCATATGCGCGAGTATTGTAGAAGTTACCAGTATCGCCTGCTTGCAGTTTCCTAGCAACCAAAAAATCTCTGAATCCTTCTAAAATGTATGTTCTGCTACCACAATTAGGCCAATAGCGGAAGCAAAACTCCCATTCTTTGTTTTCCATATCCAAAAAATTCAACGTCGTCCCTCTGGGTTCAGAAACTTCTGGGAAAAAAGTCTGCTCAAGTGTAAATATTTGTTAATGTCCTTGCACCCAGGAATCTTCATCTACGTGAATCCACGTTGGAAGGACATCAATCCTATAAGGATACGTGAAAATGATAACTTAACTATATTAGCGGTTTTGTTGTCTCACCTCAGCAAATTTCTTTGGAATCACCATACGACCTAATCTGACATCAGCGTCACTAGCAGTTAATATTTTTTCAAACAAAGGACTGAGCATAATGTCAAGGATTTCCACTATGGTGCAAGTATGCACAAAAAGCATAGATAAAACTTTAAGAATCATCCCAAAAAAAATCTATCCTAGACTACTCGTTGAAGGCTGATAACTAAAGGTGGAAATATGCAGATTTAATACACATCGAAACTCCGCCAAAGTGGTAAATGATATACTAAAACAACATAAAAAATTAGAGGATACGTCCTAGGGATGCATTGTATGCCTGAATTAAGACCATCTGCCCAGTAGTGAGGTTCAATCTCTACTCTCTTGGCAAGATCCGGCACATCTATGGGATCTGTTTGGAATTCACGTGCATAGCGACGATTTCGTGCCTATAACATGCAAAATTTTACGGCATTAGTTTTTCGATTCTGGTAGCAGAATATCAACATAACTGCTCAATTAACCAAGTGCAATCATAACAACTGTTCATTTTCAATCTGAAACTTTAAACACGAGCAGAAATATAAAGAAACTTCACACTTTGTTTGGCATCAGTAACTTGTAGCACGTTTAGAGGATGCTTGAATGTGCATTACGATAGTGATTATGTGATATATAATAATAAAAATCAGATAGATTGATTCTGATATAAAGAGAGCGAGAGATATAACAGCGTATAATAAAGGAAAGCTAAAACTATAATTTAAAACATAATTAAAAGCAAACCCGCCTTACCAGAATGAGATTTTTCTTGGAACATTCTACGCATATCACCCCACCAAAATCCAACAGAAAATATTGATTGAACGACACGACACATCCGCAATGGACCAACTGCAAATTAAGGTGGAACAACGCATAAATTTACAAAAATCTGTGAGTGCACTATGCATTATTAAGTCTACATGCTCTTAATATACGCACCTTCCCACAAGATTCACAGTCTCTCCAACCATCATCTGTTGAATGAAATGTTTCACAGAACCTTCCCTCCTCATAAACACAACTACGTTGAGCAAAAATAATCGTACTTAAGAAAAACTTCTGGTAAGTCAACCAAACTTTAGTTTATAAAACTCTCAATTAACGAATATCCGAAATTTTTCTCTGTAGTAAGCATTAATGCAAAACCAATATTTTATTATTTGATATAATCACCAGGTAAGCAACAATGAATTGTTATGCATCATAAAATTTAACAACCTCTATCATATGCGCAGCTTGGCTTACTTCTAGCAGCATATAGAAGGGGTGTTTGGATGTACGTTCAAACCGATTAGTGTGACTACACTTCAAATTTCTGATCAATTGAGATAACAAATCAGAGACAGTGAAGCATTTGCAAAGTTGCAATAATCACTCGCAAAACGCACACCCAAACACTCCATAATCAGTGATAAGAAGCACAATCCCGATAATATCACAAAAGTGAAGGTAACTCAACTAATAAACCAAACAATATGTATATGCTTTTAGATCAAACACTTGCATAGTTGCATAACAATAATATGACATCGAGAACCCTCAGAAACTAGTTACATATGAATTTAGCCAGCAATTGCAAGCCATGCAATAGTATTAGCAACTTAAATCGTAGCAGATTACTTAAGGCACAAGTAAACATTCCAATTGCAATCAATAACTATCAACCATACATAACATAAGCTAACCACCAATAAAAATCGAACAATTAAACTTACGCGCAACGGTAGCAGAGGTGAGCGCGTTCGCCATTACGAAGTCTCCATCCATTTTTGAAGCAATTGGAAGTTGAATCCTGACACTGAAAGCAAGACGATTTTGATAATAAAGAAGAAGAAGAAGACGCCATTGAATGTTGTAAACCACGATCAATAATAAACCCTAGCTTATGTATATGTATACAGAAATTGATTTGCTAGAAATTTGGGTTTAAATGCAACAAAATTAAATTTTGGGAAAAATGTAATTTATTGCAGGCTGGACTCGACTCGAGTGACCAAAATTGAAGATACGAAATTGTTGGTAAATGAAGCATTTTATTTTATGTTGACTCAAAACTCATTAGCGGTGTGATTTTTCTACTGACTTTAAACTTAAGCAAGTAGTTGACTACTGTCCTTTAATTTTTTATTTTTTATTTTTTTATTTTTCTCTATTATTTTATATTTTTTGTTTGGTTGGTTTGCATATTTTTTTCATTTTCCTTACGTGATTCCAACCATGTATTGATAATTTGATATGAAAAGATTAATTCAATCCGATTGAGAGATGAAACAAACTTTATATGACATCGTTATTGTTTGGATAGTATTGATAGTTAACTTTTGGCGCCTATAAGTAGAACGTCGTGTTATGTTTAAGTTTGTCATGTGAGTGTAAATATGTTGAAAGAAGTCATCTAACGTTGAGTTGTCTACTTGTCTTCATCTAGGCCAACGATGAGAAAAAAGTACTCGGAACATCGCTGGCAATGATACTTCAAGGGGATGGTCTAGTGTAGAGAGTAGAGACCATCGGTGGTCACATGATTTAGTCGGTTGCCGCGTAAGTCATCTAACTTAAACCTGTCAATTGGAGTGGTACCAATGGATCGAGATCTCACCTAGTTCTCTACTTCTCTTTATGTTCTCAAATGTCACCGTAGGCTTAACCAAGTTCGAAGACCACTTGCAGTGGTGCGGGGCATTCTGGGCACCACATCAGCGTCAACACCACGTCAGCATGTGCAGTGGTAATCCCAGAACGCCCATCATCGCCCCTAGGACCCACAATTTTAATTTATTTTTCATTTTTTTAACTCAAACAAATACATTTAATTAATTAATAAAAATACAAGTTTGGAGGATACTTTGGGTTCTCGGAAAAATAGTCGTTCCACAAACGTTCTTGAGCACCTTCACGATCTCTTGAAATATAGATTCGATTACGGGGTGGTCTCGAACTAGAACCGGCCTCGGCTTCCTTCTTTTCTTCTTCGTCGATAGCTTGTAGAACTTGCAATAGAAGTTCATCTTCCGAAAAGGATTCCAAAATAAAATTTATTGAATCCATTGTGTGTTTTGGTATGAATTGAAAGTGTTTTTGATGAGTGAATGAGTGTGAAAAACAAAGGTATTGTGTATGTATATATATATATATATATATATATATAGGTGTAGAAAAGTAATTAAAAAAATTTTGGCATATAGCCGTTGTGACAAACGGTCAAAAAAAAATATTTCTTTTTTTAATTTTTTTAAAAGCCTTAACGGCTATATTTTTTTAAAAAATAAAAAATTATTTAAGTTAAAACGGTCAAAAAGAAAAAAAAAACATTAAAAAATACGTGGCCCCCACAAGAATGCCACCTCCATCGCCCGTGCACCCATGCTCGCCGCCCCTAGAACGCCCGGCCTGAACGCCCCGTTGCCGGCGTTCTGGGGCGTTCTCACTCGGTTTTTTGGCCAGAACTCCAGCGTTGCAGCCGGTCTAAAGGCGGCGTCATGGTTCTTGCTACTTAGAGAACATGCCCTCTCCATTTCTTGCTCTTCTTTTTTTCTTTTTGTGTGTCTTATAACGTAACACCGTAAATTAAATGAAATATGTAGGTTCCAGTAGGTTAGTGGTGGGTACGTTATGATATAAAGTGAAATTAGGTTAAGTAGTTCTTGTTATGTACTACTGACTTGACACCCCCAAACGGCCAAACTTAATTTACGTGTGTTACGACAGTGAGCTCTGTAAGGTAGAGTCGCACAAAGTGACAATGTTATTTAGTGTAGTCGTGGTCGTGTATGCATACGTGGTTACTGTTTGGTTACGAATTACGATTACCTACCACCAACAGGGTGAGGATGTTCTGAATTTCTATACTACAAGTTTGTAATGTGCAGTTTCATATTTACAAATTGAATTTGAAAATAGATATTAACAGGATAATCCGTGCCTATTGCCTAACATGTTAATTCTTGTTATTCATTAAACAACAGATTGCCCAAGTATGCCTTGTCCAAAAATATGGTTCATGTTTATAGAATACGACAATTACACAATGCCATCTCGTTCATTGCAAAAGATGATTATAAGTGTAGCAATATAAGTTATAAGCATTAGTAAAATCATACATAACAAAGGGTCTGCCATAAATTTGATCTTCTATAAGTTAGACAGTGGACAAGAGATATATCGCATCCTTGAACAGGCGATCAACATTTGCGACATAAACATACAATCATTTCATATATATATATGGTGGAAAGTGATATGAATCAGTCAATCCAACAAAACAATAAACAAAAATGATGCACTCTAGACTGGATTCATGAACAATTTTCACTAATTTCTACAACTCAGATACTAGTTTAATTTCCCCAGTCAGTCATAAAGGTTTTTTGCAGACTTGGTTCTCATTGTCTTGCTTTCGTTCTTCTCAACCTTTGTTGCAGACTTTTCATTTTGAGAGACGGCTTTTGCTATGGCCTTTTGCTTTCTAATATTTTTAGTTCGCTTCATTTGTACTCCCTTATTCACCTTTCTGTGGACACAGATAGCAAGAGATAAGTTTGCGTCCCTTAAAGACAACAAGCATGATCAATTATCACACTCACAATAAATTTTGCTGATAATAAGTATCATAGACATTTTAAATTTTAATGGTCTGCAATTGGTCTTATATCTAGGATTCTAGGGTCATTTACACGTTGTGAACCTACAAAAAAAAAAAAAAAAAAAAAAAAAAACTAAGAATATATTTTATATATTTAATAAATAATAAAGAAGAAAGAAACAGAAAATGAATATAAGATTGGAAATCGACTTCCTAACCTTACATGTCATGTGTATCCATTCCCTAATTAATTTAGGGCAGCAATTGCCATTTAGTACTAGCCATACAAATACTTAATGGGTTGGGTGCTAATGCCTTAAATGTAAAAGCATATTCCAAACCAATATAACAGCCAGTTGAGCACTTTATGTGGTGTCTTGAGTAAAGATACTGGATATACCAAACATATATCCAGTTTGGCCTCATATTTAGTGGCTATTGGTCCCCATGTACGTACAATAGCTTCTAACACCATTTTCTTTGTATCGTCTTTACCATTACAGGTATCACTTACTTCTAGGGTTACATAAAATAAAAAATCTAAAAATGTACGGCCTTGTGTGGTTTATCAAATGCAGGAATGACTATACCGTTATAAAGTTAGCCAAGACTACGTATTTGAATTTAACTAGACGATGGAGATGGAAACTACTTTCTTGGTTTTTGTTGTACAATTGACATGTTTAATAATATGGTGTGTTCAACAGATCAATATATCACCAAATACCGGCTACCAAATGCACAGGACCAAACATCACAAATTGTACTCACTTTAATTGTAAAAGTAATTAAAAAAATATGTATACTATAGCCACTAAAATGACTAAATGAGTGCTCAAGTTATCTTATATAGTATACATTTAGATTATAACCCCGCAGCAATTACAAGTTGTCGCCTACAATATAGCAAAAGTAAACAAACTCAGCAAGCCTACATACTTATATGATTCTATCTCTACATACCTCGTGGATTAATTCAGATAGAATCATAGAAGTATGATTCGTGGTACAATTAGCGTACTAATAACTTGTCAAGGGTGAAATAAACTCAGTGGATAATATCAAACATGATGACAAAGCAACTAGAAGTTATCACACATGTGACATTTGATATTTTGATCATGATAATTAAACTTGGAAAGCAAAAACACACTTTCAGCATCATCAAACTAAACACCAACATATACGGGCTATTGTGTGCATAACTCAAAATATTCAAGTAAAGTTACATGGTAGGTGCAGATGTTGTTTAATGCTACCATTTATATCTACATATTTATGTAGTCACACCATATATCTTGCTTGTGCATTAAAGCTCTATCTTAAGAGTCAACCACTTAAGAGCTTTTCTTTACGTATTAGAAACAATAACCGAAGAGGGGTTTCAATCATCAGATTACGCACAAAAGTGTTTATCGTTCAACCAACAGTCAGAGGCACATGTTATTGACATGTCCCGTGACAAATGTACAGTCCCAGAGGTTTCTTTTTATACCTTACATGTTAGATGAAAACTTTATCATAAATAGAAATCTTTCCTCCTATATTACGAGGTCGTGTATATAATTAAACTCGAAAAAAACTCGTCTTTGAATGAGGTCATGGAAATGCATAAAGATGTTATTATTGGATTTCATTACTGTTAAACTATAGTTTCTAATTTATAAATTTCACATACATCTCGGCTCGTTCGCAGCCCTAATAAACCAAAACACATGTTTAATCAAAAATAACTCATAAAGATCCTAATATTAATTTCTGACCTGCTAATTTGAGACCGACTAGAAGCAACAGTTTCTGAGGTGTCCATCGCTGTAGCTACAGATAAAAATTTAATGAATACATAAAGTTAATTTACGCAATTAACTAATTAACTAACTATAAACAGGTGGGAAATAACGGACCCATAAATACATTACATACAGACACATGTATAGATATAAATAGATACATACCTTGGGGTGAAACAACGGTGGTTGCATCGGTGTTCATAGCCGTTGAAGCATTTTTCTTACTCCGGTTCCTGTTCTTCGCCATGACTACTGGGGAAAAGAGTTGGAATGTCGAAAGAGTGAAAAAAGGTTTAAAACCCTATTTTAATCTGCATCTAACTATTGGGCTGGGCTGGGCTGGGCTGGGCTGGGCTTCTTGAAGTGAATGGCCCTTCACTTTTTCAGTCTCTTAAAGTCTTAAGTTTAGGACTTAGGACTTTAGGAGAGAGTTATATTTAATCTTAAGATTAAGACAATTTAGTACATCTCACTCTGTGTTCCGTTTTTACAAAATTTAAGAAATTACATTGTGTGATAACGAAAATGACATTCTTATCCTTATTTTTTTGCACATAGACTCTCATGTACCAGTTTTTTTTAATTAAATAAAATAAAAAGTATATTGAAGTTTATACATCTATTATGCATTTACTCAGACCATAACAAAAGCTTCTTTACTAATTTATACACCTACAACACTTATTGAAGACAGTCCCTTATCATCAATAAATGATGAAAAATGAAAGAAATGATAATTGATATATCCTAACTCAGCCCCTGATTAAGATAATACGCTATAATGCCTTAATTGGAACTTTCGATAACTCTCTAAAAAATCTTACATAAAGTTTCCCAAAAGCACATGTGCATTTGTCACCATAACTTTACAAAGTAGTGAAACAAAATAGCAACCAACACTTTGGTTTTATGTGTTTTCCTTATTTCTAATTGGAAACCATCTTTTTAGAGATACTTTGTGACAATTCAATAATGGCAATTTAGGAACTAACCTCATCCATTTAGACCCAAAGCAAATGGGCCCATGGAGACCGGTGGTGGTTGTGTCATGTGTGGTGTGGGCTCGACCCTACCACGATTTAACGCATTTGGTAAAAAGTGTGTTACCCCTTCAAAGAGGCCTAACCATTGGTCACTCCATCATACACAATCTCCATTGCAAATTTACTTGCACCCATATGTTCCTTGATTAAAGGAAATTGAAATAACTATTACACTTGATGACCAAAAGATCTGTATTCTAATGACATAAGGAAACTCTTTAATCATTAGATAAGGGGTATTTATATAATTCAAATTTTTAAGTTTCAACTAATTTTGAACAAACACTTAAAAAAAAAACTTTTGCTCCAGCTTTATATATAAACTCTGATTAACAGCTTCAGCTATCTGCAACTTTTACCTAACATACTCTTTAAATATCGAGTATAATATATGTCTGATTATATATAATTATAATTATAATTATAATATAATGGGTAGATTAAAAATTTATCTTTCCAAAAAATTAATTAATAATAATAATTAATGATGAGTAATTGAGTAGTCTGATAAAATTGGTATATCCACACTTGTTCACAACCTTGTTTGTGGTGATGACGTTAGTAAATTACCTAATTGCCCTATATATGGTCATGCTTCCCATTGATTTTAGCAACAGGAGGTTGGGGATAGGTATACATAATTATGGAGTTTCACATGGTGGACTTGAAAAAGTGAATGATGGCATTGTGGTGCCCATTTCTATAACCATTTCTGGTGGATTTTCAGGATTACAAATCATGCACAATGATTTTTAAAGTCTCAAGTCACATGCCAATATATGTAACATGCGTGTTTGTATAGTCACGTATTCAGTTTTTCATATTTTATATTGCTTAATTTGTTTTCACAAACTCTAGTACGGAGTAATATATACCCCGTATCCATAAAGGAATGTAACATCATATACTACGTGTCATCTTAAATAATTTATCAACGGGTCTATAGCTTAGCGGTATGTGAAAAACTTATCAACTTATTGGTTGGGCTTTCAAGCCTCATGGAAAACAGTTTGTAAATATTCGTGGTGATTGTATATAGTACTTGTGATATAGGTAGTGTAAACGATCTGAGCTGTTGATTACATAAATTCACGGTTGAAATCGTTTGTTCTTTCTTCTTTTCAAAATGTAATCACCCCTCATGATCTTACCCTTATTTATTGATATCGTTTTGGCGACAAATGGAAGAAAATTGGGAGACAGGGATTTATATTTTATAAAAGCATAAAACGGTAAAGGAATAAAACAAGTATTCTGTAACACCCTCCCCCTGAGCCCACTGGGCTCACGCGGTCCACAGCTGGGCCTGAGGAGCAATGTTAATATAAACCCACTGGGCCAGGTCTGCAGCCCAATGCACCCCAACCACATCACCTATGGATTTCACCAATAGGTAGGTTGTTGAGTCTCGAACCTGAGACCCCTTTAATACTAAGTCTTACCACTTAGTATCACCAATTGAGCTGCAGCTCAATTGGTGATACTAAGTGGTAAGACTTAGTATTAAAGGGGTCTCAGGTTCGAGACTCAACAACCTACCTATTGGTGAAATCCATAGGTGATGTGGTTGGGGTGCATTGGGCTGCAGACCTGGCCCAGTGGGTTTATATTAACATTGCTCCTCAGGCCCAGCTGTGGACCGCGTGAGCCCAGTGGGCTCAGGGGGAGGGTGTTACATAAAAAGTGCACTTTTTATGTAACACCCTCCCCCTGAGCCCATCCGCAGATGCAGGCCTGAGGAGCAATGTTAATATAAACCCACTGGGCCAGGTCTGCAGCCCAATGCACCCCAACCACATCACCTATGGATTTCACCAATAGGTAGGTTGTTGAGTCTCGAACCTGAGACCCCTTTAATACTAAGTCTTACCACTTAGTATCACCAATTGAGCTGCAATTTATAACACCCTCGAAATACAAGGACATTTTTTTTTTTTTTTTTAAACATATCGGAAGCGCATGATTAATAGAAACCAGTGGATTGCATACATACATTTCAAATAGCAATCCACTTATATACAAACCTTTAAAACTAGATTATTCTAATCACTACACACATTAAGTTTAGGTGTTATAGAAATGCCAATGTGTTGTTAAATCATTAACGTATTATCCATTTCAGAGTGAGCATGTCAAACATTCCATTCCATATGTACTTCTTGCCCACCCACATACAGAAGTAAACCTGCAAGAAGTAATGAGGGGTTAGCACGAAGCTAAGTGAATAGATCCCAAGCTATCAATCTAACTCAGCTTAACACATGCCTATAACCAAGCAATGCACAAGCAACATAGAAGGATCGGTGGTCCTTGAGGTACCCTCATGCCGCGGATGGTTCCCCAAGTAACACTTAAAACCAACTGACGGCCAAATCAGAGGTTAAACCGATAGTTTGGTACTATTACTACACACGACGCAATTTCAGTGTCCAACACATGTACAAGGCACTTGCGAAGTCCTAGTAATAGTATCCAAACCCAACACATTAGTTGACCCCCACCAAATCAAATAGTCCACAACTATCATAGCACAATGGACGCCAATAATCAATCAAAGGTTTAGCCAACATGCCAATCTAATATTAATGCAATCATTGCAATAAACCAAGTTTACCCGTTGTAACCATGTTGTTACAACTAACTTAGACTGAAAGTCCAAGATCCACTCACCGACAATCATAGTCGTCCACTCAGTAGTCTAATGTCACTGAGTCTTCTCCACATCTGAGAATTCAATTAAATAACAAGTTAGTAACTCGTCCATAACAATCAACTCATGTTAAAGTAGTACAACTTGATTCATAAACTCAATTTCAGTGAGTTATTACTCTAATCATTATAGGCCTTTGTTTCAAACTCATTATCAATATGTCACACATTTAGTAACTACCACTTCATAGTTAATTACTTATGATCATCAACCTTTCATTAATCATTTCAAGCTTACCAATAATCGCATTATCCTTATAAATTCACAGTCACTTCTCAATTCATGATCATTATGATCACAACATCTCTTTAATCCATTTACTTATCACTAAGTAGCATGATTAAATCATTACAAGGTCATTAACCTAAATTATCACAAATTCATCAAAACCTCAAGGCTAGGTTTTATGAATTCTTATTCCCATGAATGCCAACTTTACTCTTTGATTAATAATTAAGCATTCCTAATCACTACTAATATCAAGTTCATCACAATCATCCATTTTTCTCCAAGAACACATTATGAACACTTAATCAAATTCTTAATTTCCAAGTTAGGGCTTAGGTTATAATCACAAATTAAGCACTAACTAACCCTTCTAACATGACTACAAGGTTTATTTCAAGATTAATCCTACCAATTAAACAAATATCCAAAACCCCAATTTCTAGGATTATATCAAACATGAAATTAACACATATAACATGATTATGATGATGCTAGAATGATTATTACATGTTATTGAAGCTTAACTAACATCAATTTACACTTTAAAAACCCTAAATTTGGATTTTGCTCAAGAACATCAAAACCCCCAATTTCTAGGTTTTAGAAAATGAAGAACACAAGATTATACCTTGATTAGAATGATTAAAGAGGCTTGAATTCGTGTTTAGAAGCTCCAATTTGATGATTTCTTCAAGATTTTGTGGATTGATTGTGTTAAATATGTGTGTGTGTATACGTACGTATGTATGTATGTGTGGAGGGAAATAAAACCGACCCAATCCATATAATATACCATATAAGTGTTAGTTTTCATTCCCCGTATTTATTATTGTCTGGAACTTAAAAACCATTTGCGGGGAAATACAAATTTTATTTTACCGTCAACTAAATAAATTTAAAACAATCAATAATTTACTAGCCACAATATCTCCTGAGGCTTATCGACCTATTTATTATCCAGTCAAACACAATAACAATTTTAAATCGCATTTAAAATTTACAGAAAATACCTATTACTTCTAGGCCCAATTTGAGGATGTTACAAATCTCTCCCCCTTAAAGAGATTTCGTCCTCGAAATCTAATCATCCTTAATTACTCTAGGGAATTTAATCACATCATACCTCGTGTGAAGTTTGGTTCACACTTTATTTCCAATTTCCTAATTACATAATTATTTATCACTAAATGCACATAAGGTATATGTACAATTTAAAATACTTATGCATATCATCTCTATGCGTATCTTAATCACTAATCACACATACACAAAATATGTATACATTTAATCCATTTTAAGATATATGTTTTCAACCTAATTACACATGCACATATCCAATGTACTTGCTTCAATTTCTCATTTCAGCACATATACTGTACCTAATCTTATCTTCATATACACAATGAACATTTTGAAACAAGTTATCACTTAACATAAGTAAATCACTTAACCAAGTAAAGTAATATACTCTCATAACCAGAATCTAGCGACGTGCTAGGTCTTTAAAATTAATATATGAATTGTATCCTTTTCAATAACAAAACAATGGTTATGGAAACCACAATACACATATCATCAATGAAATTCAATTTTCAATTATAATTAGCATCCACGCTAATATCCACATATCACCGAGGTACATGAAACCCATTTTTATTAAAATATCTCGGAATCATGTAACACTAACCACGTATTGATAAGCAAAGTAGAGGTCAAATCCTATGGTTACTACCATAATCATATAATTACACAATCACTTAGCACCAAATCATATTGGATACATGCTAAGTCTCGTTCAATGGGTACTTTGCTATACTAGCACACGTACCACATTAACAAAATGTGCTAATCATCAACACATTTTTCAACAATATTCACATATTTAATCCAATTTAGCCGACCCCTACTTAACTTTTCTCATCACATAACTTTTCAAATTACAATTTACTACTTTATCTAGTCATTAGATAAGCAAAAATACGAAAGATTATACGTAATTCGCACATAATTATAATAAGATTATCAATCCAACAAGTAAACTCTTATTTTCCTGACTATTTTGCTTTTTCCCTACAATAGACTATCCAACAATGGTAGTCTTTACCAAGCTTTAATTATCATCACCGAATAACCACTTATACGTTTTAACAAGTAATAGAAACAGTCCAAAATTCTTCCTTTATAATGATATCACATTAATCAATAGTTTTAGTAGTTTACTACTACCTCAATTTTAGTTAATCAATAACTATTTCATAACCGCAGGTCAACCTATATCATCCGTTATTTTAAAATCATTTAGCTTCATTGGGTACTTAATAACCTCAACAACTCCATGTGAAATGGCATAATACAAATACGTTGGCCAGACGTCGTCATATTATGTCATTCACACTTCATTCTCAGGTCACTTCATACCGTTAATCTTCAAAGTGATTAATCTTTAATTTCATATATATCATTAACAATGATATCACTTTAACAACAAGTACAAAATCAGATATTAACTTGTTACCTATTCCACATATTCCTTGGAATGTAAGACTAATCATATAGTCAGGTGGATATAATCAACACAGACATTTAACACCATTTTTTTTTTCACCATCTCATTAACACAGGTGTAATGTCTAACACAACCACTTCCATCAATACTTTTAGTACATAGCACAATTTTAAGCACTAGTATAGCAATTAATACTAATAGTGCATTCATAAGGTTTAATACTAACTATATTATCACTATTATGTGAAATTCTTAACATATTGTCATCAATCCATACTTCTTCAGTTTAGTTACAATTGTGCATTTCCTGTTCGATTATCATATAGATACAAGCTCATGTACTTAACTCACAATTCTTAAAATGCTCACTTCAATCAATTTCTAATATTTCACATGATTCATTTACTTTATTGTATTTCAAATAATTCATATAACATGATTCACATAATCAATATCTATTTACCCTAACAAGGAATAAGCAACCATACCCTTACTGGTATACTATACAGTTAAATAAACTGTCTACAAACAACTCCTACACAAAGAACCATATAGGCCTCTTAAAACAACTTTTAATATTGCATATAGTCACAGGAATGATCCCTGGGCTCAAAGAAACAAAAGTCCAATACAAATCATAAGCTATAAGTCCGAAATAATGTCCGAAAAACACTAAAACGCGATTTTCGGGCCCCAAACGACCCCGAAGTGCCGAAAACTGACAGGGCTCATGGCAACGCTATGAGCTTTGACCGTTGGCCCGTTTTTGAGTGGACATGTAAATTTCGTCTTAATCGGACACCGAAATTTCATAACGGAAATTTCACGACCAACGTTACGTCGAACGTCGAAATTTACGAATTTTCATATTAAATTCACTTAATATAACACATAATACAAGAAATGTCTCAAATAAAGGGGAATCCGCCGGATTCTGGGGAATCCGCTCGGATTCAAGGGAATACGGCCGGATTCCGGGGAATCCGCCGGATTCAAGGCCAAATTTTAGGACAGAACCATTTTTAAGGAATCCGGTCAAGGAATCCGTCCGGATTCATGGGAATCCGTCCGGATTTAAGGGAATCCGCCCGGATTCAACCTGCTGTAACAAGTCAGCAATTTAGTGCAAAAATACGAAACTCAAACGCGCATATCTCCTAAACCGTAAAGAGTTAGACTCTGAAATTTTGCAGGCACCTTCATATAATCAAAATGCAACTTTCCATTTTTTCACTTTTTCAAATTACACGTTTTACGAGAAAACGGACATATAACCAATTTTAGGCCATTTTGGACCATTTTGGTTGACACGCTATATTCCAAACGGCATACTTTCAGGGTTCCACCCTTTGCCAACATGTTTCTACATATATTTGTGACGTGGGGGCACTTTCAACACCCTCATATACTCGTCCTATCATGTTTTAACTCATTGACCCGTTTAGGGGTCCAAATGGGCAAATTTTACCAATCAACCACATTGACTATCCAAAACACTTTCACGCACTTTGTTACTATACTTATGACTTAAAGTCACTTTAACATTCATTATTTTCGAACCAACATGCATTTTAACCATTTGACCAATAACCGACCCATTTGGGTACTTTAACAACCCATTTGGGTTTCAACCCATATAACCACTATACAAACAATCAATTCACACTTTGTTGACTATTCCAAGTCAAACAAAACCATTTTCAATATTGGTATTATGCTATAACTCTAAAACACCAATCCACATTAAAATCATCATTTTTAAATCAATTTCAACAAATTTTCCAATTTCATAATCACTTTAACTTTTCACAACTTGTCAACACACATTTGGACTCGTTGACCACTTTGATTTTCTATCTTAACACTTTCAATACAAAGATCATCATTCAACCCAATTATGATCAATGCTAAACACATAAACATCTAGTCACATTCATCACTTTGTAACATAGTTATTATCCAGTTTGACACGACCACATTCAACTTTGACTTTTCCAAGTCAATACACATATTCCCATAACTAGACTCCTTATAATTTTCATAACAACACGACTCGAAACCTATTAATGGAGAATACCAACATCCCATTAATTTCATCATATCAAGTCACATCAATTTAGTCTATCATTTATCAAATAATTCCCTAGCAAGGATCTATAATCACCTTGCATTTATCAACTTATTAACAAACGATATTCACCAATAATTCAATTTACTTTACTAACAATCATATCATAGTAAAGCAAACCGTCAAAGCTTATTAAAATTCATGAAGCTTATCAGAAATTACCTGGCACATCTAGGCCCACGAGTATTGATGAATCATTGAGAAAACCAGACAGTTCCTCATATTCCTCCGTCTCTGTATCCAAAACAACACTATTGCATATTGTTATAGGTTAGCACACATTTAATAGCAACTTTCTCAAGCAACCACTAAACCCCATCCCTGGAATGTTTGACTTGACACATCATATAGATTTGGGATTGAACATAACCAATGTCCAATTCACCCAAACCTATGCTCTGATACCAATTTATAACACCCTCGAAATACAAGGACATTTTTTTTTTTTTTTTAAACATATCGGAAGCGCATGATTAATAGAAACCAGTGGATTGCATACATACATTTCAAATAGCAATCCACTTATATACAAACCTTTAAAACTAGATTATTCTAATCATTACACACATTAAGTTTAGGTGTTATAGAAATGCCAATGTGTTGTTAAATCATTAACGTATTATCCATTTCAGAGTGAGCATGTCAAACATTCCATTCCATATGTACTTCTTGCCCACCCACATACAGAAGTAAACCTGCAAGAAGTAATGAGGGGTTAGCACGAAGCTAAGTGAATAGATCCCAAGCTATCAATCTAACTCAGCTTAACACATGCCTATAACCAAGCAATGCACAAGCAACATAGAAGGATCGGTGGTCCTTGAGGTACCCTCATGCCGCGGATGGTTCCCCAAGTAACACTTAAAACCAACTGACGGCCAAATCAGAGGTTAAACCGATAGTTTGGTACTATTACTACACACGACGCAATTTCAGTGTCCAACACATGTACAAGGCACTTGCGAAGTCCTAGTAATAGTATCCAAACCCAACACATTAGTTGACCCCCACCAAATCAAATAGTCCACAACTATCATAGCACAATGGACGCCAATAATCAATCAAAGGTTTAGCCAACATGCCAATCTAATATTAATGCAATCATTGCAATAAACCAAGTTTACCCGTTGTAACCATGTTGTTACAACTAACTTAGACTGAAAGTCCAAGATCCACTCACCGACAATCATAGTCGTCCACTCAGTAGTCTAATGTCACTGAGTCTTCTCCACATCTGAGAATTCAATTAAATAACAAGTTAGTAACTCGTCCATAACAATCAACTCATGTTAAAGTAGTACAACTTGATTCATAAACTCAATTTCAGTGAGTTATTACTCTAATCATTATAGGCCTTTGTTTCAAACTCATTATCAATATGTCACACATTTAGTAACTACCACTTCATAGTTAATTACTTATGATCATCAACCTTTCATTAATCATTTCAAGCTTACCAATAATCGCATTATCCTTATAAATTCACAGTCACTTCTCAATTCATGATCATTATGATCACAACATCTCTTTAATCCATTTACTTATCACTAAGTAGCATGATTAAATCATTACAAGGTCATTAACCTAAATTATCACAAATTCATCAAAACCTCAAGGCTAGGTTTTATGAATTCTTATTCCCATGAATGCCAACTTTACTCTTTGATTAATAATTAAGCATTCCTAATCACTACTAATATCAAGTTCATCACAATCATCCATTTTTCTCCAAGAACACATTATGAACACTTAATCAAATTCTTAATTTCCAAGTTAGGGCTTAGGTTATAATCACAAATTAAGCACTAACTAACCCTTCTAACATGACTACAAGGTTTATTTCAAGATTAATCCTACCAATTAAACAAATATCCAAAACCCCAATTTCTAGGATTATATCAAACATGAAATTAACACATATAACATGATTATGATGATGCTAGAATGATTATTACATGTTATTGAAGCTTAACTAACATCAATTTACACTTTAAAAACCCTAAATTTGGATTTTGCTCAAGAACATCAAAACCCCCAATTTCTAGGTTTTAGAAAATGAAGAACACAAGATTATACCTTGATTAGAATGATTAAAGAGGCTTGAATTCGTGTTTAGAAGCTCCAATTTGATGATTTCTTCAAGATTTTGTGGATTGATTGTGTTAAATATGTGTGTGTGTATACGTACGTATGTATGTATGTGTGGAGGGAAATAAAACCGACCCAATCCATATAATATACCATATAAGTGTTAGTTTTCATTCCCCGTATTTATTATTGTCTGGAACTTAAAAACCATTTGCGGGGAAATACAAATTTTATTTTACCGTCAACTAAATAAATTTAAAACAATCAATAATTTACTAGCCACAATATCTCCTGAGGCTTATCGACCTATTTATTATCCAGTCAAACACAATAACAATTTTAAATCGCATTTAAAATTTACAGAAAATACCTATTACTTCTAGGCCCAATTTGAGGATGTTACATATTCCATGAAAGGCCAAACACATATATAATAATTCTATCAATTTTTGTTTAACATATTTTTTGTTTGTTATATAAAGTACAGGGAACAAATTCCCATTAAATATCGATAACAATTAATCTCTTAGTTAGTTAGTTGTTAAGATTATTTTATGAACATTTAGTGCAAGACTTGTGTTAAATTGTTTAAAAATAATAATACACATGCCCAAAAAATAAAAATATACATGGATCTCACCACGTCTATCTGCTTGAAAGTCAAGGGTATAAAAAGTCAAGTTTTGATTTTTTATATTTTTTATATATTTAATTCCTAATATTCAAATTTAGTTGTTGAAAATAGAGTGAGTGTGCATACATGATTGCCTCAAATTTGAATTTTAAGGTGTCATTTTCAAATGTCAATAATTTTCCATTTCAAAATCCAAATTTATGTTCAAATGTCAATAATAATTATAATAATAATAATATATTTTAAATTACTGAACATTAATATCTAATATTCCCTTTTGTTAGAATATTCATCGTACATACAATTTAACTAGCATTATACATGTGCAAAGCAGCGAGTGATTTTTTTTATATGTTATGTTTGATTAGGTTTTCGATTCTTGACTATTGATAAAAAGAATTACAAGTACTACTGAAGTTCGCATGATTGAAAATAAATATTACTCGTAGATAATATAAAATTTATATGTACGTTTTGTTTTTGTCAAGTTCTTTTAGTTCATGGTCAAACAATTGGTATTAATGGGCTTCTATAATTAGTATGGTAAGGGTAATTTAGATATTAGACATTGTTGAGTGCAATCTTTAAAATAATAGCGGATGTGGTTTATATATAGTAGAGATAGAGATAGGAATAGAGATAAATATATTTGATTTAACAAACAATATATGCAAATTATAAGCAAAGACATATGTTTGAATATCATTATTCAAGATTTTAAGTTATTAAACTAAAATCATGATTTAATTTAATTTTATACCGTTTAAGACTATTGAATGTTTTAGACAAATTGAATGAAACTGTACCCATTTAAATCTTTAACGACTTATGTTAATGAAAACAAATATTAATATTAATATTCTAACTTGAAGAACACAAATAACATTATATTCAATAAATACCGGTATGAACTACTTCACTACTTCTATCAAATATGCATCACGCTATCAAACATATAAAAGATGTTATCGATGAACTTTGGCTTAAAACTAAAGGGCTAATAACTTATCGGTATCGATGTGACCCTTTCGATTATAAAATTGGAGTTTAAGTACTGGAGATTAGATAATTATACATATTCGTGGATTAAAGTATCCTATAAGACACCCACGCTAAGCGGCGAGAATTTTATTGTATTCGCCTATTGTAGTATGATCATGTAACGACCTTTCTAATAATAAAAGATTTCAAAAATGGTGAACGTGTTATGGTAAAGGAATTAAACTATTTAAGATTAATACACTTTCCATGATTATAATATAAAAAGTGTTTCAATTTGTTGATTAATAATGGTTATAGTTGTATGATTTTATGAGTTAATAAAAAGGTCATAATAAGAATTTTGGAACGTTAAATTTTAAGTCCCGTGAAGAAATACAAGGGTATTAGATATTGGTGGTAGTGAGGTATATATGAGTACTTGACATTTAATTTCTTTTAATAAATTTTGACTTAAAACCGAATAGTAAAATTTACTGTCTATGAGTATGTTTAGCAAAACTAACTAGCAGCTGGAGTTTATTTTTGTAGTTGGAAGCTGAAACATAATATTTGTTGCAAGTGCTTGACTTGAACCAGCTGAACCTGGAAACTTATAGGTGTGAATTGACTTAAAATGACAAAAAAATATATGATAAAAAATTACATTAAGGGTATTATGTAAGGGTTAATAATGATTTAATACCAAAACTTTCAACTTTTTTTCGTTTTAACACCTCAACTTTTTTTTTTTAACGTTTTAATACTCCAACTTATAGTTTGATCAAAACTTAATACCCAAACTTTCAAATTTTTTTCGTTTTAACACTTCAACTTCTTTTTTAACGTTTTAACACTCCAACTTATAGTTTGACCACAATTTAATCCCTTTAGTTTGTTTGTTCGTTTAAAATTACACTTCTGGATTTTTTTTTGTTAACTCTTTAGTTTGAAATAATCAAGATTCGATTTGAATACACTAAAAATTCTTCTTATGTGTTGTCTATTTAATATGTATTCTATTAATCCTTCAAAGAATACTAAGATTAGTTAACCTCGGGATCTCGAATGTTTAGCTAACCTTGTGATCTCTAATGTTATTATCCTGTTAATTATAGTGTATTATTGTTATAATTCTAACTTATTACCTGGTCAGATTTTAATCAGGGTATTTATAACCGGTAACCTACTAATAGGTCATGTTGAAATAATTGACTAGAAATACCTGGTCAAATTATAATCAACGATAAATGGGTATTTCTAGTCAATTATTTCAACATTACTTATTCAGCAGGTTACCGGTTATAAATACCCTGATTAAAATCTGACCAGGTAATAAGTTATAATTATAACAATAATAAATTATAATTAACAGGATAATAACATTCGAGATCACGAGGTTAGCTAAATATTTGAGATCCCGAGGTTAGCTAATCTTAGTATTCTTTGAAGGATTAATAGAATACATATTAAATAGACAACACATGAGAAGAATTTCTAGTGTATTCAAATCGAATCTTGATTATTTCAAACTAAAGAGTTAACAAAAAAAAATTTCAGAAGTGTAATATTAAACGGACAAACAAACTAAATGGATTAAATTGTGGTCAAACTACAAGTTGGAGTGTTAAAACGTTAAAAAAGAAGTTGAGGTGTTAAAACGAATTTTTTTGAAAGTTTGGGTATTAAGTTTTGGTCAAACTATAAGTTGGAGTGTTAAAACGTTAAAAAAAAAGTTGAGATGTTAAAACGAAAAAAAGTTGAAAGTTTAGGTATTAAACCATTATTAACCCTTTATGTAATTCATCATTTTCATAAGCTATGAGCTTATTTTAAAAGTTAGTTTAACTAGCTTTTTTTAGAGCTTATTATGTTCATAATCCCTAGTATTTATGTCAACGAAACAATACTACTAGCATGAGTTATTAAAAAAGAAGAAGCTTAACCTCGTATAAGCTTGTCACCCAAACCCACTTTATTAGAGGGGAGCTTACGACCCGTCACTTTGAATAATACCACTGGTAGCAAGGTTTCTTTTTGCGTCAGTTTCGTGGAGCGTCAGTTTTCCGACGGGAGAAGTGAAGAAAAAGTAGCGCCACGTGATATAATAAATGATATTTTTTTTGTTTTGTATAGTGTATAGAAGTAAATGTATAATGGTAAATGTGAGGTTCGAAAAAACTGAGTGATGTGATACTGTTGACAGTCTTGTGTCAGTTTTGAAAAGTGTTGACGTGACGCTAATGTGACAAAAAAATGGTGGGTCAATTTGTGTCACGGTTGGGAGTGATTTTAACGAAACTAGCACAATACCCGCGCCATGCAGCGGAATACCCGTGGTATGTAGCAAAGTTTCATTGTAAACAGTGATTCAACGATAATCATATATTTTTTTATTATTTAGTGACAGATTACCATTATTGTGAGTTGTTAACAATAGTTTGTTAGTACGTGAAGTTCAAAATTCGAGATACAATTGACGAAAAGTGAAAAATATGTGAAACTGATAGAGTTATATTGTAAAATAGAATTAGATAACTAAATATGGAAATGTTGAATCTTAATTTTAAGATTTCCTAAAATAAAATAGCAAGATGCTTTATATATTAGTATAGAAGTATAGATACATTTTACAACATTTTTCATTTATATCCTGAAGAATATGTAACATTTCACTTTAGGCACTTGTATCCTCTGTAAACTTATCAAATATACCCTGGAATATTGTAGTACCTATTTTTTACGGCACCCGCCGCGCCACCACTTTACGTTGTTGAAAAATTCAAAATTTCTCTCCTTCAGACAAATCAATTGTTTTTCCAGTTTATTTCTTTTTCTTTTATATGAATGTAGAAACAGCCACGCCAGGCTTTTCCTAAAGCTTCTTTTTTTTCAACGGATATTTTTGTTTCTCTACCATTAATCTAATCTATTTCATCTCTAATCTGATTTTAGGGACAAACTTCATCAACATTCTTCCATCGTCGTTTTTTATTCTTGTTATTCGTGCTTCTTTTTAAACCCTAGAAACTCCAAAACTTATCGATTTTAGCGTAAAACCTACTTGTTATATTATACTCTCTTAATTTTTCGTCAATTCGTATTACGAACCGAATCTTCAGTTTTTCGGGTGAAGTTTTTGTTGCAGAGTTCGAGAATAATCGAATATTGAATTCGGTTGACCGAATTACGATTGTTGAGTGTTTACTTTTGATTAATTGATAGCGATTGGATAAATTAGGGTTTATGGAGTTTGATAAACAATGTCGATATCTTCGACATTGTTTTAATCATGAAGCGTGATGATTTAAGTTAATATGTTAACTTAGGGTTGTTGAATTGGAATATTGAAAGAGTGTGTTGTTGTAAGTATAGGAAAGATGTTAGTTTCGCCACATTCGGTAGCTAGGAGTTCCTTAGAGGAAATGCTGGATTCTCTTCGCCGGAGAGATGAAGCTGAAAATCGAAAAGATTTGCCGCCGGCGTTGCCGTCACGGCCAACTTCGAAAGCACGACTTCCTAAGCAACTGATTCAGGCCAAGCTTGCTATGGAACATGTTGTATCTAAGGATTCTAATTCTAATAACGATAAAAAGAAAGATGTTAAGTATATTAGTACTAGTACTGGTGGTGGTGGTGGTTGTAACTTTGGCTGGAGAAAGGTGAAAGAAGTGGCGGATGCTGGTGATTCACCTTACAACATGACGCCTGTCTGTGAACGTAGATTGGCCAATAACGGTGGTGCCACGCTTGCCACTTCAACCAAGACTGAATTGAATGACAGTATTGGTTATTTTGCTCAGAATGTAAAAGTTCATTGTCTCATTGATTTCATTTTTGCAATCATAATAACTTTTGGTTAGTTATTGTCAGTAATGGATGAAGTTGTATGTTTCAGAATCTTAGAGTATGGTGTAGGGCAAAGAATGCTCAATGGGAATCAGCAATGATCAAATCAACAGTAGGAGAAGAAGCATCTGTTATGCTTTTGGGTGGAAGCGTGAGTCTATTAGCAACGTCGAATCTCTTTGAAAAGTACAATAATTTGATGTTAATTTACACTCTGTTGCTATTTGTCTAGGTCATCACAGTTTCTACAAAAGATCTGTTACCTGCAAATACTGAAATTCTTGATGGAGTGGATGATCTTGTTCAACTTGGTTTTTTAAACGAGCCATCAGTTGTTTATAATCTTCAGTATAGATACGACCGTGATGTAATTTATGTATGTAAATTATCCATATTTTATACTAACATATTTGAATACTTGTCTTGTGGTTCCTTCATGAGCTTAGATATTGATTTGCTTCTGCAGAGTAAGGCAGGACCCGTTTTATTAGCAATCAATCCATTTAAAGATGTACAAATTTTTGGGGACGATTTTATCACAGCTTACAGAGAGAAGATTTTGGATAACCCTCATGTATATGCTATGGCTGATGCTGCATACAATGATATGGTGAAAGGTCAGTTGCAGAACATATTAAAAGTCCATGTTGCATCATTTGACCAAAAAGTTAATACCTTTTTTCTTGATAATCGTTGCAGACGGTGGAAATCAATCTATTATTATCAGGTTAGTTCATGTTCTACTTTGAGGGTGTTTGGAATTTTTGATGCATTATTTTGAAGTGATTATGTGTCATCGAATAGCCAGAATAAGATAATTAGTTGTAATAAAATGTGTTGTAGGAGATAGTGTTTGGATGTGCTTGTAATAAACACTTCTGATGGTATTGGGTATTTTGCAAATTTTACTTGTTGAAGGTAGTGATAGATTATGGTAAAATAAGGGTGCATAAGAAATTTAGTCCACCCTTCAATAGTCAGTTTTATCGCAACTCGTAGTATCAAACTACGTATTCAAATCCTACATGATCAGGAAGGTCACCAAAAAACTACAAACTGATATCTAGATAATCACTTCCAAAACCTACATGCAAATGCGTGTAATATCTCATCTAAGGTTTTTTGTATACAAGTATGACAATATGCAGTGGTCATTGTTTGGTATAGTGGCGAAAGTGGATCTGGGAAGAGTGAAACAGCAAAGTTTGCAATGTTGTATCTAGCATCTGTTGGAGGCCAGAATTGTGAGATTACATCCAAATTAATTCAGACCAGCTGTATACTGGAAGCTTTTGGGAATGCCAAAACGTCCTGGAATTGCAACTCCAGCCGATATGTGGGTTTAATTAATTCATAGAAAATTTTTAAAGGTTGATTTCTATTGTATTTCCTGAACTTATCTAATTTGGAATTTTCTTTGGTGCAGGGGAAGTTAATTGATATTCATTATAATGTGGAGGGAACAATAAGTGGTGCATTTATCCATACACGTAAGCTTATATGCTATGTAAAGTTTCTGCATAGAGGTGCCAAAATGGGCCGTTTGGGTTACTTGCCAAAACAGACAATTTTTCTAGTGAGAGTGAAATTGGTCTGACTTCCGTTTTATATTGAATTTTGATATAAATGATCTTTGCGTCCAAACTTTTACTACTATGATAACTAAATTTTGAAACAGATGTTGGAGATCTTTTACATTATAATGTTTTGGTGACTTGTGAGTATTAAATTCTTGACCTGTTTCCATTGTTATTAAGGTCTACCCATTTTACTTGTTAGAGGCAAAGTATAACCCTAATTGACCTGTTCACATAATGTAAAGACATATTCACCTCTACAATTTATCTTTCTGACTTGGCTATTCGTTTGTATGCTCACGCGAAACCTCAACATCTGTGGTATTACAATCAGTGCTTCTTGAAAAGGTAGTAGTTATGTAATATTAATTCTTACTTGTAAGTTTGATGTTTGATTATCATTATATTTCGTAACGTTGTTGAAGCAATTTACTTTCTTATGCAGTCAAGAGTATCTCAAATATGCCATGGAGAACGTTCATACCATATTTTCTATCAGATCTGTGATGGGGCTCCACCTTCTCTAAAAGGTTTCATTTTTTATTAGCTTTTATCACGTAGTCGATAGAATTACCTGCCTGGTAAAATGGGCGGGTTGTGTAAGAGGTCAGAATTGGTTTGGGTCAAAACAAGTATTTTCTTGGTACCGATTGAAACAGGTATATTGACTCGAATAAATTATTGTCTAAATGGTTTTAATCAAAATAAAAAAATAATATAATTTGAATACGAATCTACAATTTGTTAACCGAGTTTTACTTTATTGACCTGTTTATTTTTACGATCTGTGTGTATGTGTGTGTTTAACCTGTTTGAGCCATAGAAATAAGACATTGACCAAATTAAGTAATCGACCAATTTCCAAGTATATGGTCGAAATTGCCACTTCTACTCATGTGCATGATTCTCAGTAGTTCTATGTTTTTGCCATGTACAGATATGCTGAATTTAAAAACGGCGAGTGAGTACAAGTTTCTCAATCAGAGTGGGTGCTTGAAAATTGACGGTGTTGATGATGCACACAACTTTATAATGTTAACGGTAACTGCAACTTCTAGTATTTGAAAGTGTCATGGGCAAATATTATTTGTTGAGTAAAGTAATAACTTAACTAGGCTATGTGTTTTGAGCAGGATGCCCTTGATACCCTTGAAATTTCCCTTCAGGATCAAGAAGTTGTCTTTGAGTTACTTAGTGCAATCTTGTGGCTAGGGAATATTTCATTTGAAGTAATTGATGAAGAAGAACATGTTGAGGTTGTGGATGATGAAGGTACGTTCTTACATTTAGTATTATATCATTGGGGTGTTTGGGTTTACGTTTTGTAACTAATTTGTTAATTAGTTCTTTTTATGATTGGATAAACAGATTATGCTTTTGATTATATGATCATTTAGGGGTCAAATTACCAGTTTTAATATAAGTTACATATTAGGTGCATTAAAACTAATTATATAAGTATGACCTATTTTACCTGATTACCCTTCTTCACACAAATGTCCTTTGTGGTCATTCTATCTGATACCCTTAATAATCAGAATTTTAATAAATATTTAAAATATTATTATTTGATTCTTACAACTCAAGCTGCTGAAGCACATCCAAACACACTATCTTCTGTTTTTCCACAACCCCATTATCTTACAGACTAATTCCTGATCATGATCTCTCAATATCACTTTCAGAATCAATATCCATTTGTCTTTGATAACATATGTGTGTTCCTTTCTTGTGCACTTTCTTGAGGTTTTTCATCTTTAGCTTTAAAAAACTAATGTGGAAGTTGATCTTCATGTTAATTATATGCTTACATTGGTGTCAATATCAGTGTTGGTTTGTACTATTCTGGTCACCTCGTAGTTGATAAGTATTTTTGGCTTTGATTTTAAGCATCACACAATATCTCGTTGATCCAGAGAAGATAAACAACAGCAACAGGCCATCATAATGAGGACCAAAATAACCATGAAGACTTGAACTCTAAAAGAAGATAGTTTATCACTCTTTCTAATTTTCATTTTTGTGTACTTGAAGCTAGTCAAAGTGCTGCCAGGTTGATGGGCTGCAATATCGACGACCTTATGCTGATTTTGTCTACCAGTGGAACACATGATATGGCTGAACCTTTGACATTGCAGCAGGTACCTCAAGATAGTGCATGTTGATTTGAGGTTATAAACTCATTATATCAGCCCTGAAAATTGTAACATGACAATTATTTCTGTATATTACAGGCAAATGATAAAAGAGATGCATTGGCAAAATTTGTTTATGAAAGCATTTTCAGTTGGCTTGTGGGAGAAATTAATAGATCACTTGAGGGAGGCGAACAGCATACTCAAGGGACCATAAGTATTATAGACACTTATGGATTCGAGTCATTTCAGGTAGACCTTGTGTAATTTTAAGATCAATAATTATCGTTAATACTATTGAATCGTGTCATATGAATGTTTCTGTATTTTCATTTTTCAGAAAAATAGTTTTCAGCAATTCTTTGTAAACTATGCTGATGAGAGGGTGCAGCAGCACTTCATTCGGCATCTTTGTAAGCTTGAACAACAGGTGAGGACAAACATTTATTTATGTGATCCTACCCGGATATAAGATTCCTTTTAGTCTTTCATTGAAGGCATAATAATATTGATAGTTGTTAATGGTGTTCTTTAGAGGTGAAATTGTTGATCCATATACTTCTGAACACGTTTTGATTCAGGTGTTTTGTCTCTAATGGGTCAAAAGGGTAAATAAAGCTATTATTTTTTTTCTCAAAAAGGATATGGGTCGAATAGGCCAAAAGTTGTTTAGAGTGTATTCTTGATGCATAAAACCTCCTAAATGGTTATATTTGAAAAGTTATTTTATTATATAACTTTTTTTTTTTTTTTTACTCTTATGACACTAACTATTTATGAAAATTTGATTTTTGTGGATAAAAACTGCACCAAGAATTACCTGATTGACCATCACCCAGTAAGACTGACTGGCGGAATTTTCCATCTCCAGTGTTCTCTTAAATCTTGGTGTTGGGTTCATGTTGGTCTTGAACAGATATTTATTTGTGCTGTTTTACTTAATAGGAATACGAATTGGAGGGAATCCAATGGAAAAAAGTAGAGTTCAAAGACAACCAAGATTGTCTGAATCTTTTTGAGAAGGTATCTTTTCTAAGCTTTACGTCATGCATTCTAAAACAAAACATAATTCTATAATGCCCGGAGATATGATGTTTCAATGACCATACCAAGAAAAAGCATTTCTTTTCAATAATTATTTTCATTATTGTTATTTGGAAAGGTTTCTTTATATATCTTTATTAATTGCCATCAACTGACCCGTTTTGCATATAAAGTGTGTGTGTTTGTGTGTGTGTATTTATTTATGTTTCAAGCTGTCCTATTTTTTTCAGAAACCTTTGGGATTAATATCAATACTCGATGAGAGTTCAAGCTCCTCCAAAGCCACAGATGTGACCTTCACCAATAAGATTAGACGGCACCTGAGTTCTAATCCATGTCTTAGCAGTGAAACAGGAGCTTTCAGGATCAAGCACTATGCTGGAGAGGTAAGTTAGTCACATATGCTTTCGAAATTGCTATCCAGTTATATTATAACTAAAACAATGCAAATGTTTAATAACTAATACTAGATGTGGCAAGAAGGGCAGGTTGGGCAGGTTGGGTAAAGGGACAAAACATGTCATTCTTTTTGTATGGGTTGGGTTGAGCCACACACACTTTTTTTTTGTCTTTATTATTATTATAAGTGTGTTAATGAGATTGCAAAAGAATAATTCTTACAATAATTATTCAAGCATTTAAATAACGATTTAGGAGGTTCTGTGCATTAGAGGTAGACTTTGGGTGACTTTCAACCTGCTTTAGTCGTTTGACAATGTGACCTATTTGACGTGTTCCACTTTTAGCTAAGTTTTATGATTTGACCATTGGGAGCCCAAATCGACCTATCTATAAGTTAATGGGTCAAACCACCACAAATTATTAGATTCATATGCTTGTCCTTTATGTGACCAAGCTATGAAATTTGTGCAGGTTCAGTATGATGCTACTGGTTTCTTGGAACAGAATAGTGATACCCTACAACCTGATATCATTCAACTCCTCTCTTTGTCAGATAAGAAAATTCTCACCTGTTTTGCCTCTGGTATGATGAACCAGTTCCAAACAAGCAAGCTGGCTGCATATGACTCACATGAGCAAAGTGTTGGGGGAAAGTTCAAGGTAACATTACGGATATATTAGCACTTACATGTAACATACGGCTTGAAAATCTATAATAGCTTATATCGACATGAAGTTTCCTTATAACTATCCCTATGAAAAATCTTGTTCAAAACTTAAAGAGTTTTAGTTTTGTGTCCTAATAGTTCGATGTTGCAGCGACAATGAAAATATTATAAATCCAAGATTTTTTGTAATGCTACAGAATGCTTTGACATGTATTTTTAATTCCTTATTAGCTATATTTTTATAAAATTAATTTCCCCTTTTACCCGTCATGCAATAAAATATAACCCGTAAAACCAGTTTTCACATATAAACTGTATAAGGGTCGAAATCGCTCCCACCCTGCCAAGTCAGGGATTCCGAATGATCATTCTGGATTTTGCATATTTCTCTATGCTGCAAAATCTGATAACTAGACCCCTGTAGGATCAAGTGTTTAAGTGGATTCAGCAGTTGGAAAATACAAAGCCGCACTTCATTCGATGCATAAGACCAAATAACAAGCAACTGCCAGGAATGTATGAAAAAGATATCGTCTTGGAACAGATCAGATGCAGCCAAGTTATGGAGATAGTACAAATCTCGAAATCTAGATACCCAATACGTCTCACACATCAAGAATTTGCTACCCGGTATATATAAATCTCATTAATTCATATCATTTTTCTTATAATCAGAGGTGGAAAAATGGAGGGGATGTGTAACATGTCAAAACAGATAAAAATTTTTTAATACACGTCAGGTACTCAGGTTGGATTGCACACTTCCTGTTTAGAAATTTACTACTAATATATCAGCTTGTCAAATATGTTTATAAAATTGATAATATTATATTCAATACGATAAAACATGATATTTGAGGTTTTAGCATTAAAAGTACACTGTGGACTACTATCAACTTGTTGGACCTCTGTACTTATTAGCTATCTTTTCTAAATCTTTTGACCTATTAGAGATTAAACATAACCTTTGTTAAAAAAAGAAAGAAAGATTAAACATAACCTACATTGACCCTTTTATAATTAAATGGGTTGAAAGTGCCACCTCTACTTTTTTTGGTTGATGTCTTTTAATCGCTTCATGGATAATCAGGTTTGGGTGCCTTTTGTCAGAGAACATTATATGTATGGATCCGTTGAGTACATCGGTTGCTATTCTGCAGCAGCATCGTGTTCCTCCCCACACTTACCAAGTTGGTTATACAAAATTATTTTTCCGAGGACAGGTGAGCTTTTCTCTTACGTGTTTACCAAAGTAGATGTTAAAAACAATATGTAAAACATCTCTAACGATTTTCTATATATATATTTTTTTATGTGAAATTTTGTTGGGTGTAGGTTGATGTACTGGAGAATTTGAGACTGCAAGTTTTGGATGGTACACACGAAGTGGCCCATGGTTTCCTTGGTGGCCGAGTTCTTCTTGACTTCCATGAACTAAAGTTTGGAGTTGTGACATTGCAGTCATGTAAGATACCCGTGCATACAGTTCGTCCTTTTCAGATTTCCATTGCCTTTCTTTATTCAATTGGTTTAATTGTAATGATGCCGGTCAAAGAGAAAAATTGTGTTTATACAGCATAACTCCTAAATGTTCATTTCTCATGCAGTTGTTCGAGGTGAAAATGCAAGAAGGAAACATGGCGCTCTTAAGAAACTGAATGATGGGGTTGCACCAATTTCACCTGATAAGCATTTGACAACAATTGTATATATCCAGTCAGGTACCCGTAATGTATAACTTTATCCTTTGCAGTATAAACTATAGGTGGAAAGTTGACAGACCGTGAGGGTGGGTAACGGTTCAAAAGGAGGGTGGGTAACGGTTCAAAAGGTTCGTGCTGAAATATGTAATTTTTTGATTCAGGTCGAAAGGGGTAATTAATGTGGGTTGGCCTGAAGCATTTTCCCCCAATATCGTCTAGTTAATAGTTAGTGTGTGAAATATGATTACATAATTTATAGTATTAATTTAAGGAATATATATGTTAAAAATGCACTTTGGTAGACATTCGACACGCTTGACCTGTTTCATTTACGCTAGTTTTTAGATTCTACTCAAATCACCCGTCAGAGGCAAAATATAACCCAAATTGACCCAATCAATTGTAAATGAACAAAATGTGCCACCTCTAGTTTTAAAATGGCTACAACTAACTTTCTTGACCGTTTATTCTTACTTTTGACAGTGGTTCGTAGGTGGTTGGCTCGAAGGTATTTTAATCATCTACAGCGATGGAAGAAGTTAACCCTTGATAGTTCAAGAAGTTGGCAACGGTCTCGCAGTAGAAATTTAGGATCAAAGGTACTGCATGGATAAATCAATGTTCCAATAGGTGACAAGATGGGCGGGTTGGGTATTGGGTCAAAATGTGGTAGCTAAAAATAGTACTCCCTCTGTCCCATATTTATAGTCCAAGTTTCCTTTTTATGGACGTCCCAAATTAATTGTCCACTTCCAAAAATAGATGGGTTTATTTAACTGAAGTTCCTATATTACCCCTACTTTATATGTATGCCATAAAAAAGCTGGGTAAAAAGTGAGGGCAAAATGTCAATTCTGTCATCTGAAACAAAAGTATAGTGTAATGATTATGTTTTCTTGAACTGTTTGTTTTGTCCGTGGACAATAAATTTGGGACAGAGGGAGTAGTTTTTTGTATGAGTTAAAGCGAGTGAAGTTAGGTTTGGCTGAAATACTTTTCTGCACAATCTTAAAATCTTTTTAGATGATTAGTGTCTTAGTTTTGATAACATAACATTATTATAATGTTTTTAAATTTAGATTGTTATATAAAACGATTTAAGAGGTTGAATGTACTAAAATAGACTTTTGGAGACTTTCAAACTGTTGATGTGTCCCCCCTCCTGTTTTTTTCTGTCTTTTATTTGAACTGTTTGAGATAAATCACATCCCTAACCGACTCAACATACATCAAATAGGTCAAAATACCCACCTTTACTGTACTAGTATCTTGCTCTTGGTTGTTGTTAAATAACAACAAAACGCATGCAAATGTGGTAATGGCCTTTATCTGAGGATCGGTTTTTCTTTTGTGTGTAGGATTTCTCACAAGAAAATAGACCAATTCTGCCACAAAATGTTGAAGAGTTGCAGAGACGAGTAGTGAAAGCAGAATCATCTGCAAGTGTAAGAGAGCATGAAAATACAGCCTTACGGGAACAAATACAACTATCTGAAACACGGTGGTCAGAATATGAAACCAAAATGAAAGCGGTAGAGGAGATGTGGCAAAGTCAGATGGCATCTTTACAGGTGAGTTTACATATTTGTCTCTATGAAATACTCGGAACTTGCAAACTGGGTTAGCTTACTAGAACAGAAATTTGTTCGTAAGTTTTACATGTTCAATAAGAATAGTATTTTTCTTATAACTAGTACCAAAGGGGTGTTTTTGCTTGAATCTGCATTCTGAAGCTGATAATCTGATTTGCTAATTAAGCCACTATAATCAGTTTTTAATATATAAACAGATCTGCTTCAAATTTACATAGGATTTTGGTTCAAATTATCAGTATCATACTAACTGAAATTTGATTGATTATCTAAGAGTAAATTAAAATTTCTTATACACCCCTGTTTCCAACCTAATTCGATACAATACGTTTTTCTTGTTATTTAATATCACTAAATCGCTTTATCCAAACACCCCTAAACCATGTATATATGCAATTACTTAATCCCACGAGTTTAGGATGTGCCAGTAAAACTGCTACATTTTGGTTTCTAACTTTTTACAGTAAATTCAGTATGTATACCTTATTATATGTTGGTGGTTCCAACACATGCAGGTGAGTCTTACTGCTGCCAAGAAAACTCTTGGTTCAGATGGACATCAGGGAAGACCATATGGTTCCCCATCAACCAATTATTATGATTCTGAGGATGATGTTTCAGGAATTCAAACTCCTGTTCAGATGACTCCTGCCAGAATTGGAAACAATAGAAGGGAAACCAATGGTGTCCTTTCTGGCACGGTTGATAACTTATCTAAGGAATTTGAGCAAAGAAAACAGAATTTTGATAAGGAGGCTAAAGCTGTTATTGAATCAAGGCCTGAACATGCTTCAAAGCAGATAGAAGACTATAGAATCTTAAAGAAGAATTTTGAGACGTGGAAAAAAGAGTACAAGTATCGGTTACGTGAGGCCAAAACACGAATTGCAAAGGGTGTAAATGCTGAGAGTGGAGGTGGCGTTGGTTGTGGTGTTAGTGGTGGCGGTGGTGGTGATAGGCGGTCGAGAAATTGGTGGGGGAAGTTGAGCAAAAAGAGCAAAGAGAGGATAGTGTGATGTTAAATACTCATCTCTATGCATATGGCGAAAATAGCGTTTTCAAGATTGCTAAAACTTTGGTGAGTTGTAAAGAGGGTTGTACCCTGAGTGTGTGTAAGTGAAAAGATTGTACATGATCTTCAAATTTTGAGACCTTTAAGTTTTGTTGTCTTTATTAAAGCGGGGATGTACGTATGTTGTACTAAATCATCTGATTAGTAAAATGATATATAATTTTGATTCATAATTGTATATGGTTGTTATAATTTTGATTCATAATTATATTCAATTTAATATAATGCAAACCACATTCTCGTAAATCATATACGTGTTCGTGTGTTCAAAAGATAGGCTAACAATAAACAGGCTACATGGAAAAAAAATATAGTCATAAAACTAGATTTAGAGCAGCATATGTCAATTCCTTGTGCTGACCAAAAAGCACTTCTGATCCAAAGCTTGAAAAAAGGACTTCGATATGATTATAGAAACTGTATTATCTCAACAATTATAATTATGGGATTTGTAATTTAAAAAAACTGATTTTAAATATTCTTGCGAAATAAACAAAAATATGGCAGAAAAAATCATATACATATCATTGGTACTTAAACCTGATTTAGAACTCACTTACTTGATCGATTTGTGGATTGTCATGCTTGAAAATGTGTAACCAATCGTGATTTGGGGTTGGATCGACTTGGTGTTGGAACTATTGAGGGTTTATGAGCATTTTAATCTTAATAAATATAATAAAAATAATATAATAAATGATTCATCTTTGTGACATCATCATTTAAAAATTAAAGTACTATTGATTTATTGATGTAGATATACAAATAATAATAATAATAGTAATCTTAAATATAATATAGGAAGAGGAGTTATGACATCATCAATTTAAATCAGATTAATCAATTAGGTCCTTATTTTTTAATTAAATGAAAATTATAACCTTTATTTTAATTACATAATCATCACCCCGTGTATATACACGGGTTTAAGATCTAGTAAGGTAAGAAAGGATTTACTTTTTAATGAATATATATATATATATATATATATATATATATATATATATATATATATAGGGGAAGGATCAAGAAGGAAACACAAAATTTGAGGGAAGGAGAGAAACAAATCTCAGCCACCAATTTCCTCAATACCCATTTGTTCAATTTTAATCTAAAATCCAAGATTAAAGCATGGAATTCAACAATTGATCAATCAAAAACATTATAAATTTTCGAATATATCAAACGCATTCATTCATATATTCAATTCGTCATAATTTGAAATCATAAAAAATTATGAAGTTTGGGTATAACTTTTGGGTTTTTGTAAAATTTTTGTTTTGCCAATTAAAACAAAAAAATTTAACGAAATTATCATACAAAACTTATAAACATGTAATTAATCGTATTATGGTTGTCATTAACCATCAAATTTCACAAAATTAAAAATTTCCAGAACGTTAACATGCATTTGCTATGCATTGCATGTTAATCAAAATTACAATTGAGATTCTTAAACATTCATGTTTGTTGAATATTAACTTATATATATTATTATAAACTCTTGAACGTGATAACATAACATTCATCAATGTATAACAATATATATGAGTTAATATTCATCATAAATAAATGGTATAACTATACGAGTTTATATGCATTATAAGTGAATGCTATAATGTTCATCAAAATTATATAAGTTAGTATATATTATAAATGAATGTTAAATACTCAATGAGATGTTAACATACATTTATGATGAATATGTGTTATTATACAGTGATAATATATATAAGTTAATATTCATCATAATGAATGTTTAAGTTGTAATTTTGATTAACATGCAATTCAAATGAGTGTTAACGTTCTGGAAAATTTAATTTTGAGAATTTCTTTGTTCAAAATGTAAAATTACTACAAGTTTGTTTGATAATTGATGTATATGATCGATTTATTTGTAATCTGCTTTATATATATCTCAATTTTGTACTCTATTGAATGAATTTATGATTTTTTATGGGTTTCTATATTTTTCTTCATGAAATCTATTTTAAACTTACTTTTTGATTTGATCTAACAATTGTTCATCAATATTGCTCAACGAGTTGTGTATGAGTGTTTTTCAATCTATTTTTGCAAGTTTCAAGCTTTAATTCGATGAATTTAATATGAAAATCACGTTTTGTGGTTGTTTTATGTTTCCTCATTTGCATTTAAATTAACATGCTTTCCAAATGAACGTTAACGTTGCTGGGGATTTTTTTGAGTTATTTACAAGTTTGCCACCGCGTTGACTTTTGAGTTGACCAAAATGTATGGCTAAGAATAGCTTACCTCCTTCCCTCTCTCTCTCTCTCTCTCTCTATATATATATATATATATATATATATATATATATATATATATATATATATATATATATATATATATATATATATATATATAGTGGAAGGTTCAAATGAGAACCAATCCAAGATTGAGAACCAAAAGAACCCACTTTTAACCATTAAATAAGGAGTCTTTCCATTTAATACATATTATTACTAAAAGGGCAGTATGGTCTTTCCAATTATTTTGAATAAACAAATTATTTCTCATCTTTGACCGTTTTCATCTCCTCGCAATTAATACGGACAGAACTTCAAAATTAAACCTCCTTTTTATCATTGCCATTTTCATTTGAGTTCATATGTCAATGCTTCACTTTTTAGTTTTTACGAAAAACAATACCAACAAAACAAATGCGAAGTGTGCACACGTCAAAAAAAAAAAAAAATCTTCTCAGTACGGTGTTAAATTCTAAATCGTGCACAAGTGAACATACGGTGTTTATAACATGTGAACTTTTAATTAGCAGTTGAATGTTTTAGTCACGGCATGTTCACATGTGAACGAACAACAATATTACGGTGTTTTAGTGTTTATAACATGTAAACCAATAGCTGTTGAATATTTTAGTCACGTCATGTTCATATGTGAACAACAACATAATCGTGTTCATCATCGGATTGAATGTGAACAACTCGAGTTCAATGTCGTCATCTTAATAATATTTTTCATTTGCTTTGCCTATGTCTAGGGGTGTTCATTCGATTAATTCGGTTTAAACCGAACCTAATAGATAAAATCGATCGGTTTTCGGTTTTGAAAAGTTGAAACCGAACCGAACCGAATAACTAAAAAACCAAACCTAACCGAACCTAATTACTATTCGGTTTTTACTATTCGGTTTATGATTTCATATATTAATAATAAAAACAATCGAACAAAATCAAAAAACGTGATTATCAAACAAAACTAATTAGCATATTTCTTAAGTTCGTGACAAAAAATTAATAATTTGCAAGACAAAAGTAAGATATAGTTGAGAAATTTGTGATAAACGATGAATAAAGTTAATAATAGTATAAGTAAGCATAATATTGGGTAATTAACCTAATTAATTTGTACATATTTTGAAAGTATTACCAAAACATATTACAATTCGGTTTTTTCGGACTATTCGGTTTTTACATTGGTAACCAAAACCAATCCAAAAACCAAAATAAATATTCGGTTTTGAACCAAACCGATCCAAAAAACCAAATTATCCGAACCAAATAGTCCAATCCAAATTGTCCGATTAGACAATTCGGTTTGTCCAAATAGTGAACACCCCTACCTATGTCCATGGTTGCTTTGGTTTCAGGGTGTGCACATGTGCACGTAATCCCCGGAAAAAAAAATTCTTTGGTTTCGAGATTTGCACACGTGCACTTAATCATGTGCAACTTAATTCTTCATTTTTTTAAGGATTGAGCTACTTGTTCATTGATGGCGGCGGTAAAAGTGAAACAAGAGAGAGAGGTTACTAGGTTAGACGTTAGTGTTTAATGGAAGAAAGGATACATGGTAAAGTACGTGACAAATTAATCTGGTCAAGAATTTAAGGGATTTAATTAATTTCCGTGAAAGAAGTAACTGCCAAACATTGAAAAGACTTTTATACCCTTTTCATTATGTTGATTAAAGTGATTCTTTTAGTTCTCAATCTTGGGTTGGTTCTCATTTGAACCTTCCCCTATATATATATATATATATATATATATATATATATATATATATATATATATTGTAAGAGGATCAAAAAAGAAGGAAATTTAGGGAGAGAAGAGAAAGAAGCAAACTGATTCAGTATTTTATTAACATGATTCAAATTTTTATTACTTTAATTCTACATTTTATTGCTTTTGTGCAATATTTTATTAGTAAGATTTAATATGTTATTTCTTTGATTCAAAAGTTCTAGGTAATTGAAAATCGAATCACAATAATAAAATACTGAATCAGTTTGCTTCTCCCTCTTCTCTCTCTAAATTTCCTTCTCCCTGAAATCGACTCCTATATATATATATATATATATATATATATATATATATAGGGTTGGAATCTGGTGAGACAATGGGATTTTGTGAGAATGGTGAGAACAAATATTAACCTTTCATCAAATTTGATCAAAATTAGCCATTTTGACGGTGGCATTATTGTAAATATATAAAAGTCTGATTTTGACGGGTTCACATAAGGGTTGCTATTATGAACTTCTTTTTTTTTTGTTCACAGAAACTTTTGAAGATGTGAAACAATCTTTTTTTTTTCTTCACAGAAACTTTGGTTCACATAAGGGTTGCTGTTGTGAACTTCTTATTTTGTTTACAAAAAGCTTTGTTCACAGTAGTTTTTTTTTTATTATTTATTCACAAAAACTTTTGAATAGTGATGTTTTAGATTATGTAAACTGTACGTATTTGATGAAAGCATGTGTGTAAAAAAGTGAATGATAAACAAATATTAACATTCATCACTTTATAAATTGATGTTAACATTAAATTTCAAATGATGAATCAATATTTTTAATATTCACAATTTAGAATAACTAGTGTGAATCAATAATAATACAAACATTCATCATTCAAAACCTACGGTTAACAAGAAAAAAACTTCATCATGTAAAAGTTTTGTGAACCAAAAAAAAATAAAAAAAATAATGCATAGCAGCTACCCTTCTGTGAACCCGCTAAAATCAGACTTCAACATATTTACGAAAATGCCACCTCCGAAATGGGTAAATTTGATCATATCTGATGGAGGGCTAGGATGTGTTTTCACCGCACTCACAGAATCTCCTTGTTCTCACATGATCCCATGTATATATATATATATATATATATATATATCCTACGTTGAGCTGGTTTGCTATTAGTCATTCAATTTTTAATTTGTTATCACTTATACGTCTAAAAAACAATTCACATTACTATTTTATCTATCTTAAAAAGATTGATCATTTGTAAAAATAAGTTTTAAAAATCAACAAACTTACCAATATTCTCATTTATTACTCTCGATCGCTCATTTTTAAAGTCAAAAATAAGTTTAGATAACTTATTCAAATACGTAGTGATTGTAATTGCAAGTTTATGCTAAACATGATTTACTTTTTGTTTTATTTGGTGATTTATGGTTACTCAATGCAATCGTGTGATGAGTAATCTAACTATAACTAAGAACACATCATTACTTTTTTCGTAGTCATTCAATTTATAATTGGTTTGTTATTTATTACTCACCTGTTTAAAAAAGAATATCAACGTTACTATTTTTAATATTTCAAAAATATCGTCCATTTGTATCAAATAAGATTTAAAAATCATCAAACTCCTCAATTAATCATCTTTTATATATTTCTCAGTAACTCATTTTGTTAAAAAAAGTTAATTAAAAAATACCTTAAATGTAAAGGCAAAAATTACATTTACCCAATATGAATTGATTTTTTTTTTGGGACAAAGGGAGAATTGGAAGTTAATAAAAAAATTATAGTGATAATAAACAATATAACTGTTACTTTATATTACAACTTCTTATTAAATATTAGCATTCTTAGATTTTGACATATTTTTTTTAACATTTATTTGCGAGTAAATATGAGCGTTCATGTTGGATTTAACACGAGAGCATTCAAAACATTTTTGTACATGATTGTTAAAAGGATACTAAATTTTATACAAATACTGATATTACCTTATTCTCAATGGAACCGTTATAAACTAGGAAAATTTATTGTAACACCACCGTTCCAATAATGAAACGGAAGGTCACATTTATTGCTAAATAATTAAAGTCATAACAAAGTCTAGAAATAATAAATGACCAAGGTTCAAAACAACCATAAATGATGTCTCAAACTAACTCCAACTATCAATAATAAACATAAGTCCAAACTAATAAAATGAAAGATAGGTCTCTAAGGCAAGTCCAAGTCTTGAACTCTCGCACTCATCTCCTTTGACCCTGATTACCTGCGGCAGGAAAAGAAAATGCGGCTGAGCTAATTGCTCAGTGCGCGGATGTTAACAGAAATAAACAGTAACAATAATATATATCTCAATATAAGAATGAAGCGAAGTAAATAATTAAATTGTTTCAAAATTCACCCATCGAATCATACCACCCTTAAACCAGAGTAAACATATGAATAAAGGCTGAGGCAACGATGGGTTGGGTTATTTTATACCGAGTACCCTAAACAAAACAAAATATTCAAGCTGCACAACACTAGTGCCAAATAATATCATATCTCGCGCAATATATCATAATCACACACTGGTCATGAGTCCAGGTGGTTCCCCTATATCGGAAGGTGTGTATGGCACTACACCACACGACCGCTCTACACAAATCATAACATATCAAACGTATCCTAGGATGCATCCATACCCCCCCCCCCCCCCCCCCCCCCCCCAAATGATCCAAAGGCTCACCCGAGCATAATCACACAAATAATGGCTCACTCCGAAGCATAACAAATAATATCACAAAAGTGGGGACGCCGTGGACTAATCCCACCGCCACGGTTAGTGCGACGTCATTCGTGCCACAATGACGCCCCCGTGGTCCTCCACAGGAAGCTGACTCGGTATACCTATCTCCTGTCTACAAAATCTAGGGTTATATGGTTGCACAATGAACATATAAACCAACCACACACCAGAATATATCAACCATGCATATGGAACCTAAATCAAATGAATCAAGAATAGCTCGCAACAATAAATTTCTCAAGTTTTCCAAAATCATTTTTCACGCAAGTTTTCTCAAAAGTTTCCACAATTTATCAAATCTCAAATAACACTTTAGCTCAAACCAATTTAGCTCAAATAGGGGAATCATATAACACAGGTATATCAAGATATCAAATGAACCACAAGGATATCAACAAGCATGTCAAGATAACGCTGAAAGAGAGTACGGACATCCGTACCTGGTTAAATGTCTAATGCTCTCAAAGTCAAGAAAACTGCCCAAAATCCTTGACACGATCTACAAGAACAATAACCGTATTTAAAATTAAAGTTTGATCATAGTTATTGTATTAATTGTTTATTAAACCTTTTACCCTTCCCATATTATTATTTTAGCTCCTTCCGTAATATTCAGTAAGAGATTGAATTGTTTAAAGTCACGCTTAATGGCCAAGTTAATTTAATTAGCTTACTGTACGTGGACTTAAGTTCATTTACGAAAAGCTTTTAATCATTAGAATATAACATCTACTCTCGATTTTTGCCGTGAGGACCAACTGCTTAGACTCATCTGTTGAGTACTAATATATACTACTACATATTAAATTATAACATATGTTTACGACTCAAATTAAATGACTACAATTGCAACATTTTATTTAATATGATACTCTTGGTAATGCCAATGACCAAAAATCCCTAATAGTAAATTATCGTAGGAGTAGTTTCGGTACGAATGCACCAATTTAAATGCCAAAGCTGTCAATAGTTTAATATGGAGTCACTATAGTCTAAACTCTAAAGGCAAAACATAATTTAATCATTCTCCTAGTTAAATTGGTAACATCTAAACTAGTTCAAGGGCCTGAAACGAAAAATCATATTACATCTACATGAATTAATCTGTCTTCATTTTCAGTATGTAGCGAAACAATTTCAACTTCTCAATTCTTTCAACTTTTCACCTATTGTTCAGAAGTTATTAAATAAAACTGATTCTAACATATAACAGAGTGTTAGTATAAATTCTTAGGTCCCAATTCGCTATAAAAGTTTCCGTTTTAAGACCCGACATTTCCCGATATCGTCATCGTATATGATAGCTTAACAAGTGATCCAAAGCGTTTAATTCCCGGATATATTTTCAGATGCGACTAACAGTTAAGAATGATAGATAACATTAGAATTAATATAGATTTATGGTTTAAGAATTACCTCTTAGTAATATCCGTTTTGCACTGATTGAATTCAAGAAAACCTCCCTTTTCACGCTTACTTTGTTGCCCTCTTCCTCACTATTGTTGAATACGATTTTTAGAACTGTTTTCTGCTTGTTTATGTGAATGAATTATTTGGAATCTAGAGTGGTATATAACAGCGATGTTGACCGATAAGTATCAACGAAGTTGGCCGCAAAGTTTGGGATTTGATGGTCACGTTTTTGACTCCTTGTTACACAACGAAAATTTCCACTTTAATCCTTATCCCTTAACTTAATTTATTATAATTTGTATTATGCATGGTAAGTGATAGTAATAATAATGATATTAGTGATAATTTACGTTTATTAGACCATCTGTAACGCGCTTAGGTGGATGGCGTTCTCAACCTCCACAACGCCAGAACGCCGGTAACGCCGGTAACGCGGCGTTCTGGACGGCGTTCTGCGTCGGATAACGAGGATACGCGTTCTGGTGTTTAAATCGACGAAAAAAAAAAAGTGGCGTTCTGGTGTTATGATTAGGGGTGTTATGGTATTATGGTGTTATGCTGATGTGGCGCTGATGTGGCACCTGAAAAAGTGGCGTTCTGGTGTTATGGTTACGGATGGTCTTATTATTATCAGTTTATTTCTAGCAACATAATTACATGTTATTTTATTTACATCTTTTAATTCATTAATTACTTGTTTTATAATATAATGAAGAGTATTTATATCACTTACTAACTTATGTATTAAATTATTCAAGTTTTATTTGAGTTATTATATTTAAAGGGCTGTGCTAAGCACAGCCCACGAAGATTGATGTAAATCTATAGTAACAACTTTTATAACAATTAAGAAACTTAAAAAGTTTATAAAGATTCTTTAAAGTCAATTGTTAAAGCATTCACTATGGGGAGTTATTATTATTATTTTTTTTAAAGTCTTCTTAGCAATTTTTCGCTAAAAGGATTTTAGTATTGGGCTTGAAAAAATACCTATCATTCCAATGGTGAGAAGTTTTTTTGTCCTAAATAGCATTTACAATTTATACAAAAATCAATTGAGACTTGAGAGAAAGAAAAGCTCATTTCTTTGAGACCTTTCAATCATTTATATACTTTCTCTCTTATTATTTTTATCTATTTAAAATAAAAAAGCTTTTGACCATTAAAATATAGATTTTCTTACAGCTCAATATCAAATCAAACCCTCTTACACAAAAATGTAAAAAAAACCCTTAAAAACCCATCTTTCCATTTATGTCAAAAAGTAATTTCCACACCACGAATGTTGAAGTTGTGTTTTTAGACAACTGCCTTTCTAAAGCATTTTTGTTAGGTTTTTTTTTTCTAGAAAAGGAATAAAAAATGTTATGGATCATGACAATATTTCAGAATTCATATACATTAAATCGTAGTTTCTATATCCTAATTGTTTGGCTTCCTAATTCAAACGAAAACCATTTATCCGTATTTTAAACCGGAGGAATCTTAATATGTGTTCTCTTTTTTGTAGTACATTTTTATTTTTTTATGTACTTGTGTACCCGTAAAGATTGAGAATTACTACATTGCAAATATATATACTAAAAGCCTGTTTTATTATGATTCCTCTCAAAAAGCTGTATAAGGTTATAGAAAGTTGAAGAAATAATAACAATAACAATATCCTATAAAGATCTTGGGTCAATTAGATCACAACAAATTAATTGTCCGTAACAAATTGAGGTATCCTTTGCATCTCTTGGGTTAGTAGATAGTTAGCTTCTTTTCTTGGTACGTGCACTTTTATATACCTGAAAATAAGTAAGCATTAGAATTAGAAATTAGATACAATATGAGATCATCCATTAGCAACACAAAATGACAAATACATGAAGGAAAAATAGTAATAGCAACACAATAAGATACATACAAAACATGGATTTAAAAAAAAAAAATAGTTTAATCAATAATATCTTAAAAGAAATATCATATACGAAGTAGTAATTTTTAGGTTTTATTCAACGATTTTTAGGCTTTATCGAACAATATATATCAACGTATTAATCTGACGTTTAAGATATTTACCTTTTCTTTTGTGCAACTCTGTAGTATTTGATAATGCATTTTTATTTTTATTTTCAAATAACAGATTAGCTTCCCTGTAAAAACATCAAAAGCATTTACTATAATTTTTTCAGAGCAAATAGTAGGTTGTAACATTACTAACATAGCATATAGAAAAGCTATTTGAAAAAAAAAAAAAAAAAAAAAACACCTACCTGAGAGGTAATAAAATTCACGGATAGAACAAAGTTTGTACATGGAGAAACTCCTTTCGCTGTTTAGTGAAGATCTAAAGAACATAAAAATGCAAAAAATAAACAAGAGATACATAAGTTGAATAAATATAAACACATTGTTTCTTATGGCAAAAGCTAAAAAAATTAAATACCACCTTATCTTTATTTTAAATAGGTGCCAACATCTTCTTTCTTTCAAAATCCAAACATCACCACCATATCACTCCTCTAATCTGATATCCGAGATGAAAACAACGAGAGTAGAACGATCACACGAACCAAACTCAAAGCTTACGTTTTGTGAAATTTTATTATGTAATTACAGTACATAAATACAAAAAACATAACATGAACATGAACATGAACATGAACAAAGAAGTTTTGTGTTACCATTGTAGTTCTCATGCTTGCACCAGAAAGAGAGTGAAGGCTTTCAAGAATTTAGATGGGTAAAAGTGTAGTGGAGGTTGAGAGAAATGCAGGGGATGGAACAATAAAATGAGATGATGAGAGGTATGGGTTACATTGTACTCAACTACTCAACCAAACAATCTCATTCTAAGATTATACTCAACTACTCTCAGTGGCGGAGCTAGAAATTTTAGTCACGGGTAGCACTTAATAATTTAATGCTCACTTCGTTTCGCAACAATATGATTCAAAACTAAAAGGTACATTGATAAATGACCGTACCATCTATTGATAAACATAAAGCATAATGGAAACTCGAATACTATAAAACCAAAAGAAAACTTCTATAAAACCATAAAATTTGATAATGAATTGCAGAAAATCCGTTGTGTGTGGTCAAGTCATTACCTAACGTGAAGTTGAATATGTAATATATTTCTAAGCTGTGAATTCAAAGTACTACATCTTAGAACATTTAAATTTAGTTGGTGAGCAATTTTTATAATTTGGATTAATTAAGAAAAGTTTTTACAAGATTTTTGATAGAACCAAAATTCTACAAGGACAATAAGGTTCTATTTTTGAAATAGTAGTTGTGACAAAAAAAATTATTATATTATTAACATTTTGACACCATATTAAAAAAAGATGAAGAAACTCGTCACAAAGGCTCGAACGTGTGACCTTTGCTTTGCTACACAACATGCTAGCCAGCTGATCTTAAGAGTGGGATGTGTTTTTTTGGCCAATTCCGATACTTAAATAGATGTAGAATACCTATAGACTACTCAGAAAAATTTACAATTCGTAGTTCGTGTGTAGTAGGTGCAACCCCTTGCACCAACACAAGTCCGTCTGTGACTACTCTATCAAACCCAATCTCATTTTAGGTTACACTTAACTACACAATCAAACACATTTCAATTTTCAACCTTCAAATAGTCATACACTATTTGATGCTGATTTGGCATTTTTTAAGAAGTTCACATTAATTTAGTGGCTCTTTTTATAATACTAGGTAATCTTACGGCTGTGCGTAGCACAGCCCACGAATATTAAGGTAATTACTAAACAAGTAAAAATGATAACAACGAAAGTTAACGTAATTACATACATAAATGAAATACATAATAACGGGAGTAAAATGAAACATTCAGAAAAGTAAAAAAGGAATACAAAATAGATAATAGCAAAATAGCTACCAAACAACTTTTGATCTTCATCCATGTTTGATCTTCATGGTTGCCAACAAAGTAGTTGCCAGCTACTATTATTATTCTCTATAGACATAAAATTGGTCTTCAAATACTTGATTTCTGATTATTACAGCTAATTAAAGAAAATGGTATTTATTAAAGTTACAGATTGTATAAGAAGAAAGTTATCTCCTTTTGTATCAAATTATGCCCTAAAAATACACCTTTTCTCTACAACAAATTGATTAGTTCTTTAATGTTTTTTTTTCTCTCTCTCTCTCTCTCTCAATACATGTATTTGTGAGATTGAGTTATCAAAGTATAACCAAAAAAATTTATAATAATAGAAAATATTTATTTTTAGGTTTTTATCTTTCTCTTTCTCTCTCTAAAAATACACAAAGCAAAAGGCTTTTTTAAGTTTTTTGGGTTAAAATAAAATTTGTTGAGAGTAAGAGAAATTGAAGAATAAAAAGATGGGTTTCATTTAAATTTTGTTTTTATTGCTTCATTTCTAATAAAAATCCCAATAGCCATTTTGTCCATCAAGTACAACACTTACTCAATCAAAATTTGCTAGGAACAACACTTACTCTCACTAATCGTAAACACAAAATAGCAACAACAATCCAATCACTACTAGAAAAAAGTTGGTTAGAGACGTGTTTAGCGACATATTCAACGACGTATTTTAGGCTAGCGACGCACTTAACGACATCTAGTGGGATGTCGGTATAAAAAAGTCGCAGAATTTAACGACATACAACAATTTGTCGCTATTATTAGCAACGAGGATACCGACTTTAGACTCGATGACGCAAAATTTGCCGACGTGAATTATATTGTCGTTATATGTGTCTCTATCTGGGTTAGTGACATGTCAGTTTGTGTCGCCATATACGTCTTTATTTTCTATAAAGTCTCTATTTGAGTCGTTAGCTGGGTCGCTAAACAGCGACTAGGCATCTTGTGTCACAACTTCTGTCGCGACCTTCGAAAATTAAATTAAAAAATATATTTATATTTATATTCCATTATATATACACGTAATTTTTTATTTTATATGTACAATATAATCATAGCTCGCAATAAAGTTAAACTTTATACATCATATCATTATCGTACAACTTCAATGTCTACTACACCAATGTTAAGCTACAATTATATTACCAAGTACAATAAATGTACTATTTTGAATTACAAAAAGAAAAAGAAAATCACATCTGCAAATTCACAGTTGCATCCTAGTTATAGTCGAACTCGTAAAAAGGGGTCAGCTTACTATCTCGATATGGAAGGCGGCTCACCTTCATTCATTTCTTTTCTACATCACTTCATCAATGTCAACTCTAAGGGAAGCACCTTGTGAATACACAATCTCTATTCTCTAGCACCACTAAATTTCTGCAAAAAGTAAATCATCAATTACGCAAATGCAAAATTGGATTTGATCCACATCAAGTAATAGGACTATGCATATAATTACCAATAGGCTTTTGGCCAAATGGCACAAAATGAGACTTCACAACCTTTGGCTTCATTTCTGTTGCAGCACACAAAAGATCATCTAGTTCCTAGTACACTTATTATTGGTTGTGTAAAACATGCACAGGGCTAGAACCACAAGACAGAAAAAAATATGATGGTAACAATAAAAATTAGAGGTGACGAGATGGACGGGTTTGGTAAAGGGTCAACAGGCTGGTTGCTCTCAAATAACCTGAAGGTGGAGTCCTCTTGGCCTTTACCTTCTTAGGACTTAGGAGGTTCCACCTGCACATAAAGAGTAAATAAAAATAATTTATCAAGTATACATATCAAATAAAATAATTATGATTACAAAAAGGTTCCACTTGTACCATTCAACCTATTTATGTATTTGTTTTTGGTGATAAATTGCATTATAAGCATAGAAACACAGGCCTGAACAAGTGTATCAATGGCAGCTCATTCAATATGATTATAATGAGATGGTAAATATGCATTATACACTACTATTGGGCCAAGTTTCGGCTTCCAAAATAGCAGGGTTTGTACCAGATATCTTGACCAATTCATCTACAGTGATGACGATTTAATCAATTCAACCCGCCAAATATATAACACAACCCAAATTGACCCATTATTAACAAATGGGTCAAAACGGTCATCTCCAATCATATGTATGGGATAATTCATAAGTGTCAAGCCAACCTCTTATCATCTTCAGTATAAGACAAATCGTAGAAACATGATTAGCCGGGTGCATTAACAAAAGCAGCCATGTTATCGGTGAATATCAGATTCACTTGATGCTGGGGTGGTGAAACTTTAACTTTCTGCAAGCTAGAAAATATAATAGCTGTAGATCATAAGTTTCAATTCAATCATAATATAATAATTCACATAGATATTTAAAAGTGAAGTACACTTCAATGGCACAACAGTGAATATATATTAGTTCAACATCAAATTCAAAACACTATCTCGACCACATGTAAGTAGATCAAACAATGGATAATAAATGAATGTAAGCAGATTAAACTCACTTGTATAAAATGTCCATTTGCTCTTCTTTTGACAAAGCATTATCCTTCATAACCACCTTGTAACTGGTCACAACCATAACATAAAGCAATTATACAAACAGATATTGCAATTGAACCATAAATAAGCTGATCAAAGATAAAGACACGCACACATATGAGAGGGGAAGTTGATGAGCAATTCTATGATATTGGACATCACATTTTACTGTCAGCTGAATTATGAAATTTTAACAACACTGTAATTTCATTTATATATATATGTAACATTATCATCAATGAGATCCTATATTGATATACTTAAATAGAAGATGACAACAGCAGCCATGCTATCTATGATTAACTGTAAGATATTAGAAAGAGGCATTCATTGAGAACTTTTAACAAACACTTGATAGACAATATATTCATAGAGAACTTTCAACAAACACTTGATAGGCAACACAATAAACAAACAGATTAAACTCAATTAGACCTCTAGATTACAATCAGGCTCAACAGTAAGTTAAAGATCCTTTCTACAATCAAAGTTTTATGATATGTACTATATCTTTCATTTTATAAACCTCGAACACAATTTTTGCAATTTGCTATTTGACGAACGCAAGCAAAGCAATAAAATAGATCAATTGACGAACATGAAGATTAAGAGATATTGAGAAGTTAAGATCTTACGAGCAACTTTCTGGATTGAAAAATTTCACAGTATTTTGAAGATATTAGTCGTAGATGGATTACAAAGAATGGCTGATAAGTATTCTAAAGAAACGGTGGCGTTGTGAGGTGCTGTGTAGCAACGGTCGGTGGCGGTGTCTGGTGCGATGTAGGAACGGCCGGTGGCGGTGTAGCAACGGTGCGGTGGAGGTGTGGTTGCGTGGATATGTGATGGTGACGTTATCGAAATAATTTGGGGAGATTGGGGTAGAAAGTAGAAACTGTGCACTGTACTGCACTCCGTAAGATAAGTGGACAACTAGACGTCACGTCTAGACACGTATAAGTTTGATTAACTTTATTTAACACTTATAAGTAAATATAAAAATTTAAATTTTATTTTTTTATAAATACAATAAAAGGATAGCTACTAGGGGTGTCACAATTATCCATTCGAGTACCTGAAAACCCGAGTAATAAAATTGGCGTTTATTTTTGACGATGGAAGATAACGTTATTTAATACCTTGTCTTTATTTCAACTTTATATTTATTGTAGTTACTTTATATTTAATGTAGTTTATTGTTGGTATTAATTAGCTGTTTCCGATATACTTTCTAGATCAAGTATTAATTCATCTATATTATATGTGGAATTGTTTTCGATTTTTTCTTCTAATACTTTTACCTTTTTATTTAATTTTTCCAATTCTTGTTTTAACTTATTATTTTCTTCTTCTTGAGTTACTATATATTTTCTTTTTACCTTTTCTAAACAATCTAAGGATGATTGCACATCTTCTATTATTCTAGTTCTATATGAACTTATTGAAAATTTTTCTTTTATATGTTTTCTAAATTTTCTTAATTCTTCTATCATTTCTATTATTTCCTCATTTGTCGTTTTTCTTTCTTTTCTTTTTCTATAAGGGCATCTTTTATTTATATTTTCCATTTCTATATCCTATTATTAAGATTAGTTACTACTGAACTTAATTCTTCAACTTGATTCTTTAATTTATCTAACTGGTTTTCTTTATACATATTAGTTCTCCTGACTGGTGCTTCTATTTCTTCATTTATCCTGGGTATTATAGAATTACTTGACTCACCTATTATATTTCCTAATTTTAATTGTTTGAATCTTTGACTTTGGTTTCTTAGGAATTCTCTTTGTATTTTATCTTCTTGTATTAAAGTACTTGTTTTGTTAAATAATTTTTCTGTATATTATCTATCTAAATTTTTATATTGTATACTTAATGAACTATTTGTTAGTGCATAAGCTATTCGATAGTTTACTGTTAAAGGTATATCTCCTTGTTCCATTAATCCTTTATTTTTGAAATCACATGTTACTCCTATACAATTATTTATACTTTTTGTTTCTAAAGGTATTGGGTATTGTAATGTAACGTTAAACTTGATACACCCATATCCTAGATCTCCATTTATTCTTCCTAAAATACTATATTCTTTTTGTTTTATCCTATTGTCATCTACTTGTAATTCTACTGGTGTTTTAATTCCTTCTCTAAAGGTTGATGTTATTATTATTTGTATAACATTTATGTGTATATATCCAATCTTCCTTCTATGTTCTTCTTTTATTTTTTCTAGTCTTTTTGCTATTTGTTCCACTCTTATTATAGGTGCCTGGAATATTTTATTAGCTTGTTCTATCATAACGTTTTGTTCTCCTTGCATAATTCCATAATATATTACATTTTCCCTATTTAGTCTTTCATATATTGATCTGCTTACTCCATCGGATTCTGATAAGTTTAATATCCCTTTATTTTTTACTTTTGTTACTAATTTCTTTTCTAGTAATACATCTGATAAATAATTTCCCTTTTCTTCTTGATTTTCTATATCCTGATATTCCTCAGACATTATTAATATTTTTTTCTATATCTTTATAATATAGATTAATTCTAGGTATTCTAAATTCATTTAATATTAATTCTTTGTTATTTATTTCATAATTAAATTGTTCTAAAAAGTCTATTCCTAATAACACATTCCTTTTTTCCGGTTTCTTTCTATTATCCACCATAATTTCCATTTCTACTTTTAATTCTTTACTAAATATAATATCTATCATGGTATACTTAGTATTGGTTATATGTTCATAATCATAACTTGCTTCTTCTAAATCTAGACTTATATGACTAGTACATGCTCCTGTGTCGATTAATATAACTATTATCTTGTTATTAATACTTCCTATAACATGATATTGACTAGAATTATTCATATCTAACTTTATTTTAAAATCTTTCATTTATTTTCTTATTCAATTAATTTATAAATTTCCAACAGAATCTAGTTACTAGCAAGTAGATGATATACCTGACTTGTGTATGCCGATGTTTGGATAATCTGAACTTCCAACTCAACAGTGGAATATGATCAACACGCCTTCCTGGCTTCTTCGATCTTTTCGACACCGTCTTTCAGAGCTTCAGGAACTTCTTCAAAGAATCCTTGATCTAGTTACACAGTTGGCTATATCTTCTTGCTTTCACTAAATTCCTTTGGAATTGATTTAGAAACTCATTTTTGCCTTATAAAATGCAAATTTTATTTATTATTTTGATATTTTACAGACTCTATGAAAGAACATACATAAGTTTGTAAAGAAGAGCACACCCTATAATGAGACCTTATGTCTCTATTTATAGACTGGAGATGATGGATATCATCCACACATCCTGACTCGAATATCTTAGACGATAAGAAATCTTATCGTTTCGTACAATAATTTACATTAAAGGTGACCGACAGGTCACATCTATCTAACTAGACTACATTATTTTCAATAATGTGCTTCTTGATGTCACTGCTTACGTTATTCTTCAATAATTGTTGCTTCCGTATCTTCTTTTTCACAAACCTTGCATTTGTGATCTTCTGGGTATGATTCTGAAAGCTTGTGACATAAAAATTCCTTGACCTCCTTGCTGTAATTATATTCATTCTTTATTATTCGAAACATGAATTCATTGAGTAAATTTATGTCTAATTGTGATGGCTCCTTTGCTTGAAAACTCCATATGACCGTTGATTGGGCTGAATAATTAATTCTTCCATCTACCTTTACTGCCTTATTAAGAAGAAGAACATAATTATTTCCTAGATGATCTAATTCATCCATATGCTTTGCCTTACCTATTGCTGGGTAATTTTGATTGCTAATACCGATTTGACACAACTGTATTGCTGGCTGAATAACTTCTCCTTGTTGATCGAACTCAGGAATCGTTCCTGTGATTCGTAGAAAACCTTCCTTTTTGCCTATGATTTTTGCGATGAACTGTGTGATTGCCATTTTCATTTTTATGGGAAAATGTCTAAATATATCTATTCCTTTAAAATAGATACAACTGATTAGACCTGCTTGAAATAACATATAAACTTTGATAGGTTCTGCTTCTGGTAAAATAATTGCTTTAGGTCCTTGATATCCTGATTCAATAGGATATATACTTGTTTCTTTGTCTTCTTCCTTGTAATTGATCAAGAATGAATATTCATGATCCATGATCTTCTTTGTGACGATTATTATCTTCTATCTGTTGCCTTGTCTGAATGTTGTTAATTGTTAGGTGTGATCTTGGTATTTTTCCAAGGACTGGGTATTTTTTATCTTGGACTATTGATCCTGTGACTGGTTTTGCTGGACTTAATACTTTCTGTGCGTAACTTTCCTTCATTTTGTATTCTTCGAATTCCTTTTTTTGCTTCATTTAAACTAAGGTATTTTTTGTGAATTATACATTTTTCTCCTGTTATAAAGATTGCTGCTTTTGACCATTGATCGAAGATTCCTTGGTTTGGACCATTGAAGATTACATAGAAACTTCTTGCCTTTTCTTCTTCATCAAATTTAAATTTCTCGTTTAGTGCTTCAATTTTTGCTTGTTTTGTACTAATCTCCCCCCCTAAAATGGGTGTTGGGACGGTTAGTGCTTCTAATCGTTCTCCTCCAGTAGCGCATTGTTCTGCTACACCTAGTAGGTTGACTGCTTCAGTGATTTTTTTCGTATTCTTTTTGTAATGCTGCTGTGTCCTTTTGCATTCTTTTGATGGCTTCTTGTTGTTGTTGAATTTGTTCCTTCAGTGTCTTTTGTTTTTCCATGATTGTGAATCTTACTGCTTCCATTCTCTTGTCAAAGTATCTGCTAAATAATTTGCTTCTCCTGGTATGTGTATTGCTACAAAATCAAATTGTTGTATAATCAAGCTCCATCGTAGGAGTCTTCCCTTATTATAAGATTCTTTTAATTTTATATTTATAAAATCCTTTACATAAGTATTATCTGTTTGGAAAATAAATTTAACTGGTTGTAAATCGATACGAAATTTTTTAAGTGCATTGATAAATGCTAATAATTCCTTTTCATGAACTGTATAATTCTGTTCTGCGGGTTTAAAAGTTCCCGATATCCATTTGGATAGATAAACTGGTTGCTTTTCAGTTTTTTCAACTGTATTTTGTGCTTTTGTGTCGAGTAAACTCGATCCTGATTGCATGACATCTGAGCCTTGTTGCTTTGTTGACTGGTTAATCCTTACTGCCTTCCAGCCATAGTTCTTAAGAAAATTCTTAAGTTCTGATGGTCTGTTGTGCGTGATATAATCTTTAAATTCTTCATATGCATTTGGTACTGCTTGTAGGACTGCTCCCCAAGTTGTACTACTTGCATCAGTATTTAAGATTATCAAATCACTAGGCTTAATAACATACAGCCTTGGTAGATTTCTACAAACTTGTTTTAACTTTTTTACTGCCAAAGTGGCTTTCTCATCCCATTTCCATGATATCTTTTGTGAAATTCTTTTTTGCAAAATTTCTCTTTGTTTTGCTAAATCTTTTATAAATCCTTTTTCTCCAATGTAATTTAGACATCCGAGAAATCTTTGTATTTGTTGTCGATCATTTAACTGATCTGGGAATTCATATATTTTTTCTAATAAATGTTTTTGAGGTTCAATAAATCCTCCTTTTAAAATCTTTATTCCAAGAAACTCAGTTTCTTGTAAAGCGATTTTTGCTTTTTCTTTATTCAAAATGACTCCTTTTTCCCCAAGTTGAACTAAAACCTTGGCGACATTTTGTAAATGACTTTCTTTATTTCCTGGTGTAAATATAATAATATCATCAATATATGCAAGACATATTGATTCTAATCCTTTAAGATTAAAATCCATAAATCTTTGAAATTGACTTGGTGCTTGTTTCAATCCCATTGGCATAACATTATATTCTAAATGCATTTGAGGTGGACAACTAAAAGCTGTTAAAGGTTTTGATTCCTCATCAAGCCTTAGTTGAAAATATCCTGACTTTGCATCAAGGGTTGTAAACCATTATGAATTTCTAATCTTATTAAAAATGTAATCTTGTCTAGGTAATTTATATGCATCTCCCTTAGTTGCTTCATTCATCATTTTGTAGTTAATTACCAACCTTCTTTTTCCTCGTTTTATTTCATTATGATTTTCTACATTAAAAGCTGGTGCACTATGAGGACTTTTTGAATGTCTTAGTATTCCTAGTTCTATTTGTTTATTTGTTTCCTCTCTAAATTCTTCCACATCTCTTTCTGTGTATGGTATTCTGTTAGCAACATTTACTTCTTTTGTTGGGTCTTTTAACTCAATGTGTACCATAATTTCATTAGTATTTTTGACTGGATCCAAAGGATTTTGGCTACTTATTCTTTCCAATAAAGTGTCTATTTGTGATTCTATATTCATAAAAATTACATTTGTTAAAAAGCTTTTTACATTACTCATAATTCTCCCCCTTAGAAAATGCATTGTTGTATAAATTTTTGTTGTTACCTGTTCTTGGTCTTGGTTCCTTAATGGTGGACATGTTAAACTAACTGTATCTAATGTTTGGATAAATGGTTGGTAATCTTTTAAGAAGTTGTTTCCTATAATTAACGGTATTCCTGTATTTTGCTTATAAATTCCTGATAAGGGAAATCTTTTTCCTTCTATTTATATTACTAAGCTTACTGATTTTTCTTTAATTAAAATTGTTTTATTATTTGCTATTTTTACTATCAATGGTTTTTCTAATTTCTTCCAGTAATTAATAGGTAATAATCTTTCCATTCCTAAACATATTGTTGCTCCTGTATCTAAATATGCTAATACATTTCTATTATACAATCTTACTCTTATAAATGTACTATTTTTACTCATCTTCACTTTCACTTGAATAATATTCTTCTGATTCACTTTCAGTTTTTAAACTATATGTATCGAAATCAATTGATTCATTTTCACTATATTCTTCCTCTATAGGTTCGAATCCTATACTATATATCATTTTAAGCTTTGCATCTTTTGTTTTATCATTTTTAGGGCATTCATTAGCATAATGACCTATTTCTTGACACTTCCAACATCTACAATTCTTTTTTCCCTTCGGACATATTTTGCTTTTTTCTTGATTATATCTTTTTCTAAATCTTTGCTTATATTTAGGTTTCCATTTTCTTCCTAAATATCTTCTAGGTATACTTGTAGTATTTCCTTTTATTCTTCTTATAATACTTTTTATAAGGTTTTGTACATCCATATTCTTGTGGTACATTGTCTAGTTGTTTACAACATTTTGAGTTGACACTTTTAACATAAGACTTTTCTATTTTTCTTAAGCATAATTCTTGCCTATATTCTTTTGCAAATCGTTCTATTAATCCTAATGTTTGAACTCTTCTTTTTCTTGTTGGGTCGGATATTTGTTTTTCTATGTATTGTGTCATAGGATATGGTAATTTACTCAAGACTATTTCTAATAATCCTGTTCTATCTGTAGATTTATAATAATTCTCTTTTACTTGACAGAAAAAATTCTCTATATAACATGGATCGCATATTTTCATATTACTTAATATTCTTATTATATCCGGTTTGTCTTTGAAACGCCCATAAATTTTTTTTTTTTTTTTTTAGCGAATACATTTAGGTCCCATTACTTCTTAATAATTCAAATTATGTTATCTCAATTAGTATCTTAATAATTTTAATACAATTTTCTTCCAGGGTTGTAAAATAAACTGGATACCAATTTCTCACGCACGAACGCGATCCCAGGACAACTAGCCGGATCGCGTTTCTAAGTTCAAAAACGTTCTGTGACGAAATTACACTGACGAATGCGATCATGAAATCTTAGCTGGATCGCGTTTGCTAGTAAAAAAATCCGGTTATGGTGATTTTTCAAAGAGGAACGCGATCCCGGGATTCTAGCCGGATCGCGTTTGCTAGTTTATTTCCAGGTCAAACTTTAATTCACATTTTGACAGATTTCAATTAGTCGTAACTCATGAACCATAAAGAATTAGATTCTGAAACTTAGCAGATACATTCAAGTAATCAAAACAAAGGTTTCCCTTTTTGTACTTTTTCAATTTTCACAAAAACGCAACATTTGAGCGTATGACTCATTTTCGCCCATTTTTGACATTTTTAGTGAACAACTCAAAACACAATCCACCCATTTGCAGCTTTTACACTCTTTACCACTTTTCCAAATTGCTCAAACACACTTAAAGCAACTGACAAAGATTTCAAAACCTCGGTTAAACTCGTTATTCACACATGGGTTAATGTTGACCCATTTTGACACCTACGACCCATTAACCATTAAGTAACATACTAAAACTTCTATTTCGCTTTCAATACATAATTTACACTAGTTGTTGACTTTTAATGTCAACTAAATCCAAACCACATATTACATATTTCTAATGTATTTCAAAACAACTTGGGCGTATTTCACAAGTTTCATCAAAACGATACCAAAAGAGATGGCTTGCACTTACAAGTTTGCAAACCAATCCACATCACTCTTTCTTGATTTCCTTATCCTTTCTTTGAGAAATATTACCTACAATACATTTAAATGATACGGAGTAAGCATAAAATGCTTAGTGAATACATAGGAAGTCAATTAAGCAATTCAATCACAATTAAAACTATTATACTATCAAATAATAAACACAAATAGCATTAGATACCAATTGGATCCGCGGCCCATAAGATACGATTGTGCAAAGCACATATTTCGTATTGGTTATTATTTCGTTTCATAAATGCAACAATAATAACAATAACTTGATTATGTGAAATCTTTTGTTCATAAACAATCCGAAATCACATAACCTTCACTTAATTAATCCACAATGTACTCACCTTAGTCTTGGATGATGAATTCACTTAACAAAGATTATAATTATTCCAATCCTTTATCACCTATACATATGATACATAATAACACATTTAGATTCTAAAATTCATTACAACTAGATAGTAAGTCACAATTCTTTCTCCACCACTTTGATTAGTCTAAGTAATTCACTAATCAAAGCTCTCACTAATTGATTTCTTATTAGCATAACCTATTTATACACCCATCTTCATAATTAACTATTCATTATACTAGTAAACTAAATTCAAGAGGATTTTAGTAAAACCCCATAATTTCATCAAGAACTCAATTGATGAATTCTTCATTTTCATGAATTGAAATGATTTCTATTAGTGATATTCATAATAATAATCACTAACTTAACCAATTCCATACCCTAATTTCGGATTAAGGTACCAATTAGTGATAACTCATCGAAACCCCATTTCCTAGGTTAAAATTCATAAGAAATACTTACATTGATTGAAGATAACAATAGAGATTATGATGATGGAGGTGATAACTTGAAGATTTCTAGCTTGATTCGAATTGAAATTTGAAGAAATGAAGATGAGATTGAGGATGGCGATTTTGGTTCCTCCCGTATGAAAATCTCGAATATTGGGGTGTTACAAGTCTCCCCCACTTATTCTGTTCGTGTCCTCACGAACCATTCTTGATGTACTGTAGGGTAGTACACCATCATCCATTCTTCAGGTTCCCAAGTAAATTCAGAACCTTTTCGATGTCGCCATTGAACTTTAACAATAGAAACCGTCTTATTACGTAATTGTTTAACTTTTTGATCAAGAATCTGGACGGGTTCTTCAACATAATTCAACTTCTCATTTATTTGAATTTCAGGAAGAGGTACATAAGAAGCTTCGTCAACAAGGCATTTTCGAAGCTGTGACACATGGAATGTATCATGAATGCCACTAAGCTCATCCGGTAATTGTAACCGATAAGCTACACGACCAACACGATCAAGTATTTCGAAAGGTCCAATATATCTTGGACTTAGTTTTCCTCTCTTCCGAAAACTAATGATACCCTTCCAAGGAGAAACCTTTAACATTACTTTATCACCAACTTGGAATTCTATTGGTCGTCTACGTTTGTCGGCATAAGTTTTCTGTCGGTCTTGAGCCATTTTTAACCTTTCACGGATTTGATCAATCTTTTCAGTAGTCATTTGAACTACATCAGTACTACCCAGCTCACGTTGACCGACTTCTCCCCAACAAATGGGAGTACGACACTTTCGACCATAAAGCATTTGATATGGTGGCATTTTTATAGAAGAATGATAACTGTTGTTATATGAAAATTCCACCAATGGAAGATGAGAATCCCCGCTACCACCAAAATCAATGACACATGCTCGCAGCATATCTTCTAGAGTTTGAATAGTACGTTCACTTTGTCCATCCGTTTGAGGATGAAAAGCCGTACTAACATGTAGTTGAGTATCCAAATCTTCTTGAAATTTCTTCCAGAATCGAGAGGTAAAACGAGTATCCCTATCAGAAACAATAGAAACAGGTACTCCATGACGAGCAACCACTTCCCGAATATAGATATCAGCTAATACTTCAGAAGATGACTCTTCTTTAATAGGTATAAAAAGAGCACTTTTTGTTAATCGGTCCACAATCACCCAAATGGCATCATGCTGACGAGGAGTTCTCGGCAGCTTTGTAACAAAATCCATGGTGATGTGTTCCCATTTCCATATTGGAATATCCAAAGGTTGGAGTTTTCCATATGGTTGTTGATGCTCAGCTTTTACTTGAAGACAAGTGAGACAATTTTGGACGTATTTAATGATATCACATTTCATACCAGGCCACCAATAATCACATTTTAGATCACGATACATTTTGGTGGCACCTGGATGAACAGAATATTTCGATTTATGAGCTTCATCCAATAACAATTTCTTCACATCACTCGTTACTGGTATCCAGATTCTACCAAAACGAGTTCTCAGCCCTCGAGAGTCTTCAATTAATTCAGAAAGTTGACCCTTTAAACGTTGCTTACTCAGGTCATTAGAAGATAACGCAACAATTTGAGCAGTTTTTATAGAATCAAGCAATTGAGGAAATACAATCATGCTAAGAGATTTCACTGAAAGAATATAATGAATAGCTTTTCGGCTAAGAGCATCCGCAACGACATTAGCCTTACCAGGGTGGTAAAGAATGTCACAATCGTAATCTTTGACCAGATCAAGCCACCTTCTTTGTCTGTTATTCAAATCTCGCTGATCAAAGAAATATTTCAAGCTTTTGTGATCAGTATAAATGGTAGACTTGACTCCATATAGATAATGTCGCCAAATCTTCAATGCAAAGACCACAGCTGCTAATTCAAGATCGTGAGTAGGATAGTTTTGTTCATGAGATTTAAGTTGACGCGAAGCATAAGCTATAACCTTCCCACGTTGCATTAATACACAGCCCAAGCCAAGCTTAGAAGCATCACAATAAACCACCATATCCTCATTACCTTCCGGTAACACAAGGATAGGAGCCTGACTGAGCTTTTCTTTCAACAATTGAAATGCTTTAAATTGTTCTTCACCCCATTTCCAAGATACACTCTTTCGAGTCAATTGAGTCAACGGGGTAGCAATCTTAGAAAAATTTTGAATGAAACGACGATAGTAACCCGCAAGACCAAGAAAACTTCTGACCTCAGTGGGGCTCGAAGGAGGATCCCACTTAAGCACTGCAGCAACTTTAGATGGATCAACTTGAATACCATGGACATTAATTACATGTCCAAGAAACTGAACTTCACGCAACCAGAATTCACACTTGGAAAATTTAGCGTAAAGCTTTTCACGTCGAAGCATTTCAAGCACTTGCCTTAGATGAATTGAATGATCACTCTCACCTTTAGAGTAAATGAGAATGTCATCAATAAAAACAATCACAAATTTATCCAGCATAGGACGACATACACGATTCATCAAGTCCATAAATGCAGCTGGAGCATTGGTTAAACCAAATGGCATGACAACGAATTCATAGTGACCATAACGAGTTCGAAAAGCAGTTTTAGAAATATCTTCTTCCTTTACCTTCAACTGATGGTAACCAGACCGAAGATCAATTTTTGAGAAGAAACTGGCACCTTGCAGTTGATCAAATAAGTCATCAATTCGAGGTAAAGGATAACGATTCTTAATGGTCACTTTGTTTAATTCCCGATAATCGATACACATTCTGAGTGATCCATCTTTCTTTTTGACGAATAACACTGGAGCTCCCCAAGGCGAACTGCTAGGACGAATAAAACCTTTATCAAGGAGTTCCTGCAGTTGATTCATCATCTCTTGCATTTCGGTCGGAGCTAACCGATATGGAGTTTTAGCAATTGGAACAGCTCCAGGAATCAAATCAATTCTAAACTCCACTTGTCGCTCCGGAGGAAGACCAGGGAGTTCATCAGGAAATACATTCGAGAATTCATTAACAATAGGGATATCAGAAAGAACAGCAACAGATTTAGAGTTATCAATCACGTGTGCCAAAAAGGCTCGACACCCATGTGATAACAATCTTTTAGCTCGTGCATACGTGCATACAGGAATAGTTCGATTGATACGTTCGCCATAAACAGTTATATCCTGTCCGCTAGGTGCTTTCAGGAAAATAACTTTTTCATGACAATTGATTACACATTTATTTCGTCCTAACCAATCCATTCCTATTACTATGTTGAACTCCCCCATTTGCATTGGGATTAGATCAACATTAAATTTCGCACTTCCTATTTCGATGATACACCCCTTATACACATCAGAAACTATTACTAGCTTATTATCAGCTATTTCAACTTCTAAGGGATGATCAAGTTTAGATACAGAAATATTTAAACATTTACAAAACGAAAGTGATACAAAAGATCTGGAAGCCCCAGAATCAAACAAAACATGGGCAGGTATAGAATTTATAATAAAGGTACCTGTCACCACATCATGTGATTCCTTAGCCTCCTCCGCCGTAATTTGAAAAGCACGAGGTTTGGCCCTCGATCCGGCAGTTGTCCCTTTCTTCTCAGAATCTTTTCTTTGTTGTTGTTTTCTCTGTTCTTCTTTCTTAACGGGACAACCCGCTTGAATATGATCGCTTTTGAAATAGGTGTAACATAAACGGAAAGGACTAGGGCAATCTGGTGCCATGTGTCCAGGCCTCCCACACTTGAAACATTTACAATCCCCAAGATGTCTTTTTCCACATTTATCGCATAATAGCCATTCACGAGTACGGGGTTGAGAAAACTGTTGTTGTGATTGAGATTTTTGTGAGGATTGTTGTGATGGTGATTTCGAATCAGTTCTAGTTTTCTTAAACGATGATGATTGAGATGGAGCAGATTGCTCAGCTTTTCTTTTACTAGCATATTCAGCACGCTTAGCTAGTAAATCTTTTTCTCTTACTAAGGCTCGATTCAATATCGTTGGAATATCTTTATAAAATGACTGATCAATAGATTCACGGATTTCAAGATTCAAGTGACGATAGAAATGATCAGTCAACAACTTCTCATTAGAAGTGTACTCAGGACAGAAACGAGATTTTTCATGGAAGGATTTGGAATATTCAGCTACAGACATCCTTCCTTGATTAATCGCAAGAAATTCTCCCTTTAACTTTTCTAGTTCAGCTGGTGGTGAAAATTCACTTTTAAATAATTCTTTAAACTTGTCCCAAGAAAACTGAGATGCTGCTTCAAATCCATAGGTGTCAATCTTTGAATTCCACCATTCGTGAGCATCACCTTTGAGTTGGTGAGCAGCAAACAGCACTCTCAAATTATCAGGACATTTAGATAACAGAAACGTTTCCTCCATTCTACTTAACCACCTAAGACTAGCAACAGGATTCAATTCACCTTCAAATTCAGGTGGTTTACAGCTTGAGAATTTCTTAAAGTCATAGCTTTCAGCCGACCCTTGAGCAGTCATGAGTCCCGCAGTAACTGGAGGATTCGTCAAGATAGGATGTTGTTGTTCGAATTCTTTTAATTTATCACTCATTACTTCGTTAACTTTAGAAGTCACTATATTATCTACTTCGGCAATTATTGTTGGGCCAAACTCTTTAAAGGCTTGCCCAACGATTTGTTTAATCGTTGCCTCATCATCAGGATTTAGACGTCTATCACCTTGATCCATTGATTCCATTTACTACAGGGATTAACAATTAAATCAACAGATTCCAAATTTCGTATAATAATAGAAATTAAAGCAATCCTATACAACCATTAAGAACAACCATTCACCAAAGCCATATTACATTCAAGGGTTTTTGAATCACCCATGTGCACTAGTATAATACAACTGCGTTGGCCAGACGTAGACATATTATACTAATTACACACTTCTATTCATTCTTCTTGAACGTATTTAAGCAAGGCAACAATCATTCTTAAGATTCCACATCAATTCACAAAACAAGATTCTATCACAATACAATTATCAACATAATCATAGATTCGAAATAGTTTAAGATTATGCAATCCTAATGTGGATTACGTAATTCTCTTAAACTATCGCTCTGATACCAACTTGAAACGCCCATAAATTTTTTTTTTTTTTTTTTTTAGCGAATACATTTAGGTCCCATTACTTCTTAATAATTCAAATTATGTTATCTCAATTAGTATCTTAATAATTTTAATACAATTTTCTTCCAGGGTTGTAAAATAAACTGGATACCAATTTCTCACGCACGAACGCGATCCCAGGACAACTAGCCGGATCGCGTTTCTAAGTTCAAAAACGTTCTGTGACGAAATTACACTGACGAACGCGATCCTGAAATCTTAGCTGGATCGCGTTTGCTAGTAAAAAAATCCGGTTATGGTGATTTTTCAAAGAGGAACGCGATCCCGGGATTCTAGCCGGATCGCGTTTGCTAGTTTATTTCCAGGTCAAACTTTAATTCACATTTTGACAGATTTCAATTAGTCGTAACTCATGAACCGTAAAGAATTAGATTCTGAAACTTTGCAGATACATTCAAGTAATCAAAACAAAGGTTTCCCTTTTTGTACTTTTTCAATTTTCACAAAAACGCAACATTTGAGCGTATGACTCATTTTCGCCCATTTTTGACATTTTTAGTGAACAACTCAAAACACAATCCACCCATTTGCAGCTTTTACACTCTTTACCACTTTTCCAAATTGCTCAAACACACTTAAAGCAACTGACAAAGATTTCAAAACCTCGGTTAAACTCGTTATTCACACATGGGTTAATGTTGACCCATTTTGACACCTACGACCCATTAACCATTAAGTAACATACTAAAACTTCTATTTCGCTTTCAATACATAATTTACACTAGTTGTTGACTTTTAATGTCAACTAAATCCAAACCACATATTACATATTTCTAATGTATTTCAAAACAACTTGGGCGTATTTCACAAGTTTCATCAAAACGATACCAAAAGAGAGGGCTTGCACTTACAAGTTTGCAAACCAATCCACATCACTCTTTCTTGATTTCCTTATCCTTTCTTTGAGAAATATTACCTACAATACATTTAAATGATACGGAGTAAGCATAAAATGCTTAGTGAATACATAGGAAGTCAATTAAGCAATTCAATCACAATTAAAACTATTATACTATCAAATAATAAACACAAATAGCATTAGATACCAATTGGATCCGCGGCCCATAAGATACGATTGTGCAAAGCACATATTTCGTATTGGTTATTATTTCGTTTCATAAATGCAACAATAATAACAATAACTTGATTATGTGAAATCTTTTGTTCATAAACAATCCGAAATCACATAACCTTCACTTAATTAATCCACAATGTACTCACCTTAGTCTTGGATGATGAATTCACTTAACAAAGATTATAATTATTCCAATCCTTTATCACCTATACATATGATACATAATAACACATTTAGATTCTAAAATTCATTACAACTAGATAGTAAGTCACAATTCTTTCTCCCCCACTTTGATTAGTCTAAGTAATTCACTAATCAAAGCTCTCACTAATTGATTTCTTATTAGCATAACCTATTTATACACCCATCTTCATAATTAACTATTCATTATACTAGTAAACTAAATTCAAGAGGATTTTAGTAAAACCCCATAATTTCATCAAGAACTCAATTGATGAATTCTTCATTTTCATGAATTGAAATGATTTCTATTAGTGATATTCATAATAATAATCACTAACTCAACCAATTCCATACCCTAATTTCGGATTAAGGTACCAATTAGTGATAACTCATCGAAACCCCATTTCCTAGGTTAAAATTCATAAGAAATACTTACATTTGATTGAAGATAACAATAGAGATGATGATGATGGAGGTGATAACTTGAAGATTTCTAGCTTGATTCGAATTGAAATTTGAAGAAATGAAGATGAGATTGAGGATGGCGATTTTGGTTCCTCCCGTATGAAAATCTCGAATATTGGGGTGTTACAGTCTTCTTGTCTAGCTTCCTCTGGACCATATCCAAAGAACTCATTAAATATTTCTTGAGCTAATGTATTTAAAAATACTAATTTTACTTCCTTTGATGTATCATTACTTTGTGCATTTACTGTGATTACTGTATTTGTTAACCAGTCTGCTAGTGTTCCCGACGTTTTATATTTTACATATATCATAAAGTTTCCTAGTGTTAAATTACTTATTGATTCTTCTCCTGTTTGTATTAGTAATTTTAATTTATTTATCCATACTAAAACTAGATCTTCTGCATTTATTGCGCAATCTATGTTTAATATACCCTCTATTATACTTCGCTCTTTTTCCTGAAATTTTGATGGTATGTTTCTTTTTAATTTTTCTTCATTTTCGAAATATCCATTTCCATAAGTGTAATCTTTATAACTTTTTTCTAATTTTTGACTAAACGTATTACTTGGACCTTCTTGTTTTGGTGATCTAGGTCTTTTTGGGCTTAAAGGATTTTCATCATCTGCCATTCTATATGTTGGATCTTCATTGTCACTATCTATCCCGTAAATTATTCCCTGTGTGTCTTCATCATCTATCTTAGCCATGTGTGTGTTATTTATTTGTAGTCTTTCTACTAATTTTGTTAATTTATCTATGTCATCCATTTTAAAATGGTGCTTCTAAAGTGTAATTAATTGATTGTTTTCTTTTAAAGAAATTTATTAAATCTTCTTTTGTCAATAACTTTTGTAATAATATTAATGCTTCATTCAATTCTAAACCTTGTGTAGGTGAACCTTCTATATTTTCTTTAATTTGCTTTATACTAGTTTCTAGCCTATTTAATCTACTATTTATTTCATCCGTATTTTTCTTTAGTAATTCAATTACTAATTTCATTTGCTCTGAGACTCGCAATTGATCGCTCATTTCTGTTGATGCTTAACTAATTGTCTAGGCTCTGATACCAAATTTCTGTCCCGTTGTTATCTTACTTATGCGTAATATATACGTGTTCTATATACTCGTATTCTAGATTTTAAATCATTAATTTCATATCTAAATCTTTTTCTTAGTCTTATATTAAACTGAATAATATCAATTCTATGATTTATAATATGTTGATTGGTAAATGTTAAATACATTAAATCTAATTGCTTATAATGAAATTCGATAGCTTTTTGAGTTGTTTTATAATTTTCTTCTATTATTTTTAAATTTCTTTGAGCTTCGTCTAATAAATTTTTATTATATTTATTTGCTAATCCTAACGGACCTTTATCCATTTAAAATTTTTTACCAAATTTTGAATTTTTCTTTTTATTCTAGAATAGTGACGATTTTAGCGACGCTTTTCTTTCGTTACTGTTGCTAGTTAGAACTAGCAACAGGATTTTAAGAAAGAAAAGCGTCCTTTTGCATCAAAATTTCAGAGGGTATATTAAACAGAAACATACCATCAAAATTTCAGGAAAAAGAGCGAAGTATAATAGAGGGTATATTAAACATAGATTGCGCAATAAATGCAGAAGATCTAGTTTTAGTATGGATAAATAAATTAAAATTATTAATACAAACAGGAGAAGAATCAATAAGTAATTTAACACTAGGAAACTTTATGATATATGTAAAATATAAAACGTCGGGAACACTAGCAGACTGGTTAACAAATACAGTAATCACAGTAAATGCACAAAGTAATGATACATCAAAGGAAGTAAAATTAGTATTTTTAAATACATTAGCTCAAGAAATATTTAACGAGTTCTTTGGATATGGTTCAGAGGAAGCTAGACAAGAAGACAAACCGGATATAATAAGAATATTAAGTAATATGAAAATATGCAATCCATGTTATATAGAGAATTTTTTCTGTCAAGTAAAAGAGAATTATTATAAATCTACAGATAGAACAGGATTATTAGAAATAGTCTTGAGTAAATTACCATATCCTATGACACAATACATAGAAAAACAAATATCCGACCCAACAAGAAAAAGAAGAGTTCAAACATTAGGATTAATAGAACGATTTGCAAAAGAATATAGGCAAGAATTATGCTTAAGAAAAATAGAAAAGTCTTATGTTAAAAGTGTCAACCCAAAATGTTGTAAACAACTAGACAATGTACCACAAGAATATGGATGTACAAAACCTTATAAAAAGTATTATAAGAAGAATAAAAGGAAATACTACAAGTATACACCTAGAAGATATTTAGGAAGAAAATGGAAACCTAAATATAAGCAAAGATTTAGAAAAAGATATAATCAAGAAAAAAGCAAAATATTTCCGAAGGGAAAAAAGAATTGTAGATGTTGGAAGTGTCAAGAAATAGGTCATTATGCTAATGAATGCCCTAAAAATGATAAAACAAAAGATGCAAAGCTTAAAATGATATATAGTATAGGATTCGAACCTATAGAGGAAGAATATAGTGAAAATGAATCAATTGATTTCGATACATATAGTTTAAAAACTGAAAGTGAATCAGAAGAATATTATTCAAGTGAAAGTGAAGATGAGTAAAAATAGTACATTTATAAGAGTAAGATTGTATAATAGAAATGTATTAGCATATTTAGATACAGGAGCAACAATATGTTTAGGAATGGAAAGATTATTACCTATTAATTACTGGAAGAAATTAGAAAAACCATTGATAGTAAAAATAGCAAATAATAAAACAATTTTAATTAAAGAAAAATCAGTAAGCTTAGTAATATTAATAGAAGGAAAAAGATTTCCCTTATCAGGAATTTATAAGCAAAATACAGGAATACCGTTAATTATAGGAAACAACTTCTTAAAAGATTACCAACCATTTATCCAAACATTAGATACAGTTAGTTTAACATGTCCACCATTAAGGAACCAAGACCAAGAACAGGTAACAACAAAAATTTATACAACAATGCATTTTCTAAGGGGGAGAATTATGAGTAATGTAAAAAGCTTTTTAACAAATTTAATTTTTATGAATATAGAATCACAAATAGACACTTTATTGGAAAGAATAAGTAGCCAAAATCCTTTGGATCCAGTCAAAAATACTAATGAAATTATGGTACACATTGAGTTAAAAGACCCAACAAAAGAAGTAAATGTTGCTAACAGAATACCATACACAGAAAGAGATGTGGAAGAACTTAGAGAGGAAACAAATAAACAAATAGAACTAGGAATACTAAGACATTCAAAAAGTCCTCATAGTGCACCAGCTTTTTATGTAGAAAATCATAATGAAATAAAACGATGAAAAAGAAGGTTAGTAATTAACTACAAAATGATGAATGAAGCAACTAAGGGAGATGCATATAAATTACCTAGACAAGATTACATTTTTAATAAGATTGGAAATTCAGAATGGTTTACAACCCTTGATGCAAAGTCAGGATATTTTCAACTAAGGCTTGATGAGGAATCAAAACCTTTAAAAGCTTTTAGTTGTCCACCTCAAATGCATTTAGAATATAATGTTATGCCAATGGGATTGAAACAAGCACCAAGTCAATTTCAAAGATTTATGGATTTTAATCTTAAAGGATTAGAATCAATATGTCTTGCATATATTGATGATATTATTATATTTACACCAGGAAATAAAGAAAGTCATTTACAAAATGTCGCCAAGGTTTTAGTTCAACTTGGGGAAAAAGGAGTCATTTTGAATAAAGAAAAAGCAAAAATCGCTTTACAAGAAACTGAGTTTCTTGGAATAAAGATTTTAAAAGGAGGATTTATTGAACCTCAAAAACTTTTATTAGAAAAAATATACGAATTCCCAGATCAGTTAAATGATCGACAACAAATACAAAGATTTCTCGGATGTCTAAATTACATTGGAGAAAAAGGATTTATAAAAGATTTAGCAAAACAAAGAGAAATTTTGCAAAAAAGAATTTCACAAAAGATACCATGGAAATGGGATGAGAAAGCCACTTTGGCAGTAAAAAAGTTAAAACAAGTTTGTAGAAATCTACCAAGGCTGTATGTTATTAAGCCTAGTGATTTGATAATCTTAAATACTGATGCAAGTAGTACAACTTGGGGAGCAGTCCTACAAGCAGTACCAAATGCATATGAAGAATTTAAAGATTATATCACGCACAACAGACCATCAGAACTTAAGAATTTTCTTAAGAACTATGGCTGGAAGGCAGTAAGGATTAACCAGTCAACAAAGCAACAAGGCTCAGATGTCATGCAATCAGGATCGAGTTTACTCGACACAAAAGCACAAAATACAGTTGAAAAAACTGAAAAGCAACCAGTTTATCTATCCAAATGGATATCGGGAACTTTTAAACCCGCAGAACAGAATTATACAGTTCATGAAAAGGAATTATTAGCATTTATCAATGCACTTAAAAAATTTCGTATCGATTTACAACCAGTTAAATTTATTTTCCAAACAGATAATACTTATGTAAAGGATTTTATAAATATAAAATTAAAAGAATCTTATAATAAGGGAAGACTCCTACGATGGAGCTTGATTATACAACAATTTGATTTTGTAGCAATACACATACCAGGAGAAGCAAATTATTTAGCAGATACTTTGACAAGAGAATGGAAGCAGTAAGATTCACAATCATGGAAAAACAAAAGACACTGAAGGAACAAATTCAACAACAACAAGAAGCCATCAAAAGAATGCAAAAGGACACAGCAGCATTACAAAAAGAATACGAAAAAATCACTGAAGCAGTCAACCTACTAGGTGTAGCAGAACAATGCGCTACTGGAGGAGAACGATTAGAAGCACTAACCGTCCCAACACCCATTTTAGGGGGGGGGATTAGTACAAAACAAGCAAAAATTGAAGCACTAAACGAGAAATTTAAATTTGATGAAGAAGAAAAGGCAAGAAGTTTCTATGTAATCTTCAATGGTCCAAACCAAGGAATCTTCGATCAATGGTCAAAAGCAGCAATCTTTATAACAGGAGAAAAATGTATAATTCACAAAAAATACCTTAGTTTAAACGAAGCAAAAAAGGAATTCGAAGAATACAAAATGAAGGAAAGTTACGCACAGAAAGTATCAAGTCCAGCAAAACCAGTCACAGGATCAATAGTCCAAGATAAAAAATACCCAGTCCTTGGAAAAATACCAAGATCACACCTAACAATTAACAACATTCAGACAAGGCAACAGATAGAAGATAATAATCGTCACAAAGAAGATCATGGATCATGAATATTCATTCTTGATCAATTACAAGGAATAAGACAAAGAAACAAGTATATATCCTATTGAATCAGGATATCAAGGACCTAAAGCAATTATTTTACCAGAAGCAGAACCTATCAAAGTTTATATGTTATTTCAAGCAGGTCTAATCAGTTGTATCTATTTTAAAGGAATAGATATATTTAGACATTTTCCCATAAAAATGAAAATGGCAATCACACAGTTCATCGCAAAAATCATAGGCAAAAAGGAAGGTTTTCTACGAATCACAGGAACGATTACTGAGTTCGATCAACAAGGAGAAGTTATTCATCCAGCAATACAGTTGTGTCAAATCGGTATTAGCAATCAAAATTACCCAGCAATAGGTAAGGCAAAGCATATGGATGAATTAGATCATCTAGGAAATAATTATGTTCTTCTTCTTAATAAGTGTTGGTACATGTTTAGTGTCTGTCAGTTGGTCTAGCTCGTAGTTTGTATTTAGATTTGCGTTTCCTGACTCCTGCGACGTAGCGCATAACGTCGCAGGTGCGACGTCAGGTTTTGGGCCTGCGACGTAGTCAACGTCGCATGGGCTTGGGCCTGCGACGTCGTGTGCGACGTCGCAGATGCCAGATTTTGTATTTAAGCAATTTACGTTTTCTGTTTTAGGGTTGACGAAACCCTAAACATAATTAGTCGAAATCCCTGTAATCTGACCGATTATTATTCAATATAATACGTTTCGTTTGATATTCATTGTGTATTGATTATTCGTGTGTTTAGTTTATAACTTAATCGTTGATTCCGCAAACGATTGAGTGACTCGGTTCGTACTAGATCCAAGGTTAGGGACAAACAACTGGTATCAGAGCAGAAAGTGCTCGTTTTGGCGATTCGGATCGAGTTTGGGATTTAAAAGGACGTGATATTCGTGTGTTTTTGTGTTTATCACGTTTGTTTTGTGTTTTTACAAGTTTTCGATCAGTATTACTGGGATTATTGAAGGTTTCCGTCGTTCAACATTCGTGGTTTTCGTGTTAGGGTTAAAAATTCGTTTTTAGGGTTTTTGGCCGCAGATTTTCGCGTTTTGCGACGTTACCTGCGACGTCAGCTGGGACGTCGCGTGCGACGTAGTGATTTGGACTTTAATTAGTCTGTGCGACGTACCATTGCGACGTCATCTGCGACGTCGCTATTTTGACTTTAATTAGTCTTCTGCGACGCTGTGTTGCGACGTCTTGTTGCGACGTAGTGTGATTCTGCGACGTCCTCTGCGACGTACCTCTCAACGTCGCATATTTCTGATTCTTAATTGAATCCTTTGCTTTTTGCGACGTACCCACCGCCGTCGCATAATCTTTGTGCGACGTAATCATCTACGTCGCTAAGATCAGAAGATAGTTTTTCAGTTAAGTAATTACAATGGCAGCTGATAAAGAGGATATAAGAGGACTGAGAGAAATGATTAAACAAAGTAATGACATAGGTTCAAGTAATAAACCTCCATTATTTACTGCAGACATGGATTATGTATACTGGAGAGACCGAGTTGAGCAATACATTGATTTTCATTGTCCAGAATTATGGGGACCATTACGTGAGCGTTATGTAGCTCCTTTAGCTGAAGGGGAATACCGTGGTATTCGTCCTGCTAAGACCTATAAAGCTATGTCTCCCGAGGAGAAGAAAGATTTTGATACTGAAAGAAAGTCTTTTTCAATGATTAAAATGTGTCTAACCAAGGATGTTCTATGGCTTTTCAGAACTCATGAAACAGCCTTTGATTTATGGAAGGCAATTGAAACTCGTTGTGGAGGAAATGATAAGTACAAGGAAGCCAAGCTCGAACTGATTAAGAAACAGTACGATATCTTTGACATCCTTCCTAATGAAGACACGACTTCTTTATTCACTAGGTACTCACGGTTAGTTGGTGAGTTGTTTGAAGGGGGTTATACTTTTCCTTCAATTGAAGTAAATAAGAAGCTACTGGATGTGTTGCCAAGTTCTTGGGATGTTAAAGTTCAATTTTTAAAAGAAAATGAAGAACTTGCAAACATGTCTTTGGATACGTTGATAGGGGATCTTCAAGCTCACGCGATGGAGATCAAGAAGAAAGAAACTAGGTCTGGTGCTGCTGTTCAGAATCCTAGTGTGTATGGTGTTCAGATCAACTCTGGAAAGACTTATGGATCTGGAGTCGCTTTCGTGACAAATACAAATGCTTCATCAACCTCTTCTTCTTCTTCCGATTGGATTCATTCTGTTTTCATGACTGGACCTTCTTCAAATCAACAACAGGTTCAAGTCTCACCTGCTATTCAGGAGCAAGCTGCTATTTACACAGCTTTCTTAAGCTCATACAAGGATTTGGTTACTCAACCGAATCTTACTTTGGAGCTGACTAAGGAAGACTATGCTCAGCTTGATGAAGATGATCTGGAGCAAATGGATCTAACTTGGAATGTGGCAATGATCACCCGAAGAATTCAAAAGTTCTTGCAGAGGACAGGGCGTAAAAGCTTGGAAGGTGATGGAAAGACTGGCTTTGGATTTAACAAGAGTAAGGTCCGATGTTACAATTGTCAAAATTTGGGTCACTTCGCCAGGGAGTGCGAGAAACCCAAAATGCCAGCATCGGGATTCACAACACCTTCTACTCCTCCAAAGGCCAAAGAAATGGAAGTTACCAAGAAAGGGCCTGCTGATAATGCCCTGATTGCTTTTGAGCCTACAAGTCAGGATTGGACGGCTGTCTCCCAGCATTACCAACAGTGTTTGATGGCTCACATTGTGAATGAGGTACCTGATGAACCATTAAATTGTATCTCATGCATTAAGTTAACTGAATCTCTAAAGGCATTTCAGAATGAAACCGTAGAGTTGAGGAAAAAGAATGAAAAACTAACCGAGTCAAATAATTTCTTAAAAGCTAATGAGAAACTTTATGAAAAACATCTTGAGGCTCATCGGTTAGATACTCAGAAATATAAATCTAAGGTTTTTAGTCAAGAAGATGCCATTAAAAGCTATCTTGTTGAAATTGAACTTCTAAAGAAAGAACTTACAAATTTAAAAGCTGAGTATGAGAATTATAAGAGTAAAATCTTAGGTTCAAATTCCTCAACGGTTGTGTTTAATGAAATTCTTAGCAAGCATGGTACTAGTGGGAAAAAGAATGCGGGATTGGGATACCACTCAGTCCCTCCTCCTACTACTCACTGTCCCCTGCCTGTTAAGGAGGGCTTTGAAGAGATTCCAGTTGATTGGTCAAAGCTTTATGGAATAAAAGCTAAAGATGCTAAAGAGACCAAACACAACAAACCGGCAAAGGAGAAAACCAAGCGGCCAGAGTACCCCTTGCCAACGTTTGTTAAGTCTGTGCATGAATCTCCTGTTAGTGTTAAGGAGAGTGTTGAGTTAAGGAATGAATCTCCTGTTATTATTGAGGAGATTGTTGAGATTGAGGACATTACAGATCAGGAGTATCCTGAGGTTAAGAAGGTTGCAGTTAAACCTGAAAAAGTAATTTCAAAGGTTGAATCTGAAATTAAGATTCAACCAAATAAAGGAAAAGCCAAGGTTTTAAACTCGAAACAACAAACTTTACAGTCACCTGTAAAGATTGTGCAAAGAAAATTATTAAATGAAAATGTTTCGTATGATAAACCATCAACTTCAACCTCTCAACCAAAACAAACATTTTCTAAGACGTGTACTCAATGTTCATGCTCTAGAAATGTTTCTCCACCTCCTGTAGTAATTCCTCAGCCTCAACCATTTGTTGAGACTCGTTCTTGTTTCTACTGCAAGAAACAAGGACATTTAATTCGTGAATGCCCAAAGCTGTCAAATCAGCGCTATGGGAGAGAGATGCCTAGGACATCTATTTACAGAAATTCCTTTTCAAAATCTCCACCTAGGCGTCACTCAAACTCTCCCAAGCCTGTTTTAAAGCCAAGTAATGTTGAGCAAAAATCTTTGCCAATTCAAAAGCCCAACATTACTTCTAATATCAATTCCGAACCTTCTAAAGTTTGGAAACGAAAAGAGTCTGATGTTGACTCTTCAGTCGTCAACAATAACACATCAGATAAAAATTTTAATTTGTTTAAAGATAAAATCCTATCTGACGTGCTTATTGTTGATGACCACGGTCGACCTAAGTCTGACGTGCTTTTGTGTGTTGCAGCAGTCAGAACGTGTTAAAGATAGTGAATGGTATTTGGATAGCGGCTGCTCGCGACATATGACAGGCGATGTATCTCTTCTTGTGGATATTAAACCATACGCAGGAGGATATGTTGCCTTTGCTGGAGATACTGGGGGAACCATTTCTGGAAGAGGAACGTTAACTAACGGCAATGTTAGTTTTGAAAATGTGAACTACGTGGAACAGCTTACGCACAACTTGCTAAGTGTTTCACAGGTCTGTGATAAAGATTATACCACTGCGTTCACAAAGACAGAGTGTGTGATACTGAAGCCTGGGTATGTCATTCCAGAAGAATGGGTGTTACTGAGAGCACCAAGAAAGAATGACACATACATTCTGAACATGAGAACAGTTGAGACCTCGAACGAGTATACGTGTCTCTTGTCTAAGGCTTCTGAAAAGGAATCACTGCTTTGGCACAGACGAATGGGACATATTCATTTCCGAAAAATGAATTTCTTGACTAAAAATGACCTTGTGCTAGGAGTTCCAAAACAGTCATTTGCTCTAAAGGATGACTGTATCTCTTGCCAAAAAGGAAAGTTACGTAAGAAGTCCCATAAGTCTAAGCAGGTGAATTCCATAAATGCTCCATTGGAACTACTGCATATGGATCTTTTCGGTCCAGTCTCTATTAAGAGCATTGGTGGTCGGTCTTACTGCTTGGTAGTTACTGATGACTACTCAAGGTTTTCGTGGGTTTACTTTTTGACCACGAAAGGGGAAACTCCTGAGATTCTGGTGTATTTGTTGGACAAGTTGGAAAATCTGTGCAACTTGAAGGTGAAAAGGATACGAAGCGATAATGGAACTGAATTCAAGAACTCAACTCTCTAATTGTTTTGTGCTACAAGAGGTATTGAGCATCAATTTAGTGCTCCGAGGACTCCACAACAGAATGGAGTTGCCGAAAGGAAGAACAGGACAATCATCGAGACAGCTCGGACTATGTTAGCTGACTCCAAGTTACCAATTATCTTCTGGGCTGAGGCAGTTAATACTGCCTGTTATGTTCTCAACAGAGTACTCACGGTTAAGAAAAGGAACAAAACGTGTTATGAACTTTTCAATAACCGTAAGCCAAATCTGCAGTTCCTAGAACCATTTGGGTGTCCATGCCTGATCATGATAACAAAAGATAAGGTCTCTAAGTTTGGTGATAAAGCTGTTGAAGGGATTTTTCTTGGATATTCAGTCAACTCTCCGAACAAAAGAGTCTTTAACAAATCAACGAATCAGATTGAGGAGCATTTTGAAGTGAAATGTTTAAGGTATACGGAACCTCCTCAAGGAACGGGTCCGGATTGGTTTTTCAACTATGGAAACCTCTTCAACTCTTTCAATATTCCGGAAGAAGATGAAACGGAAGAATTGGTTTCTATACTTCATGAGCTTGATCTTACTCAAGATACACCAGTAAATAATAAACCAGCCGACCCATCTCCCAATGCAACACCCGCACCTCCACCGACTAATCCTACACCTTCACTTCCAACACCCACACAACCACAACCAACAACCAAATCACCACCAACTACACCATCTCCTACTCCACCATCTTCGGCTGCTCCTTCTAAAACAGTTTATAACTACACAAAGGAGCTTCCATATGATCCAAACATGCCTCCTTTAGAGGAACCTCAAGAAGAAGATGAAATGGAAGAAACAATGGCCTACTCTCACTTATTTTCTCATGAAGATGAAGGAAAAGAAGAAGAGTTAGCCTCTCCTGAGTCTGCTGCTACTCCTGAAACTGAGGGAGATTTGAACAATCTGGGTGTGGATCTTGTGCCAAGTGCCATACCAGAAACTCGTATACATAAGGATCACCCCATTGATAATATCATTGGTGATCCTCATGCATCTGTTCAAACATGTCAACAAGCAAAGCAGACTTCAGCTCAGCAGCTTTTGGGACTTATTGCTCATATCGATTCATGTCATTTGTCTCAAATTGAACCTAAAAAGGTTGAACAAGCCTTAAAGGATCCATCTTGGGTCGAGGCTATGTAGGAGGAACTACAGCAAATAAACAAGATGAATGTTTGGGAAATTGTTCCTCTACCCAAGGGTGCTCACTTGACGGGTACTCGTTGGGTTTACCGTAACAAAATGGATGATCGTGGGGCGGTTATTCGGAATAAAGCCCGTCTGGTAGTTCAAGGATATAGTCAACTAGAAGGTATTGACTATGATGAAGTTTTCGCTCCTGTCGCTCGTTTGGAATCAATTCGGATTTTTCTAGCCTATGCTTCTTTTAAAGGATTCCGCGTGTATCAACTTGACGTAAAGTGTGCTTTTCTTTATGGAGATGTCGACGCAGTGATTTATGTGTGTCAGCCTCCTGGTTTTGAAGACCCAAAGCATCCTAATCATGTTTGCAAGCTGAAGAAAGCTTTGTATGGTCTTCATCAATCTCCTCGACTTTGGTATGAGCGACTTGCCAAGTACTTGCTGAAGAATGGTTTTGATAGAGGACAGATTGATAGCACGCTTTTCATCAAACGGGAAGGAGCGGATTTGTTACTTGTGCAGGTCTATGTGGACGACATAATTTTTGGATCAACTAATGATCAGTTGTGCAAGGATTTTGAAAGCCTGATGAAATCTGAGTTTGAAATGAGTGCTATGGGGGAACTCACGTTCTTTCTGGGACTACAGGTTGAGCAATCTGACAATGGAATTTATATCCACCAGTCAAAATATGTCACTGATATGTTAAAGCGGTATGAATTGCTCAACAGTAAACACTACGGCACTCCAATTGAAGCAAGACACAATCTTGGACCTAATGAGGATGATGAAGATTGCAAGGAGAAAGACTATCGCTCAATGATAGGCTCTCTCATGTACCTGACTGCCTCAAGACCAGATATAGTGTTTGCTGTTTCACTCTGCTCACGATTTCAAGCAAATCCGAAGGTGTCTCATATGAAGGCAGTAAAACGCATTTTTGGATATCTCGCTTTTAGGCCATCTCTGGGTCTATGGTATTCAAACGATAAAAACTTCGAGTTAACTGCCTATTCGGATTCGGATCTTGGTGGCTGCAAGATAGATATGAAGTCAACTACTGGAGGATGTCAGTTCCTTGGATCGCGCTTAGTTTCTTGGCAGTGCAAAAAGCAGACTGCGGTTGCTATTTCCACAGCTGAAGCCGAGTATGTTGCTGCTGCAAGTTGCTGTTCTCAAGTTCTCTGGATTCAGCATCAGCTGCGTGATTACGGGTTCAATCTCTCTATGACTCCTATTTACATTGATAATACAGCTACTATATCTATAACACACAATCCCGTACAGCACTCTAAGACCAAACATATTGAACTGAGGTTCCACTTCATACGGGATTGCTTTGAGAAACACCTTATAGATGTCGTACATATAGATACCCTTAAGCAGTGTGCGGACCTTTTCACAAAAGCCTTTTTGCGATCACGTTTTATTGAACTGGTCAATCTGATAGGTTTAAGGTTCTTTCAGTCAAAGAAATGATTTGTGACTTGGATTTTTTTTTAGGTTTTTAAATTCAATTAAAAAAAAATAATAATAAAAAAATAAAAAAATAAAAAAATAAAAATCGCAACAGCCACTCTTTATACTCTTTAGTATTAAAGAAAACGCAAGGTTGCTACATCTTTAAAATAGACGTTGAAGTTGTGTCTGTAAACAACTTGGGATATGATAGTACATCGGGTGACATGCACAAAATGGAATTTTAAGGTTTATCTTGGATGTGTCAGTAGGTTTATCTGACACACTTAAAACAGTTTTTATCTAAATTATCTTCATCATACGATGTATTGGTAGGCATGATACACACCGGTCTCTGAGATATTAAGAAGTAATTTAAATACTTGTCTATGATCATGTGGTAAACACCTTGTGATGTACGACTCTATGTCTTAATTCCTTAGCATAGCTTGACATACTTCTATTTTTAGATCGTATATCTGAGATCTTTTGGGGGAGTATGCTGATTGTTTCCTCTGTTGTACGTAAGTGCAGACCTGGTCTCAATTCAGCTTACTCTCAAAACTAAGCAAACGTGAGTCAATGCACTTGCAAAGTCTTAAATTTAAGGTACTAAACAAGGTCGCCACAAATTTGGTTTGACTGCGTTTGGTTTTGCTTACACTTGAATCAAGTTATGTTGCTCTGTTGTACGCAAGTACAGACCTGTCACCGCTGGCTTGATTCTTAAAATTGATTCTCTTATATTCTTTCTAGATTTAGAAACTATGTTCATGTCTAAGTTATAGGGGTATATCTATAGTGGGGACTACGGTGAAATATTCATACTAACAATAAAAGGTTAACTCACAGACACGGATGTAACGTGTTTAGGTGGACAAACAATACCAATAATCGTCTTGAAATAATTTTTATAAAAGGTGTTTTAAATGTGCCACGTAAATTTAAAGTGGACAAATATACTGATGATCGAAATAACACTTACTATTCCTAACAAATGCATGTTATTCCGATATGATCCCTAATCAGACAAAACAACTCCGTCACAAAAAAATAGAGTGTTAGTAATTTTATTTTGTTAATTTTTTACTTTTTGTAAAATTAAAGAAAATACCAAAAACATTTTTTAGTTTTATGCTTTATTTTTATTCTAAGTTATTTTTCCCAAGTCACGAGTCATTTGGAAATTATTTGCTAAAATAACGAGTAAACGGTTTTTTAAAACACTCAAATCACATCCCAACTGCTCTATGCGACGTCCCACTCTACGTCGCCTGCGACGTCCCAGACTACGTCGCACATAGGGTTAGACTATATATAGTCTCAACTGCGACGTAACACGTCACACTATTCACTATTCACTTGCGACGTATCCTGCGACGTAGCAACTGGCGATTTGCGACGTAGCAATTTTTCGAGCATATTTGTGATTTGTAGTCGTTTCCATTCCGATCTATTCACGTAGCTTTGATCTACTCGTTATTCCGCACACTTAGGTACCATATTCACCTTTTCCCACCGTGTATATTACATTTAATTGCTATATATGTGTTACGGGTTAAAAGGGTTTCGGTTTTGGGTTAAATTCGATGGTCAATTGGATGTTGTAACTATTATAACTTATATTTTCGTAATCATCATCGTAGGCCGCACCTTATTGCGTGATTGATTTCGAAAACCCCTAAAATCGAAAATTAGGGTTTCTGGGTTGGGGTCGACTGTTCGTCAATGCGACGTACGATGCGACGTAGTCGCCTACGTCGCTGTACTTAATTATTATTAATTGCCTACGTCGCCCTTCCCTACGTCGCCTTAACTGCGACGTCCGATGCGACGTACCACTCTACGTCGCTATTTTAATAAAGTGATTAAATTCACAATAAATTGCAAAATGCGACGTCCCTCTTGACGTCGCTCGAATTTTCTGCGACGTCCGGCCTTACATCGCTTTCCAATTTATTTTGATTTTTAGCGACGTACAGTTCTACGTCGCTCTGTGTTAATGCGACGTAAGTGGCTACGTCGCTAGTTCCAGGAAATTTGAAAAGGTTTTTCTTAAAAATGTAACATTTTTACTAACCTTTTTCGAGTTGCAATCTGTTTCTGTTTTTGCAGATATGGCTTTGATTTTTGAAGCTCGTCACAATACGGCTGCTTACCTTACTGACACTTCTGATAAAGCTGCACCGTATCGTCAGATGATCGCGTTTTTGAGACGTTCAAGGGTATTCCACGCCATTTCCGATAACACTATGGCATTTGGAAATCTGATCAACCCTTTTTGGAGAAATGCGACTGTTGTTACTGATAACGACGTTAGACGATTGGTCTCTACCGTTCTGGGTACGGAGATCACTATTACAGAACAGAGTATTCGGGAACTTTTACAGCTGAATGATCAACCGGATATGCCTGTCGGTTTTGATCATATTTTTGTTACTGGAGCTATGCAACGGATATGATATCCCGGGATTCCCTCTGATCAGTATAGAAAAGCGAATCTCACACGCGTCTGGAGATATTTGATGCATGTGATTATTGTTTGCTTGGGGAATAGGAAAGGTGGAACGGATGGGATGAGCCGAAGTCTGGCTTCTGCTATGTTAGCGTTGGTATACAACAAGCCGTTCAACTTCTCGGGATTTATCTTCAAGGCTATGGTTGATAATGCGAATGCCGGGGATCAGAAATGGATTTTATATCCGAGATTTGTACAGTTGCACATCAATCGTCATCATCCGGATCTTCAGGCACAGGGTGATATCGATCAGCAGCTAAAGATTTCACCGATGATGAGTCGGATTTTCACTATTTGTGCAGGGTATGAGAAAGGGGTCGAGGCACCAAGGGATGTTCCCTTATTCGGTGCTATTGTGGATGAAAATTATGTACCGCCCCCAGAACCTCAGTATATGGATATTCCAGCACCTCAGCAGCCGCAGCAACTGCTTGTGAACATTCCTGTTCAACCTGCGGGGGAGAATGTGGATGCTCTTTTGGAAAATATTGAGCAGTTTGGCCACGTTGACTCAGACAATCCAGCATCTCATGACACGGTTGAAAGTTCTGATTCTGAAGAAAATCCTGTTCAACAACCTGATGATGGCGGGCCAACGCCTTCGGATTCAGATGGTGCGGTCCCGCACCCGTCTCAGATGGAAACAATTCGACGTCAGTTTTCTCAGAGGTACAAAAGAATTCAGCGTCGTTTGAAACAGGGGCGTGTGTATGTTCCAAAGAATACTGGCAAACGTATTCGAGACGGTGATGATCCTAAGGATGTAGACTTTGAGCCTCGTCGTCGTGTTCGTCGTTCTTCATCAGCCAGAGCTCCAGTCAATCCACAGCAGCAAGCTGATTTTGAGATTCAACCGACTCCAGCATTCATGCATAAGATTATGGATGATATGCAGAAGATGAAGCAAAAGCTGGAGGCTCAAGACGAAAAGATTGCTGAACAAGCTGCGTTGATCGAGGTTCAGTCTAAGGAGCTTGAGGAAACGAAGCTTAGGGTTAATGTTTTGGAAGGCAGGTTACTTGCCTCGGGGGAGTCTGGGTCTGGGATACCCACTTTAGAGTCAAGTGAACCTGCGTCTGTAAATCCCAACCCTGTACTTGAAACTGTTAATGAAAATATTTCTGTTTTGGATTACTTTTGTGTTGATGATATTCCAGGGCAACCGAGACCGCTGGCTGTTGACTATTCATTTGCGGACTTATCGTTTATTCAAAGAATGGCTAGTGGAGTTGGCTCTGAGGAAGAAACGGATAATGATTTTCAGATGAATGAGGATGTTTCGATTGAAGAGGAACAGTTGAATTCAGACGAAACGTATGATGATGCACATTCTGGGGAAGCTTATGATGATGCACCTATTATAGAGTCTGATTCAAGTGAAGATGAGAGACCTGCAAAAGCTCAACATGGAGAATCTAGTTCTGCTGCAACTCCAGCTCCAGAGACACAGGCACCGGACTCAGCAGCAAAGAAATTAACTGCTGAAGAAAAGAGAGAGAGAAATAAGAAATGGTGGCCTAAGGGACGAAATCCAGTTCCTATTCCAGTTAAATGTCAAGTGTACCGGGTTAGTCGAAATTATACCGGAGTTATTAAAAGCTGGAAGTGTCAGAGGAATCTTTTTATGATTAAGAGAGAAGATGGAGTTCAGTACTTCAGAATGCATTTTGATAGATTGAGCACGTTGCCAAAAGGAGAGATTAATCGATTAGCTCAGCTTAAATTGATTAATCCGTTTGAGAATGATTATGCCGAGTTCATTCAGAGAAATTTACGTCGGGAAGTGTTATCGAAGACATATTCTAAATTGAAACCGACGTTGGGAACTCGGTATACATGGAAAAGGAAGATTGATCCAGTTACCAGGAAACCTATGGTTAAAGTTCATTATCCGCCTGCTAACTGTTTGACTGAGATACCTCTGAAACCAGTTCCTTATTATTTTCTGAGAAGACTTGTAAAATGGGAACTTGATCCACAGACTGGTGAAGCGGTTATTACTTTCGTTCCTGATTCTGAACCGTGGCCAGAAGTTGGAGGTATATGGAATTTGAAGCAAGCAACGTTTAGACTGTATGATCCGATGAGTTTGATTAATTTTCATGAAAAGGATTTAAGAAAACTCTATGATGATCGGATTCGTATTGGTCAGAAGAATGAGTTCAACAGACGTTTAGCCGAGCAGTTTTACAATGTTGTTACTGTTTGCGTGGCTAATGGAATTCATGCCGATGGTCAATTTCCTTCGGGCTGGGTTTAAAGAAGATTTTTAAAGACCAAGCTGAAGACACGGGGGAGTTTGTTGGTACATGTTTAGTGTCTGTCAGTTGGTCTAGCTCGTAGTTTGTATTTAGATTTGCGTTTCCTGACTCCTGCGACGTAGCGCATAACGTCGCAGGTGCGACGTCAGGTTTTGGGCCTGAGACGTAGTCAACGTCGCATGGGCTTGGGCCTGCGACGTCGTGTGCGACGTCGCAGATGCCAGATTTTGTATTTAAGCAATTTACGTTTTCTGTTTTAGGGTTGACGAAACCCTAAACATAATTAGTCGAAATCCCTGTAATCTGACCGATTATTATTCAATATAATACGTTTCGTTTGATATTCATTGTGTATTGATTATTCGTGTGTTTAGTTTATAACTTAATCGTTGATTCCGCAAACGATTGAGTGACTCGGTTCGTACTAGATCCAAGGTTAGGGACAAACAATAAGGCAGTAAAGGTAGATGGAAGAATTAATTATTCAGCCCAATCAACGGTCATATGGAGTTTTCAAGCAAAGGAGCCATCACAATTAGACATAAATTTACTCAATGAATTCATGTTTCGAATAATAAAGAATGAATATAATTACAGCAAGGAGGTCAAGGAATTTTTATGTCACAAGCTTTCAGAATCATACCCAGAAGATCACAAATGCAAGGTTTGTGAAAAAGAAGATACGGAAGCAACAATTATTGAAGAATAACGTAAGCAGTGACATCAAGAAGCACATTATTGAAAATAATGTAGTCTAGTTAGATAGATGTGACCTGTCGGTCACCTTTAATGTAAATTATTGTACGAAACGATAAGATTTCTTATCGTCTAAGATATTCGAGTCAGGATGTGTGGATGATATCCATCATCTCCAGTCTATAAATAGAGACATAAGGTCTCATTATAGGGTGTGCTCTTCTTTACAAACTTATGTATGTTCTTTCATAGAGTCTGTAAAATATCAAAATAATAAATAAAATTTGCATTTTATAAGGCAAAAATGAGTTTCTAAATCAATTCCAAAGGAATTTAGTGAAAGCAAGAAGATATAGCCAACTGTGTAACTAGATCAAGGATTCTTTGAAGAAGTTCCTGAAGCTCTGAAAGACGGTGTCGAAAAGATCGAAGAAGCCAGGAAGGCGTGTTGATCATATTCCACTGTTGAGTTGGAAGTTCAGATTATCCAAACATCGGCATACACAAGTCAGGTATATCATCTACTTGCTAGTAACTAGATTCTGTTGGAAATTTATAAATTAATTGAATAAGAAAATAAATGAAAGATTTTAAAATAAAGTTAGATATGAATAATTCTAGTCAATATCATGTTATAGGAAGTATTAATAACAAGATAATAGTTATATTAATCGACACAGGAGCATGTACTAGTCATATAAGTCTAGATTTAGAAGAAGCAAGTTATGATTATGAACATATAACCAATACTAAGTATACCATGATAGATATTATATTTAGTAAAGAATTAAAAGTAGAAATGGAAATTATGGTAGATAATAGAAAGAAACCGGAAAAAAGGAATGTGTTATTAGGAATAGACTTTTTAGAACAATTTAAATATGAAATAAATAACAAAGAATTAATATTAAATGAATTTAGAATACCTAGAATTAATCTATATTATAAAGATATAGAAAAAAATATTAATAATGTCTGAGGAATATCAGGATATAGAAAATCAAGAAGAAAAGGGAAATTATTTATCAGATGTATTACTAGAAAAGAAATTAGTAACAAAAGTAAAAAATAAAGGGATATTAAACTTATCAGAATCCGATGGAGTAAGCAGATCAATATATGAAAGACTAAATAGGGAAAATGTAATATATTATGGAATTATGCAAGGAGAACAAAACGTTATGATAGAACAAGCTAATAAAAGATTCCAGGCACCTATAATAAGAGTGGAACAAATAGCAAAAAGACTAGAAAAAATAAAAGAAGAACATAGAAGGAAGATTGGATATATACACATAAATGTTATACAAATAATAATAACATCAACCTTTAGAGAAGGAATTAAAACACCAGTAGAATTACAAGTAGATGACAATAGGATAAAACAAAAAGAATATAGTATTTTAGGAAGAATAAATGGAGATCTAGGATATGGGTGTATCAAGTTTAACGTTACATTACAATACCCAATACCTTTAGAAACAAAAAGTATAAATAATTGTATAGGAGTAACATGTGATTTCAAAAATAAAGGATTAATGGAACAAGGAGATATACCTTTAACAGTAAACTATCGAATAGCTTATGCACTAACAAATAGTTCATTAAGTATACAATATAAAAATTTAGATAGATTATATACAGAAAAATTATTTAACAAAACAAGTACTTTAATACAAGAAGATAAAATACAAAGAGAATTCCTAAGAAACCAAAGTCAAAGATTCAAACAATTAAAATTAGGAAATATAATAGGTGAGTCAAGTAATTCTATAATACCCAGGATAAATGAAGAAATAGAAGCACCAGTCAGGAGAACTAATATGTATAAAGAAAACCATTTAGATAAATTAAAGAATCAAGTTGAAGAATTAAGTTCAGTAGTAACTAATCTTAATAATAGGATATAGAAATGGAAAATATAAATAAAAGAGGCCCTTATAGAAAAAGAAAAGAAAGAAAAACGACAAATGAGGAAATAATAGAAATGATAGAAGAATTAAGAAAATTTAGAAAACATATAAAAGAAAAATTTTCAATAAGTTCATATAGAACTAGAATAATAGAAGATGTGCAATCATCCTTAGATTGTTTAGAAAAGGTAAAAAGAAAATATATAGTAACTCAAGAAGAAGAAAATAATAAGTTAAAACAAGAATTGGAAAAATTAAATAAAAGGGTAAAAGTATTATAAGAAAAAATCGAAAACAATTCCACATATAATATAGATGAATTATTACTTGATCTAGAAAGTATATCGGAAACAGCTAATTAATACCAACAATAAACTACATTAAATATAAAGTAACTACAATAAATATAAAGTTGAAATAAAGACAAGGTATTAAATAACGTTATCTTCCATCGTCAAAAATAAACGCCAATTTTATTACTCGGGTTTTCAGGTACCCGAATGGATAATTGTGACACCCCTAATAGCTACTGCATGAAAGTCTCTCATGCTTGGGTATATTATTGTACGATGAGGATTTGGAAGTTTCAAATTGCGACACATTTAGAGATGTGATTGACCAAGTCGCAAGATTAGCGACGTGTTTCGAGGCGAGTTGAGCAATGTCTCCAATGTTATCGACACACTTAGCGATATGTTTATAAATGTCTCAAATTTAGCGTCTAATTTGGCGGCATGTATAAGGATATCGCAAAATCAGCGATACAATTGACGACAAAGATCATGAAGTCGCCCGTTTTTGCGATGTCATTTGTGACATAAGCGACATGTATCTCGCTAAAAGTATCGCAAAGTGTGTCGCAATTTAACGACGTCAAACTGGATGTCGCCAAAAGCGTATCTAAAAGGAATTTTTCTAGTAGTGAATGTACAACACTTACCCCAGCAAGTATAACTCAACATTCCATCGAGACTCTACATTTAGCAATCAACCATTTGGAGAAATAAAACACCAAAAACTTTCCCCATTCTCTTTATTCCAACATAACGTACATCTTTCACTTCACAAAGTACAATTCCTTAAGCGTCGATCTCTCTGTACTTAGCAAATTTTGGTCTCGAAAAAAGAGTTATCACGGTGGATGGTGATGTCATTAATAGTGAAGTACAGTTTCAGACTGTTTGAAATCCTATGTGGCTTTTTTTTAGGTTGGTACAGTGTTTCATGCCATCCTTTTATATTAATGGTAGATAGGTAAATAGATAGATAGATATAACAAAAAAAATCTATTAATCAATTTTTCATCCATTTATAGAAATGATGAAAATCTATTATAATATCATATACTAATAGTAAACGGACTATGTATATACACGAGTCTCAAAACTAGAATAATATAAACGAAAATAAAACGTACTAATTAAGAATTAAAACAAGTTGATCCCACCGTGACGCCATGCATGTTTCTCAATCGCAACTCGATTTAGATTTTATTAACCAACCTGAACACGCCACGTCAGCAAAATTGGGTCGGCTGACGCAAGCTCAGACATGCATTACGCGAATTATATAAGCCCGATATGTCATATGTGTTTTTTTTTTGTTACTCCAAAAATAAACTCGTTTTCTTCCTTCCTGCGATTCGCAATTCATCAATCAATCCTCATACCACTTGCAATTAATTCAAAGGTACGTTTTGATTCTCAATTGTTTATTTGTGATGTTTGTTTTGCCTATATTGTAATTGTAATACGTAGACATTATTATCCCCAGGGTTAGGGTGAGGGTTTCGATTAATTATCTAGGGTTTATGCTATTTTGCTGTATTCATTAATTAAAGACTATTTATCCAACCGTTGATTTATTCTGTGTTCTTGCTATCGAAATCATATTCATGTGTATTACCTATTTTTGTATATAAACCCTAACCTGTGCAATGGTGAATATTTTGTTATCTGATGATGATGATAACACGTATCACGTATCATCATCTCTTATATTAATTCTCTGTTATGTACAAAAGATTCCATTATCCAGTTCCGTTTCGATTCTTTCCGTTTCGTTAAGTTCTCCCCTAGACGTATCGGAATTGGTTTTACCAACTATGCTGTCAATATTGTTATCATCTGTAACTTGTAAGGGTTACTTCTAAAGTTCAATTGTTATATTTGAATATCGCACCCCTATAATTCTAAAGTTCTACGATTTTTTCACACCTGTAACTGCTACTTTTATCTGTTGAGATTTTGTGAATATCGCACAAGACAAACAAATGGAAATTAAAAGGTTGGAAAATGGAACTAATCTTTGGTTGGTCACGTGATTAAGTTTCAAGAATTAAATTGAATTTGTGGTAGTGGCCTCTCACGTGATGTTTTAAACAGAAGCTAAATCACGACGAGATCTTTTATTTGCGTGACACGAAATGAGCAGCGGCAGAATTTGGGCTTTGTCGACTTGTTTTATTATTTCACAATTAATATATATTGTAACCCTATTATTGTAAAACCCCAAGCTACATAATAATACAATAAAACTCTCTAGTTGGCCGTGGACTAAAGCGATCACCCCGATCGCATATAACCACGTTAAAAAAAACCCTTTCACGTGATGTTTTAAACAGAAGCTAGATCACGACGAGATCTTTTATTTGCGTGACACGAAATGAGCAGCGGCAGAATTTGGGCTTTGTCGACTTGTTTTATTATTTCACAATTAATATATATTGTAACCCTATTATTGTAAAACCCTAAGCTACATAATAATACAAGAAAACTCTCTAGTTGGACGTGGACTAAAGCGATCACCCCGATCGCATATAACCACGTTAATTCCTCGTGTCGATTTATTTTTCCGCATTACTTTTATCCATTTGTTGATTTGTGTGGTTACAATTATTCAATTGTTTGTGTTGTTTGGGCTCATAATACTTAACAACTGGTATCAGAGCTTCAAGGTTTGAAGTTTTGGGATCAATGGCGGACGAAGGTAAGTTTAAAATTGACAGATTTGATGGGAAGGATTTTGGGTTTTGGAAGATGCAAATAGAGGATTATTTGTATCAGAAGAAACTACATCAACCCTTGTTAGAGCATAAGCCAGAAAGTGTCAAAGCTGAGGATTGGGCACTTTTAGATCGTCAAGCTTTAGGTGTGATTCGGTTATCACTCGTGAAGAATGTTGCATACAATGTTGTGAATGAGAAGACAACTTTTAATTGTCTTAAGGCTCTTTCTAACATGTATGAGAAACCTAATGCTGCAAATAAGGTTTATTTGATTCGTCAGTTAGTTAACACGAAGATGAAGGAAGGGGCAGATGCAACTGATCATATTAATGAGTTCAACAATATTTTGTCGAGAGTGGTTTCGGTAAATATTGAGTTTGAGGATGAGGTGCAAGCACTTCTATTGTTGTTTTCATTGCCTGAAAGTTGGTCGGGTACAGTTACAGCAGTTAGTAGTTCATCTGGGACTACTGCACTCACGTTTGATGGAATTCGAGACTTGATTCTAGGGGAGGATATCCGAAGGCGGAATTCTGGTGAATCGTCGAGTTCTTTATTGAGTACAGATAACCGGGGTAGGAAAACTGAAAGAGGGTTGAATCAAAAGGGTAGATCAAGATCCAAGAAGAGGAATAACTCTAAGAATAGGAAGAATGTCACTTGTTGGAATTGTAATCAGAAGGGTCACTATCAATCTCAGTGTAAGAACCCTACTGTTGAGAAGGCTAAGGACGTGAATTTGGCTACTGATGAGACGGATGACGCATTAGTTTGTTCTGTTGAGAATGCGGCTGAGTCTTGGATTATGGATTCAGGAGCTTCATTTCATGCCAACCCATACAAGGATACGATGAAGAATTTCAGGCCGTATCGTGGTAAGGTCCGATTAGCTGATGACAAGAGACTGGATATTAGAGGCATTGGAGATGTGGTATTAAGGACTTCCCTTGGTACTAACTGGACTTTGAAGGATGTGAGATACATTCCAGATCTTAGACGGAAGCTTATCTCTATTGGTCAGTCAGATGAAGAAGGTAGTGATGTTACCTTCGGAAATCGCCAATGGCGTGTGGTTAAGGGAAATCGTGTGATAGCTCGTGGACATAAGAGGGGAACACTTTATATGGTTGAGGAACCTAATGATGAGAATGAGGTAAATGCTACAGTTGATGTAGGGGCAGAATCTACTCTATGGCACCGACGGCTCGGGCATATGAGTGAGAAAGGTATGAAGATGCTTGTTTCTAGTGGGAGGATTCCAGATTTGAAAAGAGTTGAAGTTGGCTTTTGCGAACCATGTGTCTATGGTAAGCAACAGAAGGTTACTTTTGGGAAATTGGGATATACACCGAAGATGGAGAAACTTGAGCTAGTTCATACGGATGTTTATGGACCTACATCGGTTGAGTCCATTGGTGGTTCTCGGTATTATGTCACATTCATTGATGATTCCACTAGAAAGGTATGGGTTTATTTTCTTAAATATAAATCTGATGTTTTTGCTACCTTTAAGAAGTGGAAAGCTGCTGTTGAGAATGAAACTAACCTGAAGGTTAAGTGTTTGAAATCTGACAATGGAGGTGAATACAGCAGTAAGGAGTTTATTGATTATTGTGCTGAGATTGGTATTAGGATGTTAAAAACAGTTCCTGAAACACCTCAGCAAAATGGTGTTGCTGAACGCATGAACAGGACTTTGAATGAGAGGACAAAGAGTATGAGGTTGCATGCAGGTTTGCCTAAGATGTTCTGGGCCGATGCGGTTAATACTGCAGCATATTTGATTAACAGGGGACCCTCAACACCGTTGGGTTTTAGAATTCCGGATGAGTTATGGCTTGGCAAGAAGGTAATCTACACACACCTTAGAGTTTTCGGTTGTAATGTTTATGTGAAAACTAAGGATGTGAACAGGGATAAGCTTGATGCAAAATCAAGAAAGTGCACATTTATTGGGTATGGTTCGGATGATATGGGTTACAAATGTTGGGATGATGAGTCTAAGAAGATTATCCGTAGCAGAGATGTCACTTTTAATGAGAGTACTGTTTATAGTGGCAAGGTAACGGTAGATCCGAAACATGATTATATTGTATGTGATGATATTCCTGTTGATGATCTTACAGGTCCTAGTGGGAGTTCGGGAAATCATGAATTGCCGAATAACGGTGAGGTGTCAGGTGATGGAGAAAGTTCAGAGACTGGAGAAAGATCTGAAGTGAATGGGAGCTCAAGTAATGTGGATGACAGTGGCACGGATGAGCCTGTCACACCTATACTTCCTACTTTGAGACGTTCCACTAGACGCCCAAACCTGTAAAAAGGTTCTCTCCATCAGCAAATTATCTACTTTTAACAGAAAATGGTGAACCGGAAAATTATTCTGAGGCAATGCGATTGAAAGAATCCATACAGTGGGAGCTTGCTATGAAAGAAGAGATGAGTTCACTTGAGAAGAACAAGACCTAGTCGTTAGTAAATCTACCTCGTGATAAAAAGGTTTTGCATAATAAATGGGTATACAGGATCAAAGAAGAACTTGATGGTAAAAGGAGATACAAAGCAAGGTTAGTGGTCAAGGGTTTCCAACAGAAAGAGGGAGTTGACTATAATGAGATCTTCTCGCCGGTTGTGAAGATGACTACTATTAGATTGGTGCTTAGTATTGTTACTGCTGAAGACTTACATCTAGAGCAGCTAGATGTGAAGACTGCGTTCTTACATGGGGATCTTGATGAAGACATTTATATGGCTCAACCTGAGGGCTTTGAGGTAGTGGGTAAAGAGAAGATGGTTTGCAAATTGAAGAAAAGTCTGTATGGGTTGAAACAAGCGCCACGGCAATGGTACTTGAAGTTTGATGACTTTATGAAGAGGAGTGGATACATGAGATGTGACATGGATCATTGCTGCTACTTGAAGAAATTCAAGTCCTCCTATATCATATTGTTACTTTATGTTGATGACATGTTACTTGCAGGTTCAGACATGGCGGAGATCAACAGGTTAAAGAGACAATTGTCTAAGGAATTCGAGATGAAAGAATTAGGAGCTGCAAGGCAAATTCTTGGTATGAGTATTGTGAGAGATAGAGTTGAAGGTTCTCTAAAATTGTCTCAAGAAAAGTACGTTGAAAAAGTGTTAGAGAAATTTAGTATGAAAGATGCCAAGACACGTAATACGCCTTTAGGTAGCTTCCTAAAGTTATCAAAAGATCAATCACCAAAGACGGATGAAGACAAGGAAGAGATGGCTAAAGTTCCGTATGCATCGGCAGTTGGTAGTTTAATGTATGCGATGGTCTGTACGAGACCGGATATTGCTCATGCAGTGGGAGTTGTTAGCAGGTTCATGTCTAATCCGGGTAGAGAGCATTGGGAAGCGGTCAAGTGGCTTTTGCGTTACTTGAAAGGTACTTCTAATATGTCATTGTGTTTCACTAAGAAGAATGTCATTTTGAGAGGTTATGCGGATGCTAATTTGGGTGGATGTGATGAGTCGGGTAAGAGCACTACGGGGTATGTTTTCACAGTTGGTAAAACGGCGGTTAGTTGGATGTCTAGACTTCAGAAAAGTGTAGCTTTGTCAACCACAGAAGCTGAGTATATGGATGTTGCGGAAGCGAGTAAAAAACTTATTTGGTTGAAAATTTTTCTGGAAGAGTTGGGCAAGAAACAAGATGATTGTGTTTTATACTGTGATAATCAGAGTGCTGTACATCTCGGAAAGAATCCGGTGTTTCATAGTCGTACGAAACACATTAATTTAAGGTATCATTTTATTCGTGATCTTGTGAATGATGGTACACTGTTGTTGAGTAAAATCCTTGGTTCGAAGAATCCTGCAGATATGTTTACTAAGGTGGTCACAACAGAAAAGTTGAAGCTTTGTATAGCTTCAACTGGCCTTCTGATGAACTGATAATAGAAGGTGTCGACTAGAGAGTTAGAGGGTTTTATTTGGTTCTCGGATTTCAATAGGTGTAGTTGAAGGGCCTTTTATCGAAAGTCTATCTGATTCGTGTTTAATCAGTGTGCGTGTCCCAATTGGTATTGGCGGTATGGAGAGGCGGATTCGACTTGGTTGAAAGGGAATTATTGAGGGTTTAATAATTTGGGTTTGTCCGATCTTCAAGTGGGAGATTGTTGAGATTTTGTGAATATCGCACAAGACAAACAAATGGAAATTAAAAGGTTGGAAAATGGAACTAATCTTTGGTTGGTCACGTGATTAAGTTTCAAGAATTAAATTGAATTTGTGGTAGTGGCCTCTCACGTGATGTTTTAAACAGAAGTTAGATCACGACGAGATCTTTTATTTGCGTGACACGAAATGAGCAGCGGCAGAATTTGGGCTTTGTCGACTTGTTTTATTATTTCACAATTAATATATATTGTAACCCTATTATTGTAAAACCCTAAGCTACATAATAATACAAGAAAACTCTCTAGTTGGCCGTGGACTAAAGCGATCACCCCGATCGCATATAACCACGTTAATTCCTCGTGTCGATTTATTTTTCCGCATTACTTTTATCCGTTTGTTGATTTGTGTGATTACAATTATTCAATTGTTTGTGTTGTTTGGGCTCATAATACTTAACATTATCATCTGCTTTGCTTGTATCTTGCTTTTGGTAGCCCTAAATGCCGATTACTCGTTTGATGTTTAATCTTATACGGAGTATGATTATGGCTATTACTTGATCATCTTTTAAATGTTAATTAAATTATTATCACTGTCATGCATTTAATGTAATTCACATTGGTATTGGATACCATTTTTCTGTACTTTGTTGGAAATGCGTTTCTCAGTTTTTTTTCTCATTTGTTTCTGCTCTTTTTGAACAGAAGATTATCAGAAGATGGCAGAGAGAAAGGTGTTGAATAAGTACTATTCGCCGGATTTCGATCCGGCTAAAATTCCGCGAAGGCGTATGTTCAAGAACCGGCAGATTAAGGTTCGAACGATGCTTCCGATGAGCATTCGCTGTAGCACTTGTGGAAACTATATATACAGGGGTACCAAGTTTAATTCACGTGAAGAAGTCGTCATTGGAGAGGCATATCTTGGACTTCGGATTTTCAGATTTTATATCAAGTGCACAAAGTGTTCAGCCGAGATTACCATAAAGACAGATCCTCAAAATGAGGATTATGTTGTTGAGGCGGGAGCTGCAAGAAGTTTTGAGCCTTGGCGTGCAGAAGATGAGGTGGGTGTGGAGAAGCAACGGAAAAGGAATGCTGAAGAAATGGGAGATGCAATGAAGTCTTTGGAGAATAGAACTCTTGATTCAAAAAGAGAGATGGACATACTTTCTGATCTTGATGAACTGAAGTCCATAAAGTCAAGGCATGCATGTGTAAGCGTGTATGCAATGCTGGAAGCTTTGCAGCGATCAGCACCAGTACAGCTAGAAGACAAGCTTGAAGAGGAGGATGAAGCCCTTATAAAGTCCATCTTCCATGGATCAGGAGAAGTTATCCACAGAATCGATGATGACGAACTTGAAGATGATGATGATATAAATCTTTCTGGTTCTGGCAACCGTGAATCCTCACAAATTAGTTCTAAGAAGAGGAAGGTTTTTCAAGAAGTCTCTGATAGCCCACCAGATTATTTGACTAAAAGCAGGAGTGTTGAGAAGTTGAATACCATAAGAGATGCTCCAAATGGCAGTATCGTCCTCAAGTCTTCTACGATTAAATTTTCTGATGTGAAGAAGCCTTCACAGGCCAAAACACAAGCAAATAAAAAAGAAGAGAAGGCGAAAACTAGGAATAATGGAATACAATTATTGTGCCAACAGTACGAAGATAGTGAGGAAGAGGAAGAGTAATCATATGTTTCGTGTTGGCAATCATCATATTCGTTTAATTTCCATTTGTGACGGGTCCCATTTATTACTGGCCCTCGGTGTAACTGGTATTGTATTCGGATAGTTTAAACTGATTGGTTCTTGCCTAATAGGTTCCTATTGCTGGCCCTTTTCACAGACCTGTCAACACAGCCTCTGAGTTTTGGGTATTAAAGGGGTGTACCTGGTAGGGTGGTTGTTGCTTGGGATTTTTATGCAAACTTGTTCATATTTCTCGGTTCTCTGTCTTGGAAAACTGTTCTGCTGTTGTTACATAATGGGTTTTTGATCATTTTGGTCCAATTTCAATCCAAGTTTGTTACTTGTCACAAGAGTTGGTTACTTTGGGCTTTACCATTTGGAGGCCTCAAGTGTTCCATTAAATAAATAATTATGATAGTTTGCCAATTAGTAAATATAGTTTTGGACTTAGTTGAGAGGTATATATAAAGGTGGCGATCGCTAATCTATCATATGATTGTGTCTTTTATGATTGTGTCACATAAGACGTTTTGGACGAAACATTTATTGATATTATTGATTACATAATGGATTTGGTCATTTGGAGATATATATTGGAAGAGTTAAAGTTATGACAGAAAAAATCATATACATATCATTGGTACTTATACCTGACTTAGAACTCACTTGATCAATTTGTGGATTGTCATGCTTGAAAATGTGTAACCAATCGCGATTTGGGGTTGGATCGACTTGGTGTTGAAACTATTCAGGGTTTATGAGCATAAGGTAAGAAAGGATTTACTTTTAGATGAATATATGTAATATATATATACCATTAATTTGGTTGGCTAATGTTTGATTTAAACATTAAAAACACAATGAGATTAAAGTACATTAACGCGGGTGTTTTTTTATTATAAATAGTCGTCATTGGTGTTCAGAAAAAAAAGTTTGGATGTGTATTTTAAAGTGATCATTGTGAATTGAAGAACTGAATTAAAGTGATCATAGTCTTTGTGTCTAAAAAAGTCAGTCTACACTTTAGAGTTTAAGGCAATTCAATATACTGTATATAATATTCATACTCAAATAATTTACACATTATACTCATCCAACTCATAGTTTACAAGAACAATACATAACTTAAGCACCAGGCACAAATTTGGTAGCATAGACCCATGCATTGTTAGCCACAGGGTTGTCCAAATGGTCCAAAAGGTTCTCTAATGGTCCTTTCCCTGTTACAATTGCTTGCACAAAGAACCCAAACATTGAAAACATTGCTAGTCTTCCATTCTTGATTTCTTTCACCTTCAACTCAGCAAAAGTTGACGGGTCATCCGCAAGCCCCAACGGGTCAAAATATTGACCTCCTGGGTAAAGGTTGTTACCATCTCCAACACCCTCTAGCCCATTAATACGGAACCCTTCAACGAGGCCCATTAGGATCACTTGAAAACCGAGCACTGCTAGTATGCTTTGGGCATGGACTAAGTTGGGGTTGCCCAAGTAGTCTAGTCCACCTTCCGAGAAGATTTGGGCTCCGGCTTTAAACCAAACGGGCTCCTTGAAATCCACTTTCACCCATTTTTCTAGTACTTCCGGAGTGATGCAACCGAATGCTCCAAGCATTGCCCATCGCCCGTGGATTACCTAAACATTTTAATCTAAGCATTAGATGGCGATTAATACATAGTAAAAACCTTTAAGTAAGCCACCAGGATTATTCAGTTTTTCAACATGAACTGAAAAACATAAATGTGGGGAGCCTATCAACCATGAGGTTGTGTGTTCCTGTTTCGTTGGAGAATGGAGACACTTGTATAATTGTGTAGTTTGTATATATACCATCTAAGTTAGATTGTAGGGTTGCCGTTTTAAAATATATGAAAAACAAAAAGTGTAAATATTTGACAAGACAAATAACCTCAAGAGCGCGGTTCTTAGCGAAAGCCTCGGGATCAGCAGACAAGCCAGCGGTATCCCAGCCATAGTCGCCAGGGAATTCACCGGTCAAGTATGATGGTGTTTGAGCCGAAAAAGGTCCCAAGTACTTCACACGGTCCGGTCCATACCACAAGTCATTTCCCTGTTCAGTTTCACAACTTAGAATCAGCTTACTTTTATTTTTCAACAAATATTAACATAGGTGCTAAATATTCAAGCATATCAAACCCCCCCCACCCCCAAAAAAAATGCTCGTTTTATTTCACGAGCAGAGATACTTAAAAAATTGTTCTAGTTCGAAACGAATATTCGTAACATTCTGATTCAGAATTTACCACTAACTGATTCATAAATGTATATAATTCGTACAGAGAAGGATAGATGAATACCATGGTGAACTTGCCATTGACCATAGAAACCGAATCTCTAAGAGAGTTGACATTGGAGCTTCTGGTTTGACCCAAGAATGGGGTGGCTTTAACCACAGTGATGGAGCTAGCAGAAGTTGCAGCCATGGATGTTAATTTATTGATAGAGATATGGAAGCTTCAAAGAGATTGAGGAAGAAGGTGTGCAAAGGGGAAATATGTATAGTCATTATGAATTTGCATATTTGTGGTTCATATGGCATTGTGGTTTGGTGACAAATAAGCAATTTCATTTGAACCAATCAGATCACTTCAAAATATTTCTTATATCTCCATTTCATGTTTTCCCTATCTATATTTTATCTTGAGCTTTATTATTTTTTCAACAAAAAGTTGTTTTTATTATCTCAAGTCTTTTTATTACATACCTTCTAAACTAAATAGCTAATAATCTTTTAACAGTTAAACACAAAAATATCTAGCACCATTTTTTAGGACTACATATATATTTTATGTACTAGAAACATATAAAAAGGTAAAAAATAAAAATAAAAAATTACTATGTAGGTAATTTATTAGCAAGTAGCCAAGGAGTTAGGAGTAAATGAAAGAAGGGAAATTAAAAAAAATACCACTTTTTTTAGAGATATATATCGTTTTGCCCTTCCGAAAAAAAAATTGACGATATACCACACGAAATCGCAAATCGCAAATTTGCGATTTGCTATCCAGCATGTTGCGTTTGCGACCTGTTCACCGTGCGAGCCGTGGCCGGAATAACATGCCATCGCACATCGCAAATCGCAAAGCACAAGCTTGCGATTTGCGATTTGCGCTTTCTCCGAGTCGTGAACGAGATCGCAACGTGTTACCGATGACGTGATCCAGAATACCCGGTAAACGCAAATCGCAAAGGGCAAGTTTGCGATTTGCGGATTACCTATGCCCGAGTCGTGAACGAGATCGCAACGAGTTACCGATGACGTGATCCAGAATACCCGGTAAACGCAAATCGCAAATCACAAATTTGCGATTTGCGATTTACCTCCGCTCGTTATTTTTTTTTTTTAAAAAAAACTCGATTTAGCTATCCCTTTAAACCGTAAATCGGTCCTCACTCCTCATTGTCACACCACCCCGACCACACCACCCCGTACCACCGTTCCACCCAACCACAAATCGCAAATCGCAACACCCTTTTGCGATCTACGAATCCGTCACCCCTCCGACGCACCCCACCCCGCCATCATTTCCCCACCCTCCGCCAACACCACCCTCCACATCGCACCACCACCACCGGACGTCCGTCACTACCACCCTGAGCCACACCACCACCACCGCCCTTCGGCCTTAGTATCACCGCCACCACCCTCAGCCACCCCGCCGTATCACATCAAAACAACCGAAATCGCGAAATCCGAAATCGCCACGCACCACCGCCACCACTCACCGCCTCCGTTTACTCCGTGAAGATGTCCGATTCTCATGTATGGCATTGCGTTGCTGTTTTGCTATTATAGTTGTTGTATGTACCGCGTTTTATTCGTTTTTTATGCTATAAATATGTGTGCACACCACGTGCTCGATGAAATGCCACAGTGAAAAATAACATCTTTTTTTGTTGATTTTTTGTTCATATATCCCTTTTTTGAGTTTAAGTGCTTAGATAATGTCTTAATGTATATGGATGTCATTTTGGAGTTGAGTACGTTTGAAAAGTTGAGTACGTTTTATTGATAGGTTTTATTGATATGATTGCAGCTTTCAAGAACTACAAGGAAGACAAAAAGAAAACGGAGCTAAAGAAGAAGGGTAAGTACAAATCACTCTAATATGTATATATATATATCCCATACGCATATATATTCTTATATAGAGATAGTAATATGCTAGTGTAGATTATATTATAGTGTTGATAATTGTGGAAAATTGATCAAACTCTGATGATGTGATAAGCTGAAATATTAGCTGGTTTTCAGTTTTACGAAAAGGACATTTCCAATTTTTTATTAATGTATACTATATTTCAGCTGAATTATTAGTTGTGTATGTATGTATATATGTATGTATGTATGTATGTATGTATGTATGTATGTATGTATGTATGTATGTATGTATGTATGTATGTATGTATGTATGTATGTACGTACTTATGTATTTATGTACGTACGATGAAACGACAATTCGAATTGTTTTAAAAAAATACCTTTTTGGTTTTCTGACACTAGTATTTAATATAGTTGTGTCTATTAATGCAGGTGACAAGATTGAGGCATCGTCCGGACCAGACTACAACTTGTTGATCGGATATGCCAACGGCAAACGTAGGTCATACTCTTCATGGTGGACCTGCGACAAAGTAAGTAAAGAAAAATGGAGTAGCAAACTATATAATATAAGCTGATAACATTTTAACATTTCCCTAATAAAATCCTAATATGTAGGTACTTATGCCGGTCAACATCGAGAGTAGGGATCATTGGGTTCTAATTGTATTGGATCTTTATACTTGGGATGTCACGGCATATGATAGCTATAAGAAACTGAAAAGCAACAAGGAAATACTGCAAATTGTTGAAGCCTTAGGTCAAAATGTAGTTAGATATTTAGACGCCATTGGCTTTTGGAGGCATGTGGATGAAGAAAAACATTTTAAGGGTGATACCACTGAGTTTATGACTGACATGATGGAGGATATGCCTCAACAGGATGGGCATCTAGGCGATTGCGGGGTATGGGTGTGCAGAAATATGGAGAAGATTGCATATCGAGAAGACTACATGGTGAGTGGGGAGACTGATTTGATCGCTATGGATTACAGGCGGTGGATGATTGATACTTTCTTTAGTGCGCGTTTTGATTGGGAACCGGCGGATGATTGATAGACTTACGTGTAATGAAATATTTTAACAAATATATAGTAGTTAACAATTATGTACTAGTTAAGAATAATGTAGTAGCTAACAATTATGTAGTAGTTAACATGTGCCCTCGCAAATCGCAAATGAATTCTGTGATTTGCGATTTGCGATTTGCGAGTGACCTTACCTTATCCACCTATGAGATTTTCTGACATTACCTCCATTGTTGTTAAGATTTTCGATGAGATTTTCTGACATTACCTCCATTGTTGATAATATTTTCGATAAGATTTTCTGACATTACCTTATCCATCTATGTAGATTTTCCGGATAACCTTATCTTGATTTCGCTTTAAATAGACATCTAAACATCATTCTTCATTCATCATCAAAATTATTATCTATTTCAATTATTTAATCAGTTGGTAACATAATGCAACTGATTGACCTTACTGTGTTTTTTGGGGGGGAACTACGTGATGACAATAAGTCATATGAAAATGGGGTCAAAAAAACATTCGTCGATTTCGATGTTAATGAGTTTGGTCTCAGTAAGTTGTTTTCCTACCTTAAGGAAAATATAAATTTCGCTTTTAGTGATGTGTACTACTGTGAAGCCGGCAATCTTCAAAATGCTGGTGCTCGTATGCTTATGACGGATGAAAACTGGAATACAATAGTAAAACATGCAAAAGAATGTTGTCAAGGTATTGACCTATATCTTGTACACATGGATGAAGAACCCGAATTGAATTTCAGTGAGTATGAGAGTGATGACAGCAACACACATTACTACCGATGAACGTTCCGAGTAAGGAATCAAACAGCAAACAAAATGAATTGCATATGTTGTTATGTAGGATTTTTTTTTTTTGGGTAAAAGGGACAAAACCCCGGCAAAAGCATTAAAATAATAATAAAAATATTTACAAACAAACGTTAGGCATACCTAACGAGGAGTTTTAGTGGACCTCCCAAACCCATACAACTATTTTTAATCTAAACTCTATATTTAACACAACTAAAATTCTATATTTCCTATCTATGCAATCGGAAAAAATACACCAAAATTGCTTATCAAAACAGTTATACCAATCCTTATACTTGTTCAGCTTCAAAACAAATTGATTCCAATTTTGTTGCTGCTCTGTAACTTCTTTTAATAGCCCAAAACTAACTTGATACACTTTGCACTTGGAAACAATAACATCTGCACACACCATTGGATCCATCAATTTAAACCATATACCATTCTGCCTTTGACTACAATGATTCTGCAAAAGATTTATCATCTCCCATTTACTATCTTTAACCCTTTGATCCCTTAGTAACAGCATTACCAGCGCATCCATGCTAACAGATTCCAGAAAATCAAACTGAACAATTGATGTAGCGTGAAATAAGATAACAAATTAATCTTGTTGATTCTAAGAATACCCAAGAATAATTCTTCCAACAAGCGTTGATTCACAAAGAATACCGCGGTTAGGCAACAAATTCAACTCAACAATTTGAGAGAAAATTGGATTTTCATAAACATAAACTTATCATCTCTCCCTTCTATTACATATGGAAGCCTTTATATAGGCTAAAAAAAACTAATAACTTACGAATATGAAAAGGCTTACCAACCAAGAGTTTGAAAACAATTAAATAAACCATTAAACATAATAATGGTACTAATTACCATTAACATAAAACTTTATTATTATTATTATTATTATTATTATTATTATTATTATGTTTATGTTGAAGAGAACATTCTTGGTTCCGCATCATTCTCCCCCTCTAATTTGGGACTTGTCCTCAAGTCCTTAGTAGTCATTCTCCAATATAAACTTTAGGTAAATAACATCAAATGAAAATATCACCATCCATTCACAAAGATTTCGTTCCTCTTTCATCTTGCATCTAATCTTCCAAACACCTCCATCTTCAATGTGTACTCGACAAGGAGAACCACAACTAACATCATCTTTGTAATATGATGAGTAGCCACACAATTTAGCAGACAAATCACCCTTTTGAACTTGACAAACATTTGTAGATAGTATAACAAATTCAGCAACCAAAGCAAATTCAAAAGAAGTGTAATCCAAATAAAATTCAAAAGAAACAACATCCAAATAATTAGATTCGTGAGATTTAGCATCCACCTCAAATTCGAAAGGTTCAACATTCATATCAATTGATGCCCCATTCACACAACTTCCTTCATCCATAATGACATCACAAGTGTCATTTTCATTGTTGCAACTTGGATGATATATTTCTTCCATTTCTTCAAAACTAAAAAACCCAAATTTGCCATCGAGAATTCTGTTTATAAACAAAATTTCACGTTCATCGGGTTTTTCTAGCTCTTCATAAACATCGTAGATTACCATTTCTAACAGGAATTTCGGCTTTGATACCAACTGACGTAGCGTGAAATAAGATAACAAATTAATCTTGTTGATTCTAAGAATACCCAAGAATAATTCTTCCAACAAGCGTTGATTCACAAAGAATACCGCGGTTAGGCAACAAATTCAACTCAACAATTTGAGAGAAAATTGGATTTTCATAAACATAAACTTATCATCTCTCCCTTCTATTACATATGGAAGCCTTTATATAGGCTAAAAAAAACTAATAACTTACGAATATGAAAAGGCTTACCAACCAAGAGTTTGAAAACAATTAAATAAACCATTAAACATAATAATGGTACTAATTACCATTAACATAAAACTTTATTATTATTATTATTATTATTATTATTATTATGTTTATGTTGAAGAGAACATTCTTGGTTCCGCATCAACAATACACTTATTTCACTAGTTCCATACAACCTGCTCACAACATCCAGCATTGCATTTAATCTTACAGACCTAAACCATTTATCTTGACACAATCTCAGCAACACAGTAGGCACAACTCGAGCATTCATTGTTTGACCCATACAAGTCAAACTATAAACATATGAATTCTCCTTAACTGCACTCAACAATATCAGCCCAATACCAAATACATTTAACCTCCAACACAATATCAAACATAACAGGAAGCATTTAGACAAATCAAATCTGTTCAATTCAATCACCAAATTGTACCCTTGAACTGATTGGTCAAAATAGCAACACAGGTCATCAGAATACAAACTGCAACTCATATTAATCTGATCCATCCAGCAACTTTGCTTCCAACCATACTCATTCTTGTCAATAATACATCCAACAGTAAACTTTAGTTGACCCGGTAAGCTCATATCAAACAAAATTTGACTTTCCCATGTTTGACTTATAAAAGTCAAACAAGACAAAAAATCTTTATCTTCCAAATTGAGCCACTTCCTGTTATATTGAATACCAAAATAATACTGCCACATCTTCCAGACTAACCAGAACACAGACACAAACACGGACATACATGGATTCAAAGATTGATGTAGAATCCAGTTATCATTCAAATAATGTGAATGACCATGACAATGGTAGCCTGACACATGAGTATTACTCCTTAATTGCTGCCTAAACACCAAAATGTAGGAAATTCTCCAACTGCATTTCCTTACAGCCAATTTCATAATACTCATTGTCATCTCACCTCCAAATGAAAGAAAAAGCTCAAACACAACAATCTTCAGGAAAAAATGATATTTTACCATCCTTATAACACCAGTAAAAAACGAATAAAGTGCCATACTCCAGCACATTGACCAATGTCCCAAACCTATGCATCTCTGCTCATAAAATTTGACTCTAAAAAACCATTTAAGCTTGTGAATAGATACAAACTTAAAAGTTTGAATGAAACAATAAACACTTGAAAACATAAAATATGAACACAGAGACAATGGACCTACCCAGCTCCACCTTATAACTCCCATATAACCCAATCCCCAAAATAAGTATACCAGATTCCAAACACAAATACACTCCTCACCATGAAGCCAATAGATCAAGTCCATGCAATGCATCATCAACCATTGTCTGCATTTCAGCACTAAGGCTCTACCCCTACACCTTACTCCAATCAGTTTTAACAATGCATGACCCATCTCATTGGCACTCCTAAAAAATCCTAAAATGATGTATTTGGTAATTTTAAAATGGGTAAAATAAAATGCAAGATAAAAAACACACCACCTTATATCACCATGGATTTTAACTACAATGCTAAACTCCAGCATATCAATGATATTTTTACTCCCTCCAATCCTATACAATGTTACCTGATCTAATATAGCAGGAATAAAAATAATCACAAGTAAGTGGCAATCACATTCTCTCACACTTTTTTGTCTGACAAACACACACATTTTCAAAACAAAACAATCATACATCCTAACAGGTAACATTACTACCCATCTCACCCTTATACCTTCAACCCAACCCATCCACCCAAAAAGATTATTGTGAGTTAACATTGAGTAGGCTTACTTGGTAAATCATCATCATGCACCTGATTTCCATCTTTCAACTTCACATTCCAGATTCTAGCAACAACCTTTGACTGCTTGGATACTTTAATCTTCAAACCCATTAATCTCCATCGAATCATATTTTTAATGATCTCCAATACTTGCTGTTTGGACCTTGCTTTATCTTGATATATTCTGAGATTCCTTTCCTGCCAAACAAAGTAAACAAGAGCTCCCAACACTAATCTCTGCACAATGCTCCAAACAGACTTATTAACAGGCCTAATTTGAAAGAATTCAATGATTTCAGACCAAGTATTAGGAGCCTGCTCAAGCCTTGACATATCCTTCAACTCATTCCATAATCTCAATGGCCATTCACATTCAAAAAACAAATGATTATGGCTATCCATCATCCTTTTACAGAAGACACATTTCAAATCACTTTGAGCCTCATTACAAAACAATCTGTCTTGAGTTGTCAACTTTTGATTTAAAGCAACCCAAAGTATGAAAGCATGTCTAGGGATACACTGTGAAAACCAAACCAGTTTTGCCCATTTAACATCTTCATATTGAGTTGCTAAATCATGCCAAACAACATTTACAGAGAAAGGAACAGTCATACCTTTCCCTATTTTCCACAAAATTCTGTCTCTTCTATTTGGAATCAACAAAGGAGGAGGTAGATCAAAATAACTAGGAAATTTTTCCCTCCATTCATCAGGAATATTCCATTCCCCTTTCATCACAAGATCAGACACTTTAGACTTTAAATTCAGCTCAGATCTATATATATCAATTGTAGATATATTATAACCAAGAGGTCCCATTGGGTGCCAGTTATCATTCCAAGCAGAAGTACTTTCACCATTACCCAATCTATATACAAAGAATTTCCTGAGTATATCTCTACATTCCAATATACACCTCCAGCTCCAACATTCATTTCCAGGTGACTTATACACCCAAAATTTTTTACCTTTCAATCTCACAGCTTGTATCCACTTTACCCAAATGGATTTCTTATCAGTCAACAAATTCCAAATATGCCTTGAAATGAGAGCAATGTTCCAATCATATAGAGATTTAATCCCTAAACCCCCTTGTCTTCTAAGCCTACAAACATCATCCCACTTAACTTTAGCTGTCCCTCTTTTGAACTCCCCTTGACACCACAGAAAACCTCGAATTAACCTCTCAATATCCTGAGAAATGCTCTTGGGTAACACAAACATGGAAGACCAATAAACTTGTAGAGAAGTTAAAACAGAGTTAATCAATTGAAGCCTACCAGCAAAAGACAAAGATTTTGTCTTCCAATTAACTAATCTTTTTTTAACTTTATCAATTAATGCACAACAATCCTTCTTACTCAATATGGTTGTTATGTAGGATTTAAAGTCTAGTATGTATGTTTTTAATTTCAGTGTCTATTTCATCTTTTAAATTCAAGTGTGCACATCACAATTATGTACTAGTTAACAATGTTATTTATGTTTTTATTATGTGTAATGGCTTTTGATAAACTTTATATCGTTATCCGAAAATATATAATGTTTGCTAAAATTGTGTGTTTGGGTATCAAATAATATGGTTGGTAAAACGTGAATTTACAAATTGAAACGATGCGGGAGAATAATATTTACAAATTGCTGCGGATTATATTGGACACGTTTACGATTTGCGATCTGCGACTGACCTCATCCTTTGTTGATAAGATTTTTGGTGAGATTTTCTGACATAACCTTATCTACCTCTGCAACTTACCTTATCCGTTGTGGATAAGTTTTTTTTTGGATTTTACCTGACTTTTTAGGGATTTTGTAGATTTTTCCGGATAACATTATCTCGATTGAAATGTACTTATAACCTGACCTCAACCATTTGTAAACACATTCACAACCAAATGAAACACATTTTCCATTCGACAAAATTTCTTCTTAAGTTCCATTAGATAAAATTTTCAGGTACGAGTTCTGATTATTATAGTTTTATTTACTTTCATTATGGAAAAGTTCAAAGTTTTTATATGTTATGGTGGTCGTTTTGAATATATTGATATCATGCCGATGTATTTTCCAATAGAGTGTAGTAGAGTGCCATTAAAACTTCCAGTGGCACCGGAAAAACCCATGACATGCAAAGTATTGTTGAAAAACGTTTTAAAAAAACTTGGTCTGCCACTTGATACACCAGTTTGTCTTAAATATAAAGTAGATCAGTATGTTATTGATATAAACGATGATGCTGATGATTTTGGAGATTTTTTGTGCCATGCAATTAACAATGCTCCGCATTGTCGATAATGTAAGGAATGTTTCGGGTATGGGTAGCAATCACCCTGCCAGTAGTAGTTCTGGCATTCAACGACAATTTCACCAACAATTTCAACAACAATTTCAACAACTACACGCTAATGAATACAACCAACAACACCACTATCAGTCATTTCAACAACCCTTTCAACAATTTCCATTTCCTTTTCAACCACAATATCAATTTCATTATCATGCTGCACAACAAAACATGCCGATGCATAACTATCCTACACAACACACACAAGACACATCTTTTAAGGTGGATGAAGAAACCAAAGATGATTCTAAATATCAGGAGAATGTTCACTATGATCACACTAATTCAGAATACTATGTGGAGGAGCCGGAGGAGCCGGATCCACATCCTGATGATTTTGATCATTATGATGAAGAAAATGTCAATCCACCTAAGGATCATGACCATCCATTTTGTAATTACATTGTTACTGATGATGAGGATGATGAGGAGGATGAGCCTGATCCAAGAGATACATATGACAAACCAATACCACAAAGAGCAGCACAAAAAGACATATTCTGGAATATGCCATCGCCTTTAGGAAACGGAGAAGAAGAAGTTCAACAACGACCGATGACCATGTACGAGACATCTAGTCGAGTTCGAGAGGGCCAAACATTTGAAACTAAAGAAGAATTTCTTCTCCAGTTGCATACAAAGTGTCTAGAAGAAGGTTTTCAGATTAAGCTGAAGAATTCAGACAAGAAAAGATACTCAGCAAAATGTATCTTGCCTAATTGTGATTGGAAGATTAGTGCAGCGTGTATCAGAGATAGTCACAACTTCCAAGTTAGGAAGTTACGTGATGTTCACACTTGTTCGCGTACTCAAAACATGCCTAACAGCCGTTCTGCGAGCAAGAAAGTGCTTGGTAAAATCTTAAAAGAGGCGATGAGTTTGGAAGGACGTGTATACAGAGGCAAAGAGATAAAACTTGATATGACTGAACGCTTTAAAATAAGCCTTACATACAACCAAGCATGGAGAGCAAAATGTTACGCTATAGAGTTGTTGAGAGGTACTCCAGCTGAATCGTTTACGAAACTTCCCATTTATCTCCACAACCTAAAGCTATATAACCCGGGGAGCATTACGAATCTCCGTACAGACAAGGAGAATAAATTTGTAATGTGTTACATGTCCATAGGTGCAGCTGTAAGTAATGATTGTTGGTTTACATCTTATGTTCGTATACGTACATTCATATATAATTTATGTGTTATTTAATCTGAACTTGCAGGTACGTTCTTTTGTCAACCATACACGCCCAATTATCATCGTCGATGGTACCCATTTGAAGGGGGGTTACTTGGGCACTAACTTGATTGCCGTGGCGATGGACAGTAATAATGGCATCTTGCCACTAGCCTATGGAATTGGGGCGGGAGAGACGTCCGACGTTTGGACGTGGTTCTTAGGAAACTTACGAGACGCCATTGAATCTGCAGGTGGGATTAGCAACCTGACATTCATCTCTGACAGGGCTCCAGCAATTGCATCCGGCATCTCTGCTGTGTTTCCAGAGGCATTTCATGCCTTGTGTTGTCGTCATCTGTTGATGAACTTGAAAAGCAAATCTTCAAAGGTCAAGCACTTCGAATGGCATTATTGGAAAATGTGTAAGGCGTACCGTAAGTCAGATTTCGATCGACATTATGATGCCATTTCTAGACATTTACCGGCGTCAACTAAGGTTCTTACGGATGTGGGAAAAGAAAGATGGTCACGGCATCATTCAACAAGGACACGATATGCTTACCTCACAACTAACAGTGCGGAGTCCATTAACGCCATGACCAAGCATGCAAGGAAACTGCCGGTCACAATGCTATTGGAGTTTTTTCGATCTTCAGTACAACAATGGTATTTCAAACATCGGAATACTGCCGCAGCTGTTACAACACCTGTCACACCATATGCGGAGCACAAAATAGGTAAAAGGGTTAACAAATCGCTGCGCTGGAGGGTTAACCCATCGACAAATATGATATGTGAGGTAGTGGACGGGAAAAAGAATGGGACAGTCAACTTGGAAGCGAGAACATGCACTTGCATGCAATGGCAATTATCAGGTTTACCTTGCGGACACGTATCGGCAGTGACCCGTCACTTTCATATGGACAACGTGTCCGCCTTTGCAGAGAGGTATTTCACCACGGAAACATATCTAGCGGCATACAGTGAGGCTATAAATCCACTGCCTCATCCTTCAGAGTGGGCCGATCCCGGTAATCTGCAGATTTGCTTACCGCCGATACTTGTGAAAAGGCAGTCTGGTCGCCCACCTGGGCGTGCACGCATTCCTTCTAAAGGAGAGGAGAAAGGGAAATACACAAAGCAATGTAGCCGTTGCAAGGAACATGGTCATAGTCGAGTTAATTGTATGGCTCCATACGATAGAACAGACGAGCCAAGCCGATCAAGAACCACAACAAGATCCAAGTCAAGGTCAAAATCAAGATCCAAATCAAGATCGAAAAAAGTGAGTTCTAAAAAATATTCATATAAAAAATAAAATATTACATTGTATCATTAATGTCATCCTCAAATATTTACTTGCAGAAAACGTCCACAAAATCAACGAACAGCCATATCGAGGACGAAGCTGCAACCACGTCTCAACCGACTCAGAGCTATCCAAGTGTTCATTTGAGTGACCCTTAAATTATTCATAACAGAAAACCTATGCTATTTATTATCGTGGTTAATTTGAGTGAATGAAATTGCTTGTTGTTCATTTTTACCTGTTTTAACAATACTAAAACATCTTCATTACATAATGTTTAATTTTATCCAGAAAAACAAACAGCTTATATAAGGATTAACATAATTTGGCAAACATCCAATTGATTGAAACATAGATACGAATTACAAGATTTGACTACTCACTAATCGAATAACCGTCTTGCACTTGAAGAACCAGTATTAATTTTAGAAATTCGTACTGGCATTGTTTGATCACAATTTGAGAAATGTGTTAGATCATTACGTGTAACATACACCTCAATTTCTTTATGTGTTTTTGCGTAGTCAGTTATCTGCTTCAGTTGGCCGACATCATCAGTTATCAATTGTAAACCAGTATCTAGGTCTTTATCAGGCTCTTTATAGTAGCAGAACCACTTCTTTGGAGCCCAATAACCTAGCTCTTCCAAAGCGTAATCCAGAAATTTGGTGGAAAACTCATCGACATCTACGCAGTCGATAAATGTCAACAAACCTTGCGTGTACATTCTTTTCGCGCCCTGAAAGTGCCCACCGTGATAAAAAGCGATTGAAAACAATTCGGGAACTTCTGCGTATAATTCTTCAGTAAATGATTCTTCATTAATGGAACGGAATTGCCAAAAGTGACCGGATTGAACCATTTTTAAAACTTTTATTTCGTATATTCTGAAAATTCGTGAAAATCTTGTCAATGTGTTCCTGCTATTTATAAATGGAAGAATATCACGAACATCAGAAAAAATCTTATCCTTTAATCTTATCCAGATATCTTATCCAAAAATCTTAAATCCCGAAAATCACGGAAAACCTTATCCAAATATCTTATCCAAAAATCTTAAATCCCGCAAATCACGGAAAATCTTATCCAGAAAAATCTTATCCAAAAATCTTAAATCCCGCAAATCACGGAAAATCTTATCCAAAATTCTTATCCAAAAAATGTTATATCCAAAAAATCACAAAAAAACTTTAATCCCAGTTATCCGGATTAAAATATATATATATATAAAAATGATGTGTATATATATTAGAAAATAATGTGTGTGTATATATATATATATATATATATATATAGGGGAAGGATCAAGAGGGAAGCTCTTAAATTGGGGGAAAGAGGGAAGTAAACCACAACCACTTATTTTCTCACATCTTCTACAATACCCATTTTCTCAATTTTTGCATAAAATTCAAAATTAAAGCATGTAGTTCAATGATTTTTCAATCAAAAACATTGTAAATCTTCGAATCCATCAAACACATTCATACACATCTTCAATTCGTCATAATTCTGTTTTATCCAAAATTATGAATTTGGTTTTACTTTTGGGTTTTTTGAGAAAATTTTGATTTGGTGATGAAAACAATATAATTAAACGAATTTCTTTGTAAAAAAACATATAAACGAGTAATTAATCGAATTTTGGTCGTCATTACAATCGAATTTCACAAACTCAAAAAATTCCCAGAACGTTAACATTCATCTGAAAAGCATGTTATCAAAATTACAACTTCATAGTTCTAAACATTCATTTATGATGAATATGAACGTATATATGCTATTACACACAACTGAATGTGATAACATAACATTCATTAGTGTATAATAATGTATATCAGTTACATTCATCGTAAATGAATGTTATTATTATCATTGTGTATAATACCATGCATGTATTATTTAATATGCATTGTAAATGAATGTTAAAGTGTTCATCATTGTCAATAACACATATAAGCTAACATTCATCATCAGTGAATCTTAAAAACTAAAAAAAAAAGTAAGATATTAACTTTTTTAAAGATGAATCTTAACTAATATATATTATTATACAGTACTGAATGTTAAATTATGATATTCATTGATATAAATAACATATATAAGTTAATATTCATGATAAATGAATGTTTTTGTATATTAAATTGTAATTTGATTAACATGCTTTTGAAATGCATGTTAACGTGCTGGGAGGTAATTTCAAGTTATTTACAAAAATGCCACCGCGTTGACTTTTGAGTTGACCAGAATGTGTGGCTGAGAATTGCTTCCCTCCTTCCCCCATTTTTTTACTTCCCTATTGATCTTCCCCCTATATATATATATATATATATATATATATGATAACAAATAATTGTGATTATGATATATAAAAAATAGGGAATGTGTAAATATATATAAAATATATATTTTCAAAAAGATGTGTATATATATAAAAAATAAAATAAGTACATCAAAATGTAAAACATAATGTAACATTGGGTTTTTTTTGGCGGACTTAAATCGCAACTCGTTTACGTCATCGGTAACTCGTTCACGTCTTGTTCACGTCTCGTTCACATCTCCTCAAGCATTGGCAAATCGCAAATTTGCGATTTGCGATGGCACCACCACTCGTACACGGCTCGTTAACGACTCGGGAATTGGCAAACTACTCGGGCATAGGCAAATCGCAAATCGCAAGCTTGCTCTTTGCGATTTGCGATGGCACCACCACTCGTACACGGCTCGTTAACGACTCGGGAATTGGCAAACTACTCGGGCATAGGCAAATCGCAAGCTTGCGCTTTGCGATTTGCGATGGCATGTTTATTCCGGCCACGGCTCGCACGGTGAACGGGTCGCAAACGCAACATGTTGGATCGCAAATCGCAAATTTGCGATTTGCGATTTCGTGTGGTATATCGTCAATTTTTTTTTCGGGAGGGCAAAACGATATATATCTCTAAAAAAAAAGTGGTATTTTTTTTAATTTCCCATGAAATAAAACCTCATTTGCCAAGTGAAAAAGTTCCGTTAATAATGTGATATTTTTTATTATTGGGCCAAACAGAAACCCATGCCCAATAAAGAAGCCCATAAAGTAGAAAACATTAAGAGAAAAAAAAAAACCTAATTGCGGTGAAGGTGGATCGAACACCTGACCTACAGATCTTCAGTCTGACGCTCTCCCAACTGAGCTATCCCCGCAACTTGTTTTAAGTCTTACAAAAAAGTTATATAAAGAGATATAATTTTTTAATTGTTTTGTACCAAAGTGCGATTATTATGATCTTAAGTCTTAACCCTCCAAAGATGAATACAGATGATTATGTTTTATTCGTGTGGTTATAAAATAATAAATAAATGATATATTGAATGTACAAAGTCTTTTCTATGAGCTGTTAATTAGCACTTAAAACTGATCAAATGAAAATTAGTTTGAAGTTCAAGAGTCTGATTACATAAGCTTATTAAATAACTCTGAATTAGCTAATCTTAATACTCGTATAAATGTATGCTGGTTTAAATGAATTTCAATTTTATATAGAGAGTTTCATCATTAGCTTTGTGATTGAGATGTGAAATACACCATACTTTACCCATAAAAGAAAGAAAAAATATATAGAATAAAGTAGCTATCAATAATAAGCATTTTAATTTGAATTATATATGCATACAGACAACTAAGGAGCTGAGAATCTATTAATCCAAAACTAAACACATAACATAAGATAATTGTTAATAAAATTATGGAGTAATCACTTAGGTCCCCATAAAATCAAGTGAAGTAGATTCTCAGTCCTCTCAAGTTCCCTTATCCTCCTCTGATCTCTTTTTCCGGGTTTCATCTCACCCGAAAATCGCCCCATACCATTCTCTGACTGCTTTTGTATCTGAACCGCATTGAACGCGGCTCGATACTTGCATTCTCCATGGTCTGCACCACTACACATTTGTAGATATATATAAATAATCGTACAAAGAAATGGAATAAGCAACGAATGAATAATAGGATAACGGAGTTGCTAATATATATAGTTGATTGATTGTGTTAGTTCTGCTGATCGAATTACAGAATTGAAGAAAGTAACATGAGTTAAAGCCGAATATATAGGAATGAGAGAAGGTAGGCAGATGGAATGAAAATACAAGGGGTCTGTTTGTTAGGCAGAAACCAGGGGTTTGGGTGAATGGATTTAGGAAGGGACCATGGTTTACATCGTACGTACCTTTTAATTTTATTTATTATCTTAAAAATAAAAGTTATAATCTTTTTAGAGTTTTATAACATAAAGTAATTTTCTGTCGACAAGGTATCCATGAGAACAAAAACTTTTCAATTTTTCATAAAGTTTTGATCCGAAAAATAATATTATCTCTGTATCAATTAAAATATCTACTTTGAAGACAGACACAATTTAAAAAATACATACTGTCATTTCAGGACCAAATATTTATATATAACGGTTAATAATAGTTTAAATATTAAAGTTTTACTTTTTTCATTTTAATCACTCAAGTTTTTTTTATAATGTATTAATCATTGAAGTTTCAAAATTTTGATTGTTTAGACCTTCGATTGTACTTCAAATTTTTGATGGTTTAATCCATAGAGTTTATCTTTTTTAATGATTTTGCCATTTTAAGGTTTTCTAGTTTAATCATCTAACTTTCAAAAAATTAATGGTTTAACCCTTTGAAAGGTTAAACCAATTGAAGGATTATATCATGAGAACAAAACCTGAGTGGTTAAAACGAAAAAACAAAAGTGAAACTTTGAAAACTAAACTATTATTAACCCTATATATAACTTCAAATAACCTTTTATTGTATGCATAACCATTATTGGGTCACCTTATGAGTGTAAATGAAACCACCAAGACCACTCATAACAACTGAATGGAATCATCAGATGAGTTGGTTTCAACTCAATGTCAAAAATCATCTCTGACAGAAACTGATTAACCACTACCAACAATGATACCGTCACTTTAATTTTTAGGCTCCACAATTATCAATATACCTTTATTTCTATACTTATAAAAAAATAAAATAAACAACGCGTCCTTTTACTTCGTCGGATATCGACCATTGAAACCGATGGAGCCAAATTGACCTCCTGTGCCAATGACATCACTAAATGACGACAATCACTTGCAAACCAACGGAAAAAGATACGGTCAATCGGGAGGAGCTGAGTCTAATGTTACATTACATAATCATAAAATTTAGTCAATTTTCTAAAACGTACAACTAGCTAGCAATATACATTAATCACTTCCACAAGCTAAATTAAAGCATACATCATATACGTACCATATGCTTGAGATTAATTAAAATCTTAATGGTAATATTTTATTACAAACTACATCTAAGACATCTCTACATATATTAAAAGTACCTAAAATCTGATGGTGCCGGGACCAAAACAGTTCATATCCATCACCTTCTTCATCGACTCCGCTTTCGTTTTCTTCGATCTGTATTTTCCTGTTGCTACATCGGAACCAACAATTACTGGTCTAGTAGTAGTAGATCGATCGGCAATGGATTTATTATACGAAGAAACTATCTTTGATTTAGCATGATTATGATGTGCCCGAAGGGGCCCGTTCCATCGTGCTACACTGATGCTAGCCACCACAAAACAAGCTTTTACTGTCGATGATCCGATGTTCATGTTCGATTTTATTAGAAATATTACGTTGATTTATTTATGAAATGGAATTAGCTAGTTGCTTGTTGATTTTAGGGTTTTAGCCTTTTAGGTCATGTGTGGTATAAATATGTAGCCACTATAATTGTAAGGGTTTAGTAAATTCTTTCCCAAGTTACCTCGGGCCTCTATTTATTTTTACTTTTTAAATATTTTCTTGCAATTTTTACAATGTCTTTTTATTTCTTTCCTTAAATGTAATCAAAATTATTCTCAATTCATTTTAGTATTAAAATCGAATCATAATAAATTTTACTTTATTCTAGTTACGTTTTTAAATTTAATTCTAGGGGCTAAACGTAATAGTAAAAAAAAAACATATTCAAAAATATTGCATGCATATGTATTATAGATTACACGTACAGAGGCATCTCTACAAATAGTTTATTACAAAGAGTCTAAAATCTAAGTGTATTGGGACCAAAACAATTCAAATCCATAACTTTCTTCATAGACTCGGCTTTCGTTCTCTTCGATTTGTATGCCATTTCAGAACCAACGAATAAGGATCTAACAGATCGATCACCAATAAATGATCTATTATAAGATGAAACAATCTTAGTTTTGGCATGATTATGAAGCGCCTTAAGTGGCCCGTTCCATCGTGCAACACCTTGATCTTTTAACGCTTCTACCGCACCGATACTTGCCACCACTAGCCACGCTTTAATCGCAGCTCCACCACCGTTCATCTTCGATTAGATATTTGTAAATGTTGTGACGTAATGAAAAGTTGATTAATAATGACTAATGAGATTGTTGTTGATTTGAGAGGTAAGGTGGGGGTTAATGTGGTATAAATATGAAGCACAAGATGTTAAAAAGAAAACAGGATGCGGATGAAACAAGGGAAAATTGCTGCTGGTTTTTAACATTTAATTAAGTAGGAATAGGAAAATGAAAGGTGGTTTTATTTATTTAATTATTTAATAAAAGTTCCGTGTATTTTGGATCATGTGGATGGATGCCTGTGGGCGGAATCCGCTGATTTTGGACTTTTGATTCTTGGTTATGACTCCCCACATAGTGTCTAAGAAAGAGACTTTTATTAAAAGTAACAAGTTTAATGTACACGCATATATATTAAAATTATAATTTGACATTCTTTATATGTAGTGAATCATTTGAGCTATTATTATATGTAACAAATTTGTAATTTCTTTACATTGTGTGCATTTTGGGCAAACTAACGGTTGTAAGGATGCCAAGTGGCAGCCTATATAGTCGACACGTGAAAGAAATATTGTGAAATATATTTATATCTTTTGTATTGAATGTAAAAGTTAGTATAGTGTAGGGGTGTTAAGTGTAAATGTTGTAATAAGTTTGTTAGATAGTGATAACGAAATCTGTATATAGCTCAGGTTAGGGTTCATTTGAATGTAATCAATTTGTAATTCATGAGTAAAGTTCTCTACATTTCTTCAATGTGTTCTTGATTCATTATATTACTTCCGCATTTCTATATGGTATCAGAGCTCACGGATTGATTATCGTTACCTAATTTCACAATTTCACTCCGATTATACGGAATTAATTGATTGATTTCTTGCGTCAATTAGAAATTCAAAAATTAGGTCAAAAGATGACGATTCCTTCTCAATCGAGTGTTCATAATCAAGAAACGATTGCGCAGAATGTGGCTAACGATCCCTTACATATTGCGAACTCTGATCATCCTGGAATGATGTTAACAACTACACCGTTCAATGGAAGTAATTTCCTTGGTTGGAGTCGCACAATCAAGATGGCGTTAGGAGCTAAACTCAAACTTGGATTCATTGATGGTACTATACAAAAACCTGCTGCTACTGATGTTAATTTTCAACGTTGGACTCGTTGCGATTACATGATTACTTGCTGGATTCTCAATTCGATGGTAACGGAGTTATCTGATGCATTTTTGTATGCACAATCTGCTCATGAATTATGGAAAGAAATTGCAGAAAGATATGGTCAAAGCAATGGGCCACTCATTTACCAAGTCGAAAGGGAATTAAACAAAGTCACTCAAGGTAATTTGAGTATTGCTGCTTACTTTAATAAGATGAAACGTTTTTGGGATGAATTGCATAGCTTAAATGGTATTCCTACATGTTCTTGTGGTAAAATGATGCAATGCACTTGTGGTATAACTGAGAAGTTTATGGAGATAGATAGTAGGTCTAAGTTGATGCAGTTTTTGATGAGGTTAAATGATGACTATGAGTCTGTCAGAAATCAAATTCTGTCTATGGATCCATTGCCTAATGTGAATAGGGCATATTACATTGTGCAGCAAGTTGAGAAGCAAAAACAGGTCACTCATAATACTAGTGATCCAACTGCATTTTTTGCCAATATGATGAACAATAGGAATAGTCAAAATCATAAGAAAGACTATGCTGGAGGAAAGACTGATGTAAGGAGCACTGAAAAGAAATATTGTTCCTATTGTAAAGAAGATGGTCATAGTTATGAACAGTGTTTTGAAAGAATTGGTTACCCGGATTGGTACAAAGGAAAGAGGAATAAGAAAAGACCAACCAAAATGGCTGCTCAAGTGTGTGTTGATTATGATAATTCAGACACACCTTTTGACTTGGAGTATGAGAATGATCTGAATAGTGAACAAAGGGGTGAAGTGAATCAAAAGTTGGTTGCTGCTGTGTGTCAAGAAATGTTGAAGATCTTTCAAGGAAAAGGCATTAGTCAAGGCAAAGGAATGAGTGAGCAGTCTTCTGATATACCAAGCTGTTCTAAGCCTCACTCAGGTATATCATTCTTTGACAGATTTCATGCTCTTTCTTGTCGTGTTGATATAGATGTTAAGAATGATTGGATAGTAGACACAGGAGCCACAGACCATATGTCCCATCATATTGAGTTTTTTCATTCACTCACCACTCTAAAAACACCCATAAAGGTTAAACTACCTGATGGAACCAGTAAAATGGTTACTCAAGTAGGTCAAGTGATCATTAATCCATCCTTGACATTGTTCAATGTATTCTATGTTTCAGAATTTCAAATAAACCTTCTCTCTGTTGGTAAACTATTAAATGTTCAACAACTTGTTGGCATTTTTTATCCAACTTGGTTTGCATTTCAGGGCCTTTCAACTGATCAAGTGGTGGCAGTTGGAAAGGGATACAAAAATCTGTACCTGTGCAAGCCATCTTCATGCAAACCTTCTGTCAAAAGTCTTACTTTTCCTTCTTTAGTCAATAATGTTGTTCAATATCATTCTGGTTTTTCTGTACATGCTGTTGACATGAATGTCTTTCATGCAAGACTTGGTCATACTTCTTTGTCTAAATTGACACATGTTACTGAATGTAAACATTTGATTCCTTCCAAATTCTCATGTGAAACATGTATGTTTGCTAAATTTCATAGATTACCATTTCAAAGAAGTGTTTCTATGGCTTCTAAGTCTTTTGATCTTTTGCATATTGATCTTTGGGGACCATATAAGGTTCCTGCTCTAAATGGAGCTCATTATTTTTTAACTATTGTTGATGATCATACACGTGCTACCTGGACCTATCTTTTACACACTAAGGATCAAGTAGCTGGACTTCTGAAAACCTTTGTTGCTTACATAGGTAATCATTATAAAGCTAAACCTAAGTACATTCGGTCTGATAATGGGACTGAGATTGTAAAGGGAGAAGTATTGTCATTCTTACAACACCAAGGTATTCTTCATCAGAAAACCATGGCTTATACACCTCAACAAAATGATAGAGTAGAAAGGAAGCATAGACATCTTTTAGATACTGCTAGATCTATTAAGATGCATGCTGGATTACCAAACACATTTTGGGGAGATTGTGTACTTGCAGCCACATACTTAATCAATAAGATGCCTATGAAAATTTTAAACTGGGAGACTCCCTTTGAAGTTTTACATGGTGTTAAACCTACTTATGATCATCTCAGAACATTAGGATGCTTGTGCTATGCTGCTGTTACAAAACCACATCAAGACAAATTTGCACCTAGAAGTCTTAAGTGTGTATTGATAGGATATCCACCAGGTCAAAAAGGGTACAAATTGTATGATCTTCAAAATAAAATAGTTATCTTAAGTAGAGATGTTATCTTTCATGAAAATGTCTTTCCTTTCAAAGAAAATGTTGTTCCTAATCATCCATCTTCAATTAATCCTTTTCCATTCAATGTGGATGAAGATGATGATTTTCCTTCTGTCATATCTAATCAGTTTGACTCAAATGAGTCCCCTTCTACTTCTGTATCATCTGCACCTAATCTTTCATCTAATTCTCCTGCTATTTCTTCAGATATTTCTTCTAATTCTTCCCCTGCTCCTTCTGTGTCACCCATGCCTTCTGATCATCCTACTGTACCTTCAGTTAGGAAATCCACTAGGTCTATTAATCCACCTACTTGGCTTAAAGATTTTGTTACCACAAAACACAAAGCATCTGCTGTTCAATCTGAAGGTTTATGTCCTAAATATCCTTTATTTAAAAAGGAAGATTTCACACATTTGCCTTCAGATTATGTGGCTTCTTTGGCTCATGTATTTACTATCCCTGAACCTACTTCTTATCAACAAGCCTCTCAAGATTTAGGATGGGTAGAGGCTATGAAAAAGGAATTAGCAGCTCTAGAATCAAATGAAACATGGGAACTTACTGAACTTCCAGCAGGGCATAAAGCTATTTCATCCAAATGGGTTTATAAAACAAAATATAATCCAGATGGTTCTGTGGAAAGGCTTAAGGCTAGACTGGTTATTAGGGGGTTTGACCAACAAGAAGGGCAAGACTATAAGCATACTTTTTCTCCTGTTGCTAAGTTAGCTACTGTAAGGGTGTTAATAGCTATAGCAACAGCCAAACAATGGCCTTTACATCAGTTGGACATTAATAATGCCTTTCTTCATGGCTTTATTGAAGAAGACATTTATATGAAACCACCAGAAGGATATCACCAAGCTTCCCCTGGTCAAGTGTGTAAACTTAGAAAGTCTTTGTATGGCTTGAAACAAGCATCAAGACAATGGAATTTGGAGTTTTCTAAGTTTTTGATTTCTTTGGGTTTCAAACAGTCTAGGAATGATTATTCATTGTTTGTCAAAACTGAAGGTTCTAAATTCACTGCAGCACTAGTTTATGTAGATGATGTATTGTTAACCGGTAATTGTGATCATACAATTCAACATACAAAACAAGCTTTGGATGCTAAATTTACCATTAAAGATCTGGGTTTAGCTAGATACTTCTTGGGTATTGAAGTTTGTCGCACAGCAAATGGTACTTACTTAAATCAAAGGAAGTACACCCTTGATCTTTTACAAGATGCAGGTTTGACAGCAGCTAAACCAGTTAACTTCCCTTTACCACAACATCTAAATTTGTCTCTTGATAAAGGTAAAGCTTTACCTGCTCCTGAAGCCTATAGAAGACTGGTAGGCAGATTATTGTACTTAACCATGACTAGACCTGATGTGTCTTATGCTGTACAACATCTAAGCCAGTTTGTGTCTAATCCAAAAGAACCTCACATGCAGGCTGCACTTCATCTGTTAAGATACTTGAAGGGCACAATTTCAAAAGGCCTTTTTTATCCAGTGCAACCTCAATTACAAGTCACTGGATTTTCAGATGCAGATTGGGCCTCTTGTTTAATGACAAGAAGATCTCTTACTGGTTATTGCATATTTTTAGGGCATTCTCTAGTGTCCTGGAAAACTAAAAAACAACCCACAGTCTCAAGATCCTCCACTGAAGCAGAGTATCGTAGCATGGCTGCTACTACATGTGAATTAATATGGCTTACTTATCTTTTACATGATCTGCATATACCTGTCAAAGTTCCAGTCACTTTATTCTGTGATAACAAGGCTGCACAGCAAATTGCAGCAAACCCTTGCTTCCATGATCGCACAAAACACCTTGACATTGATTGTCATTTCACACGAGACAAGGTTCAAGAAGGTTTTCTTCAAACGGCATACATTCCCACTCATTTGCAGCTTGCTGATGTAATGACAAAAGCTCTTGGTAGTTTGCAACATTCTTTCTTGGTTAACAAGTTGGGTCTTGCAGAACCTCCAACTTGAGGGGGGGATGTGAAATATATTTATATCTTTTGTATTGAATGTAAAAGTTAGTATAGTGTAGGGGTGTTAAGTGTAAATGTTGTAATAAGTTTGTTAGATAGTGATAACGAAATCTGTATATAGCTCAGGTTAGGGTTCATTTGAATGTAATCAATTTGTAATTTGTATATAGTCGACACGTGAAAGAAATATTGTACATTACATAGTAGTGACATACAATGTATAGAAATTACACGTTTGTTACATACAATGGAAGTCCGGGCAGTTCACTACATACAATGAATAGCAAACTATAATTTGATACATTTACACGCACGTACTAAACCTTATATAAGGATGTATTTATTAGAAAAGATTTTGGTAAAGGAAATACTTGTAGCTTCTATTAATTCTTTGAGACATGCCTCAAAGAGTAGTTGATTGACATATCAGTTATTTAAGTTGTACATAGTCTTATTGGGTTACAAGTTATCGAATGGCAATAGTAATAATTGAAAATTTGGCACATTATAATGTAAACTTTTTAGGTTAGATACCAAAGATATAGTTTGTAGTTTAGTGTGAACACTTTAATAGTTTTAAGTTTTTTTAGATTTAACACAAAATGATAGAATTAAGCTTTTCTTTTATTTTTCTTGATAATTTAGATTTACATATTCATAACTGAAGAGTTTTAAAGATTCAAACAAACGATTCAATGTAGCGATGTCGATACAACTCATACACATTTCTAATTAACCAATTTAAATAATGAAACTGATTCAATGTATTGAACGTTACGCACAAATAAAATAGATCCCACACCTGAAACTGGAACTGCTGGCGAAATAGAAAAATAAACTTAAGCAAATAGTTTAACAATAAATACTTATTAATCCATCTATTCTATATTTGCAATTAAACTTGGTAGAACTGTAGATTGTTTGATACTTGAAATGAAAATTAAACTTAAGCAAATAGTTTAACAATAAATGGGCCAAAATATGAGAAAGTATTCGAATCTATATCAAACCTTTAATTTCTAAATGGGCCACCATTTGTGATTGTGGTTCAAATTAAAGACTCTCTCACCGAGCCCAAGAATAACACATACTTTATAACTTGCATACTTGCATTACTGATGAATGATGATTTAATTATGAGCAACACATGAATAAAAAAATTCAACCAAAAAAACGGACATCAAAAACTCAGAATCAGTAAAGGGCCTTTTTCTTTACTTGTCAAGATACTAGTTTCCCTAAAAATTTACAGCACTAGTCTAGATTAGGTCATCAATTAAACCCCTAAGAAATCAGAGTCATATGAACAAATCAAGCACTGTTGTATTTTAGCATTTCGACCCCAAGAACGAAGAGATTTTTCACACCAGGCTGCATAGCTAACTCACTTGGGATATGTTAAAGTCTTCCGGTAATTGGAAACTCTCAGCTGCACCAAACTTTTTTCTTTCTTCGCTTGTTTCTTCGGCCTCTTCTTCATCACTATCATACTCGCTATCTTTGGGAGTACGAGGGGTCAATGGGTCGTTTACACTTTTGGATGGGTGGTTTGCAGAGGCTAACATATTTACTTGACCAAAACGAGAAATCTCAATAGTAACTGTGTCATTTTCTTTGGGTAGAGGTTGCTTCCATGGCTCACCGTCCATCCTCATGAATGTATGGTCAGCTGCTCCCTTATGAAATTCAAAACGAATACCTCTTGCCTACAGAAAAGGTACAACAACTGAATATTTGCTGGACATAAACGTAAATTGCATATAAAACATATTAAAGAATATGCGTGTGCGTGTGTGTTCTGTAGTTAACACTTACCTGTGCAAGACGAGTTCCATGCCCACTTGGTGCGTATAAAACAGCACCATGCCAAGCATTTCGGAATCCAACAACCTCAAGAAATCCATCATCAACGTAAGGAGGAGTCCATTCTTTCTGTCAAAGACATCGCAAGTATGATCAAGAAAACTAACTGGCAGGTGTTGATTTGAAAGTTAAAAATACTACTCCGTATGTACTTCATTAAGATAATACAGTAAAAAATAAAAGTCAAAGGCTAACCGCACGAAGTCTCCTTCTGCTTGGTATGCCCCATGGGTTGAGTCCACCAGAAAAACTAGGCAAGTTGAGGCAAATGATTGACCTTATGCTGCATAAACAATCAAATAACTACTATTCAATTGAGCCTAAATGAGCATGCGATATCAATGAGGTAATTGCAACGTACAATATGAATCCAAATCAGCAGAGAAAAAGTTGGAAGTGAAATAGTTATCATACTTACGTTGGCGGTATGGAGAGCACTTCCCATTGACCTGGCTTTCTCATGATCCAAACTTTTGATAGTTGTCCTATATTCCTACCATAAGAACGCATAATGTGATTATATAAAAACTTTATATTTGAAATTCAGAAAAATTTTGCAGTTTGTGAAAATGTCATTTTTGTGTACTAAGAATTTATGAAAGACTCAAACAAGCAATTGATTATCTGACATCACATTTTCAAAGAGCATAAAGACATCGAAACGCTACATCCGGCAGTGGCTTATGTGACTGCTGATTATTAAATCTAATTACTCAATATCAAATACAGTAATCAGTTTCAAAATAGACATCCAAGCGCCCCCTAATCTCCGTTAAGATAATATGGTACAAATTAACAAATTATATTCTTGATTAACATGTCAAGTTCAATATGGTACAAATCAACAAATTAATCATGTGAGTTTCTGCATAAGCTACATAGAAATCCTCACATGAGCCAACGGAAGTAACATGAAATGATGCTTTCCATTATATTTTAAAGGCATAATTTAATCTGAAACTTCAGAAAGTAACATGCTAGTGTTTTTAAAGTAGCACAGCAAAAAAGAAACTTTTGCACATTGTTTCAGTCAACGAAAGCTGAATGAAAGAAATTTAATCTTCAAAAAATAACACAAATATAGCTTTGTCAGAGTTTTATTCAGTTCTTACAACTAAACATTCCCACATTCACAAGCAAATTTTTTAGTCTAGATTCTTACCGTGAAGATGGATGAGAAAGTGAAGCCCAGAACCATCCCTGTGAGCATGTGAGCTTTGCATATGCACTCTGATCAGAATAGAAAATAATACAACAAGGATAAGTAAATGACTCAAGAGACAGAAATAAAACAAAAATGTTATTTGACAGGAATAAAAACTAAGCAGCACCTGGTTAGAAGCCTGATTTTTGAATTTTTCTGGGTGTAGTTTTCTTTCTGTATGAAACCCGTATGACACTTGAGCATCCATTCCTGAAAGAAAAAGAAAAAAAGATTATCATAAATTATAGCAAATCAGGCATCAGCATTTTCTTGCTAATATTCCAGACAAGATAATCAAGTGTCTAACTATGTATGACATCAATCATATTGAAAAGATTTATCGCAGCATACAAGTTACAACGAACGTTTCTATAGAGTTTCCATACATAAATATGAACACTAGAAAAGAAAGCTGCAATTTTAGCATTCTGTAACTAGCCAACATTAATGCATGATTAAATAGACTTTGTAAAACTATGGCCAATAAAAACCAGAAACACAAACATTGATTCATAGTACAATAGACTTGGTATGAAGGCAAAAGTATTGTGAACACCGAAAAGCTATAATCCTTACCCATGCTAAAGTAGTTCCAAAATCCTCCACGAAATGTGTGGTACCCTTCCTGCAAAGACAACAAATATCATATCATGGATACTCTTCACTCGTATACAGCATATATGCATACATATAACAGACAAGCAAAAAAAAAAAAGGAATTTTCCATTGACCAATTCAAATTTATATATATTTTGCATGACTTTTAGAGAATGGATGAACTGAAAAGAAAAGATAAGGTAAAGTTGATACCTCCTCCAATGCATCTGCTTGGGAGACACGGTGGACCGCGTGCAGTGAGTGTGGCAGGTCCAAAGGTGCTATGGGATCACAGGAGTTGTCTCCTCTTGGAACTTTCATCCGCATTAAGACATGCCAGCTACAACACAATAGATTCAAATTATCAAGTGTCAGTTCTAAAAATTCGAGTCTTAAGAATGTAAACGCAAACATATATAGATTTTTCATCATCAACTAATATAATAAAAGATCATCAAGGATGCAACATATTCAGAGCAACTACAACCTATACTATAGAAAATAAATGTTCTGCATACTAAAATTTGTCATATCTCTTGTATTATTCTTATTCTAAAACTAAAATGAGGAAGTTTCCAGTGTATTCGTTACTCAGCATCTACAGTAGAATGTATGAACTGAATTAGACACTACCAAGTACTACAAGTAGTGACTAGAAAAAGTACTAGCGAAGATGAATTTAGTGCATCTAATTCAAAAGGGGAAAATCTTCTTTTTCCCTTGACGAGAACGATTAATTTCATTTGGAGCTATGCTTCATGCTTCAATAGGCCGATTTATTTCAAAAACAAGATTGTATTCATTTATTATGTTACCCAATATTAAGTAGGTTTTGCGTTCCTTATTCAACATGAAAAACAAGAATTTACCTATCAACTTTCATCTCTTTCGCATCTCTTACTTGACCCAGAAACATCTTCACAGATTCAAGGTCGGTATCAGGGTTTTTCTTTCCCTACACATCAGGATAAACAATGTTAAGCGTCCACTATATTAACAAAATGTCCAACATTATTGCAGTTCAAAAATAGGACCCCATCTTACCCAACCAAATGCGAACGGAAGATTGTTTCCAGTTCCTAGTGGCACTGTGGCAACTGGAGGTGGGTGAACTAAGTTGAGATCAGAGATCACCCCAAGGATCCATCCAGCAGTTCCATCCCCACCTGCAACCTGATACACGCCACACATGCTTAATAAATAATACTTAAAATAAAAAGGGAATAAAATATAACAGATAAACACTTATTATACTTACTATAATTCTCAATCTCTTCTGGATTTCAGATGCAAATGAATCACCATCATGCTTATGCTTCTCGAGATTAAAAAACAGTTGGCGTAGAACCTTATCAGGAGCTTCAACATTCAAATCAAATACCTAAAATAAAACCAACATTAACTTAGTTCAGAACTGAGTCCATCCTAGTCAAAATTCAGTCCCATATAGTCAAATAAAAAAAACCTGATGTTTGTTTAAAAGTGTTTGGTAGCTGACTAAAAGCTCTCCACCTAGCTGCCCACCACTTCTTGAATTAACAAATACTATCACCGGAGAAGCAGGAACATGAGATGGTTTTTCGCCTTCTGACCCACGTAACAGTATGTAATCAGGTATCCAAAAGTCCTTTAAATTGCCAGCTTCAGAATCACCCGTTACTGTTCCATTACTGCAAGAATACTTAATTAGTTGCATAACATCCAGTTCAACTTTCGGTTGAAATTTAACAAAATAAATACCAAAACCACAAAAGACGGTCTCGAATCATATGATGGCATTATGTGGCGGTGATCCTTTGCAACAAGTAAATAAAAAAGTAGCTAAACCACAGCGATATACAAGAATATATTCTTACTTGATCAAAACTAGTTGTATGGATAGATAGGTCAATTTTTAATAACAATTTCAGAAATCAACATATACTCTGTCAATTGTCATCCAGAATTCTTACAAATTACTATTAGAAAACTTAAATTTACATCAATCAAATATATAGCAAACATAGATCACCGAAAAACTGTAATCCAGTTCAACTTTCGGTTCAAATTTAACAAAATAATTGACCAAAAACACAAAAAACTTTCCATCAAATCTAATAAAAATCTGAAACCCTAAAACGAGATTTTTGCATATATAAACTGCATTACCTTTTCGATTCAATCTTCAAATCCTTCGCCATTACTCTCAAAACTGCACCAATAAAACGAAGATATTCCATCGAATAACAAATGCATCAATTTTCTCTCAATATATACGTATATATATATACATGTAATACGTATATATTGTATTTATTATATATATATAATAAAAAAATAAAAGTAAAAGTAGAAGAATATTCAAAATTAAGAAAAAGAAAAGGTGAGAAATAATACCTGCATGCAAGTAAAACTGTAGATATAAATGAACCGGAAAACCAATTGCTCACTCAATCGCTACGAATTCAATCTATATAGTAACCTTTTTATTATATTCCGATTCCGATCATCATCAACATCATATATTTATCATCATATATATAAGAATTAATAAGAATGTGAAACCAAATTATGCCTTCTTTTCGAATTAGATAACAAAAAATGTGAAAAGGGAAGGTGATCGGAAAAAACGGGGGTTATTTAATGATAAGGAAATTATATTTGATTTTTATTTGGATTTGATTTGATACAAAATACAGAGAGAGAAAAATAAGGAGAGAGAATTCAGGGGTATTAATTTCAATTTCAACCCCAAATCAAAACGAAGTCATGAATTTGGTCGTGCCGCGTGAATTTGGGGGGCGGGATGTTATTGTTAAACCCTTCTTCTTTTATCGTTTTTTTGTTTCTTGTGTCGTTCTTTATTGTCATGACAAATATTCCCTAGTTTTTTTATATTGTAGAGCTATTTTTTAATGTTGATTTTTAATCTATATATGGTGTAAGCTTACATCTTTAAGAATAATTATATTGATGTTACAGCTTCTTGATACAAAATTCAATATTGTAAGACTTTTTAAATTTGATAACAAATTAGATTAAATGGAAACTGTTAACTCATTTACCGAATTAATATTTTGTAATTAATAGATGAATATTTGATATGTAATTTATTCATCAATCAATATTTGATATTTATATTGTGATATGGTTTCCTTAAAAATATCGTTGACACGTAGGATTGGCTTAGATGGAGTAAACAACCTAGAGGATTAAAAAGAAATTGACACATACAATATAAATTGAATAAATTGTTGACACTTAAGTTTAGGTCCCTATGTTAGTTATAATTAAGATAAAGAAAGATTACATTGTTTTATTTATTTTAGCAAACGCATAGAACAAAATTAGGCACCATAAATTGAAGCAGCCCCTTCTAAAAGGCGTTGAAAAGGGTCACTATCCCATTTTAATTTTAATTTGCCATTCATTCAGATTCTAATGCATAATAGTCAAATTCATACAAAGTAACCTAAAAGCGATTCTATTATTTGGGTCCATGTATGGATAAGTATTATGGATGTGGTGTCTAGAATACTATTCTACTAATATATGTATGTTTAATCATGCAAGTTTAAAGTTTTATTTATACATAAATTGTTCATGTGTTTTTGTTCTTTATATTATAATTATTCTATCTATACTCCTTATAAAGCATATCTCATTATCTATCTTAAATATTTAAAAAACTATATATGCACAATGTACAATTAACTAAAGCTCATGCAATAAAAATGAATTGTATGGGTCTAATTGACTTTCTAAATATGTAAACAATTCATGTTTACACTTTAATTTTGTGTAAGGTCCACCATCTATTTAAAGACCCTTTATATTAATATTGTAATTTACTACTACATTAGAGTGAATACTTTTATGTCAAAACAAAACGTATAGGGTTGTATTGCGTCGAACTATAAACTACTATTCGCACTGCATTGCGTGGATTTGCTGCTAATGATGATGATGATGATGATGATGATAATGATGATGATGATGATGATGTATAGTATATATTAAAATAAATACAACATTGAGTAAATAGAAGATTATATAAAAGGTTTACTATAGACAATGATAATTAACCTTGTTGCAATAAATGTGTACGGAGTATTTGTTATCTTATGAAACTTTTTTGTTCATACAAAGAGTTTATAAACATTTCCTTTTAAAAACTTACTAGTTTAAGGATGCGAAATGACTTAAATGTCCTTCACTAACAGTATCTTATCTTATAAAAGTGGTGATAAAATGATAATTTAAATCATAGTTATATACGGAGTAGCAAATATATAGATTCGTTTTATAAACAAAAACATGATAGAACATTAAGAAATTAACCAAAAAATTTATTAAACATCGTAGATAGAAGAAATAAACAGCTACATTCGGTAATCTAAATTAAATCATATATATATTAGTGCTAAGTGTTGTATCTAACCTAAGGCTAAATTAGACAACCTGTGTTGATAGATCATGTTGTCCGCTATTTTTACTTTTAATTTATATACAATTCCTTTAATTTAAAAGATAGTAATATAACATGTTCATGAGTTTTACTATCATTAACTAGTGTAATACCCAGGCGGTGCCCCGGGAACACTATATTTCCGTACTACAATATTTGATAATGTTCTTGTATAGTGATAAGGTAATTCGTAAATCTGAAAAATGTTAACATGTGAAAAATCCCACTAATAGCAACCTTGCATATCCCTTATTCTAACGGAACTACTCCATAAATTCATAGTATCGCATAAGTTGTGATAATAAACCTTACGCTTGTAATATATATAACCAGTTAATCCAATATAAGAGTGACAACTGATAGAAAAAGTCATTGAAATAAACAATCAATGAGAACTGTTATATGTCAATCCTAATAGAAAATACAAATTGCTATATCTACACCATAACAAACTTTACAAATACAGTAAACTTAACTCATACACTTAGATTCTATGAAATGCTATGGACAGAGAGCATTCTTATCTCAAATGGGTGTCTCGAGTAGTGCACTTCTAAATAAAAATCCATCACTCAATTGGCAACAGATGAGTGTTTGTATAATAGAACATCTCATTTCAATAGTTCCATAATCAACAAAATAATAATACAAGTATGTTACACCTACTACATATTACTGCAGCAACTGCTGCATCACTGACGGTTTCAATTGGAGTAGCCTCACAGCCCTCACTAACAGCATCTGAGATATAGCCTGTGATATATAAATGACACCGAGTTTTTGACACTAAACTTGAAGGATTTTTCTTGCAAAAAATTATTAAAACCTGTGACTTACATGTAACATCCTCGAAATGGGCCTAGTTGAAATACGGTATTTCCCTTAATTTAATAGTTATTTAAGTTGTATTTTTTTAAATACTTGGTGTATTTGATAGCTAAATTAATAGGTCAATTGGTCAATTGGCTTATTGTGATAAATGAATTATTACATGTTTTAAATTTATTTAGCTGACGGTAAAATAAAAGTATTTTGGATACGGGTATTTTTAGGTTCCAGACAATAGATTTAGGACGGGTTTAATTTACACCCAAAATGGGCTGAGTCATAGGTGTAGTCGACACCTGTGTTATCATTTTGACAACACCTCATTTCACCTCCTGACTTTCACTTTGATAGTGAAGAAATTCACATAATCTCTCAAACAAATCTTGCAATCTGATTTCTTAAATTCAAGGCTGTGATTGAGAATACAACTTGTTCTTCATCTTCATTGCATCATCTCCTTCTTGATTATCATCTCCATTGTAAGCATTTTACCTATTTTCATATTCATGCTTGAATTAGTTGAATTAGGGAAAACTAATGTTGAAATAGTGTTAGTTTATGTTTAAATGTGTTTGAGTGATGATTACAAACTGATTTCATGTCCATTTCAACGAATCAAATAAGTGTTCATGTATTAAAATGAGTGAATTTGGGTTTTGGTTGAAATTAGGTTGAAATCATGTTGCATGTGTATATTGTGATGTTAGATGATGCTATTAGTTGTTGCTATATGTTTACACATGTTTGTAGAGGTCAATTATAAGTAAAAATCGTGTCTGATAATTATATTGTACGAAATTTGGGTCTTTGGTTCGAGCTGAAACTAGTTGCAGGTCTAAACCATTGTTGAAAAACATTGGAACGCGATCCCGAAAACCTTGCCCGGATCGCGTTGCTATGGGTATTTTGAGCCCAGGATGATTTTGTACGTATGAACGCGATCCGGTCCCTATCATACGGATCGCGTTAGATAGTGTAAAATGGGTCAAACGGATTTTGTTCCTTGGAACGCGATCCAGCTCCTTGTCCCGGATCGCGTTTGCAAGTGTATTTTGGCAACAGAATATTTTGGTGTTAAGGAACGCGATCCAGCACACCCTACCCGGATCGCGTTTGTCAGTTTTACTTTGACGAATTTGACAACTTGTGACTTGTGTGCTTATGTTATTTAACGAGTATTGAAAGTATAGTATGAGCATTATACGACATTAATTATGTGAATGTTATACTATAAATTCTAAACATTAGAGGCTAACTCGGGTTTTGATCGTGTTCTCAGATAACCAGAAGACTCAATAAGATAAGATCTTTGAGTGGAGACTACAGTCGACAAGGGTGAGTGGATCTTGGACTGTCAGTCTAATTTGGTTGTAACAATATGGTTACAACGGGTAAATATGAAATTACTGTTTTCATTGTTAAGTTAATATTTTGCCGTGATGGTTATACTTAACATGATTATTGGTGTCCTTGATTGCCTTGATGGTTGTGGACTATATGAATGTCGGGGGTCAACGTGTGTTGGGTTTGTGTACTATTACTTTGGACATCATAAGTGCTTTGTACATGTGTTGTTCACTGAAATTATGTTGTAAGTAGTAATAGTACCAAGCTATCGGTTTAGCCACTGATTTGGCCTTCAGTTGGTTTTAAGTGTTACTTGGGGAACCACCGCGGCATGAGGGTACTCCAAGGACCACCGATCCTTCATGATTAACTGTTGCTATGCTTTGCTGTATTCATTTGTTAAGCTAAGTTAGGTGATAGTTTGAGATTTATTCACTTAGCTTCGTGCTAACCCCTCATTACTTCTTGCAGGTTTACTTTGGTATGTGGGTGGGCAAGAAGTACTATAGGAATGGAATGTTTGACAGGCTCACTCTGTTTGTTAACTATGTTAATGTTATGACATATGTTTCGGATTTCTATAACACCAAACTTATCGTGTGTAATGCCTAGGATAATCTAGCTTAAAGACTGTATGTATTTGAATTGCCATTTTGAAATGTAAATATGCAATTCAATGGTTCGTATCTAAACTTGCGCTTCCTTTAAAAAAAAAAAAAAAAAAAAATATCCTTGTATTTTCGAGTAGGGTGTTATAATTTGGTATCAGAGCAACGGTTTGGGTGAATTGAACATGGGTTAACTGTTCAATCCCAAATCTATTTGTGTTAGTCAAACATTCCTGGGAAGGGGATTGAGCTAGTGAATATGATTTGGTTAGTATTGCTGAGTACTAACAATTAACGGGTTATGAGATGTGTTGTGATACAGGGATATGGCAGAAAATAACGCTCCGACCAGTACTCCGATCAATGCTTCTGGAGCGAGAGACTCTCTTCCTGAATTTCAGTCTCAAAGCCAAGGTCCAACTAGTACTACACTCCCTGCAAATGAATTGAGCCGTGATGATTACACTTTGTACTTGGAGGATGAGCTAAACAAATATAAGGAATTATATGAGCAACAAGCTAGAACATCCAGGCAGATTCCAGTTGTTAGTACGATTACACCTCCGTTGGTGACATCACAGTTTTCTATGCCACCGCCTATTTACTACCAGACATCAGCTCCTTTTACTTCTTCAGGACCTTCGGGATTTCAGTTTCCGGTATTTCCTCCTCCATCTCAGCAAAAATTATGTTCGTTTAAAACCTTTAAGTCTAGTGGACCTTCAGATTTCTTTGGGAGTACGAATCCTTCTGTGACCATGGATTGGTTAAGGGATGTCGAAAGAAAATTTGAGGTTTGCCGATGTGAGGATGAGATCAAGGTAACTTATGCAGTGCAACTTTTAAAGGGTCCGGCAATGGGATGGTGGGATTCTATCACATCTCATTTAACACCTCAGCAAAAAGCTTCCATTACATGGTCTGATTTCCATAATGAGGTTTGTAAGAAATATTGCTCCGGATATGACATGACTCGCATTAGGCGTGAATTCTTGGATATGCAATTGACTGATAGTATGACTATGGAGGACCTTATCTCCCAGTTTACCGATAAATTGAGATTTGTACATCAATGGGTACCGGATGAAAGGACAAAGATTGACCATTTTGTTGGAATGTTACCCCATAATTATCGGACTACGGTGAGACTTGCAGGTGATCTTAACCAAGCTTTTGATTTGGCTCGTTCTGTAGACGGTGATATTCGAGCTCATGGTTTAGAGATTAAAGACAAGTCCCCAATGAAACCCAAAGGTGAATCTACGTCAGGTCAGGGGAAGAAGAAATGGCAAGGTAATTATAATAACCGTAAACCAAATGTTATTGGTGGTGCAGTGGATAGATCAAATTGGTGCCAGAATTGCAAGTCTAGGCACACGGGACATTGTACACCTCAGACTGCTAGGTGTATTAAGTGTGGTCAGTTCGGTCATGACATTAAGGATTGTCCTTTTCATAAGCCAGTGTGTTGGAATTGTCGCAAGGAAGGACATCGTTCGAGTGCGTGTCCAGAGGAAAGGAAGCAAAAATCGGGAACGGTCGGAGGGTCATCATCATCTGCTGGCCAGAAAAGAAAGAATCCTCCAGTTCCAACGGGTCGGGCTTTTCGAATGACCGTAGATGAAGCTGTTGTAGCCGAGGACGTCATCACTGGTACTTTTCTTATTAATTCAGTACCGGCGTGCGCCTTATTTGATTCAGGGGCAAATTGTTCCTTTATGTCCTTGGTATTCTGTGATAGACTTAAATTGACGCCTACATGTATTTTACAACCAATTGAGGTTGAGGTAGCGGATGGAAAATTAGTTTCAGTTACCACATCGGTTACTGGAGCTAGTATTTTGATTGAGGGTCATAGCTTCCCTACTTCTTTTCTGTTGATGCCTATTCATGGGTTTGATGTCGTGTTAGGCATGGATTGGTTGAGTCGTAATAAAGCCCATATAGATTGTCATAAAAAGCTAATAAAAATTCCAATTTCAGACGAGTCATATGTCGTGGCTCGGGGGGAAAGGGAGAGGGGTAGTATACCTTTGATCTCTATGATGAAAGCTAGAAAATCTCTAGCTAAAGGGTGTGATTCTTATTTAGCCTATGTTGTCGATGCTAAGCTAGAAAAGAAAGCCATTAGTAATGTCCGAGTTGTTTCTGAGTATTCGGATGTTTTCCCTGATGAATTGCCTGGTTTACCTCCGGTTAGAGAAGTAGAATATAAAATTGAGTTAATTCCTGGTTCTACTCCGGTAGCTAAGGCACCTTATAGATTAGCTCCCTCCGAAATCCGTGAAATGATGAATCAAATTCAGGAATTATTAGATAAGGGTTTTGTTAGACCCAGTTCTTCTCCTTGGGGTGCTCCTGTGTTATTTGTTAAAAAGAAAGATGGCACTTTCCGTATGTGTATTGATTATAGAGAATTGAATAAGAGGACCGTAAAGAATAAGTATCCTTTGCCCCGAATAGATGAATTGTTTGATCAATTGCAAGGGTCCTCGTTTTTCTCTAAGATAGACTTGAGATCGGGTTATCACCAAGTCCGGGTTTGTGGGGAGGATATCCCTAAAACAGCTTTTCGCACTCGCTATGGTCATTATGAATTCCTTGTTATGCCTTTTGGGTTGACTAACGCTCCAGCAATTTTCATGGATTTGATGAACAGGGTTTGTAGACCTTTTCTCGATAAATTTGTCATCGTATTCATTGATGATATTTTAGTTTATTCTAAATCTGAATCTGATCATGAAGTACATTTGCGTTTAGTTCTTGACACCTTGAGGAAGGAGAAATTGTATGCTAAGTTTTCGAAATGTGAATTTTGGCTTCGTGAAGTTCAATTTTTGGGACACATCATTTGTGAAAATGGGATTAAAGTAGATCCATCTAAAATTGAGGCTGTCATGAATTGGCAATCACCTAAATCTCCGTCAGAGATCAAGAGTTTTCTGGGTTTGGCTGGCTATTACAGAAAATTTATTAAAGATTTCTCCAAGATTGCAGGTTCTTTAACTAAATTAACTCGTAAGGATGTGAAATTTCTGTGGGGTGATCAACAGGAATCGGCTTTTCAGACTTTGAAACAATTGTTGTGTCAGGCTCCGGTCTTAGCTTTACCTGACGGATCCGAGGATTTTATTGTATATTGTGATGCTTCACATGCGGGTTTAGGTTGTGTTTTAATGCAACGAGACCGTGTTATTGCCTATGCTTCACGTCAGTTGAAACCTCATGAGATTAACTATCCTACCCATGACTTGGAACTTGCAGCTGTGGTTTTTGCCTTAAAGATTTGGAGACATTACTTGTATGGAACCAAATGCGTTATTTGTACGGACCACAAGAGCCTTCAGTATATGTTTACTCAGAAAGAACTTAACATGAGGCAAAGACGATGGTTAGAGTTGATTAAAGATTATGATTGCGAGATTCGATACCATCCGGGTAAGGCAAATGTGGTGGCGGATGCGCTTAGCCGTAAGGGTAAATCTGAAAGGGTTTATTTAATGCGTTTGGAAATCTCTTCAGACTTGATTGATAAATTGAAATTGGCTCAGATGGAGGCTCTATTGGATCATAACTTGAAATCAGAAATCATGCTTAAAAGGAAAGATTTATTAGTAGAAGATTCTCGTGGATTAAAGACATTTCAGTCTCGTGTTTGGGTCCCATTGTTTGGTGGACTTCGAGATGTGATATTGTTGGAGGCTCATAAATCCAGATTGTCGATTCATCCAGGAAGCACCAAAATGTATCAGGATTTAAAACCATTGTATTGGTGGCCTACTTTGAAGTTGGATGTCGCTCGAATTGTTGAATCTTGCCACATTTGCTCTCAAGTAAAGACCGAGCATCAAAAACCGTATGGAGCTTTGAAGCAACTCGAGATTCCCGAGTGGAAATGGGAACATATTACCATGGATTTTGTGACCAAATTACCTCGAACTGTTAAAGGTAATGATATGATTTGGGTAATTGTGGATAGATTGACTAAGAGTGCTCATTTTCTTGCCACTTGTGAGACGGCATCATTAAGTAAATTGGCGCAATTGTACATTAATGAAGTGGTTATTAGACATGGGATTCCGTTGTCGATTGTTTCAGACAGAGATTCTCGATTTGTATCGGGTTTTTGGCAGAATTTACAGCGTGAATTGGGTTCTAGGGTCAACTTGAGTACGGCTTATCACCCTCAGACGGATGGTCAGTCGGAACGCACCATTCAAACTTTGGAGGACATGTTGCGGGCATGTGTATTAGAATTTGGTGGGTCGTGGGATTCCCATTTACCATTGGTTGAGTTTGCCTATAATAATTCTTTCCATTCTAGTATAGGCATGCCACCCTACGAAATGTTGTATGGTCGTAGGTGTAGAACACCCACTTGTTGGTTAGAGGCGGGTGAAAAGCAGTTTGCGGGTCCTGACATAGTCCAAATTACGGCCGATAAGGTAGCTATTGCCCGAGATAGATTGAAAGCTGCCCGTGATAGGCAGAAACAGCATGCTGAACCACGTTATCGACCAGTTTCGTTTGTAGAAGGTGAGTTGGTTTACTTGAAGGTTTCACCTTGGAAAGGTGTTATCAGGTTTGGGAAACGGGGTAAACTAGCTCCTAGATACATTGGGCCGTTTAAAATTCGACATATTGTCAATGATCAAACGGTGTCGTTAGATCTTCCTCCTGAATTGTCGGGTATTCATGATACTTTCAATGTGTGCTATTTAAGAAAATGCAATGTGGAGGACCAATCTCAAGTTCTTCCATTGCAAGATTTGCGTGTTGACCTAAGTCAAAGACTTGTAGAAGAACCCGTAGAGCTTTTGGACCGTAAGGTGACTAAACTTCGAAAGAAGGAAATCCCTATGGTATTGGTTAAGTGGAATCATAGTTTGGGTCCGAATCTTACTTGGGAGACCGAGTCTAGCATGAGGACGCGCTATCCCAATCTTTTTGAGCGTGGCGAGATTTCGGGGACGAAATCTTCTTAAGGAGGGAAGATTTGTAACATCCTCGAAATGGGCCTAGTTGAAATACGGTATTTCCCTTAATTTAATAGTTATTTAAGTTGTATTTTTTTAAATACTTGGTGTATTTGATAGCTAAATTAATAGGTCAATTGGTCAATTGGCTTATTGTGATAAATGAATTATTACATGTTTTAAATTTATTTAGCTGACGGTAAAATAAAAGTATTTTGGATACGGGTATTTTTAGGTTCCAGACAATAGATTTAGGACGGGTTTAATTTACACCCAAAATGGGCTGAGTCATAGGTGTAGTCGACACCTGTGTTATCATTTTGACAACACCTCATTTCACCTCCTGACTTTCACTTTGATAGTGAAGAAATTCACATAATCTCTCAAACAAATCTTGCAATCTGATTTCTTAAATTCAAGGCTGTGATTGAGAATACAACTTGTTCTTCATCTTCATTGCATCATCTCCTTCTTGATTATCATCTCCATTGTAAGCATTTTACCTATTTTCATATTCATGCTTGAATTAGTTGAATTAGGGAAAACTAATGTTGAAATAGTGTTAGTTTATGTTTAAATGTGTTTGAGTGATGATTACAAACTGATTTCATGTCCATTTCAACGAATCAAATAAGTGTTCATGTATTAAAATGAGTGAATTTGGGTTTTGGTTGAAATTAGGTTGAAATCATGTTGCATGTGTATATTGTGATGTTAGATGATGCTATTAGTTGTTGCTATATGTTTACACATGTTTGTAGAGGTCAATTATAAGTAAAAATCGTGTCTGATAATTATATTGTACGAAATTTGGGTCTTTGGTTCGAGCTGAAACTAGTTGCAGGTCTAAACCATTGTTGAAAAACATTGGAACGCGATCCCGAAAACCTTGCCCGGATCGCGTTGCTATGGGTATTTTGAGCCCAGGATGATTTTGTACGTATGAACGCGATCCGGTCCCTATCATACGGATCGCGTTAGATAGTGTAAAATGGGTCAAACGGATTTTGTTCCTTGGAACGCGATCCAGCTCCTTGTCCCGGATCGCGTTTGCAAGTGTATTTTGGCAACAGAATATTTTGGTGTTAAGGAACGCGATCCAGCACACCCTACCCGGATCGCGTTTGTCAGTTTTACTTTGACGAATTTGACAACTTGTGACTTGTGTGCTTATGTTATTTAACGAGTATTGAAAGTATAGTATGAGCATTATACGACATTAATTATGTGAATGTTATACTATAAATTCTAAACATTAGAGGCTAACTCGGGTTTTGATCGTGTTCTCAGATAACCAGAAGACTCAATAAGATAAGATCTTTGAGTGGAGACTACAGTCGACAAGGGTGAGTGGATCTTGGACTGTCAGTCTAATTTGGTTGTAACAATATGGTTACAACGGGTAAATATGAAATTACTGTTTTCATTGTTAAGTTAATATTTTGCCGTGATGGTTATACTTAACATGATTATTGGTGTCCTTGATTGCCTTGATGGTTGTGGACTATATGAATGTCGGGGGTCAACGTGTGTTGGGTTTGTGTACTATTACTTTGGACATCATAAGTGCTTTGTACATGTGTTGTTCACTGAAATTATGTTGTAAGTAGTAATAGTACCAAGCTATCGGTTTAGCCACTGATTTGGCCTTCAGTTGGTTTTAAGTGTTACTTGGGGAACCACCGCGGCATGAGGGTACTCCAAGGACCACCGATCCTTCATGATTAACTGTTGCTATGCTTTGCTGTATTCATTTGTTAAGCTAAGTTAGGTGATAGTTTGAGATTTATTCACTTAGCTTCGTGCTAACCCCTCATTACTTCTTGCAGGTTTACTTTGGTATGTGGGTGGGCAAGAAGTACTATAGGAATGGAATGTTTGACAGGCTCACTCTGTTTGTTAACTATGTTAATGTTATGACATATGTTTCGGATTTCTATAACACCAAACTTATCGTGTGTAATGCCTAGGATAATCTAGCTTAAAGACTGTATGTATTTGAATTGCCATTTTGAAATGTAAATATGCAATTCAATGGTTCGTATCTAAACTTGCGCTTCCTTTAAAAAAAATATCCTTGTATTTTCGAGTAGGGTGTTATATTACATGTAGCTAGCTTGAGACCGGCTTGCATCATAAGAAATGTACAAGATTCGAGATATGTAAGGTAGTAGGAGACATTAACCTTTTAAAACAGAGTAATTTTCATAAATTGTGTTAAGGTGGATAAATAATAATTAATCATACCAGCTATGGGTGTTGTATTCATTGGTTGCTTTTCTGATCAAGTTTTTAATTATTGAACCAGATGGCCAATCTTCGCTGTACTATAAAAGCGAACATGAAGAAGGTAAAAAACACCTAAATTTTGATGGTAGATGGTCAAGGTACATCCATAAGTACAACAATTGTCAGGCCTGTCAACAACGCATAATGAAAGCGTTCTCCACTTAAATAAATCTCAACCGCATATGGGACAACAAAATCACAAAAGTTCAGGAGTAATTGATGCTCAAAAAGGAAGTAAGAAAGTCACATTTTAACTGCACAAAAGTATAGGAGTAGTTCCAAGATTAATATACCTCGCCATTGGAGACAATATGATCCCTTAACTCACGAAGAAGACCATGAAATGATTATTGTACCCCATAGATAATCAGGTCATAACAACCTGACCTACAAACATTATCCATTGGAGTGAAACTGCTTCGAACCATTACTGAAACTGACCATTTGACATGTGTAATAAACTGTGAGATTTATAGTCCTAGAAACCTTACTTGTTTGTTGCAGTAATACCTCTATGCAAATATTCAACTTCATTAATTCTACAGTAGGATCAGCCTCATTTCTTGATCTAAAGCTAAATATAATGAACAACAAAGCTTGGCATTATGTTTCGTGGCTTGGCCACACAAGCGTATCATATGTCTAGTTGTATCAGCAACACATGCACATCAATCTGTCCACCTACAATTACTATGAAAAAATTATAATAGCCAGACATCTCAAATACGAGTAGTATAGATCATTATTTTCGAAGAGCACAATACTATGTCACACCTTTGCCCAATTTTACCCAATTTTGATGAATCCACACTCTTGATTCTTGTTATCTACAACTCAACTTACTTGTCCTGCAAATACTCAACAAACAACCATTCAATCTGTAATTTTGTATAATATCATTAGCATGAGAGTCCAACAAATAGTTCACTACGTATTCAATGTATGACATAATGACAATAATTATAACAGTATAACAAAGATAGAAATATTCATATTTTATAGTGTTCAAATAATAAAATGGTGAGCATCCTCAACAACTTCAGTCACCAATATAGTTGCTCTACATACAAATCAAAATAACTTCACATGTTTACTCGCCGAAATCCAAAAGTACAGAACTCACAACTTAAATGGAAAAATCGAAACAAATCACCAAAATAATTCTTATAACAACTTAATTATACCTGAGATTTATAGTGAAACTGAGATTTTTAGTCTTTATACATCAAGTTCATCTTTTCAGTTTCACTAAACCCACAATCTTAAAATTTTTGCAAATCGATGAACCCCTCACCATTGTGAACACCAGTAACCACACTTAAGATAACGGTATCTTCATCATGCTTAAAATTGCTACCAACCACCTCCAAGAAAATTGCTGAGCAACATTATATGAATTATCCCAAAAACCCATCGCAGGTGTTAGGGAGGGTTTTGTTGATTCGGACTGAAAGTAGTTTCTTTGATATGGAGATGGCGATTCGGTAGGTTATACATAATGTTTGCGTTGGAATAATAAACAAAAAATTGATGAGAGAGAATACCCACGATCAGATGGAGATGATGTGATTGAATCTGGTTTGAAGGGAGGTGGATAAAGTGATAAACTTAAAATTAGGGTAACTTCCATAAAACTGCTCCTCACACTTTGGACGGTCAAGATGGGTCAATCAACAATGGCAGTTGACTTAGGAGAAATTATGAAAAAACATCAGTGTGAGCTTCTTTGAAATGATCTCACAAGGTCAATTAAGTCAATTATGTCGATCGTCTAATTATAATCATTGAGAAAATATATGGTATATGTTAGTAACTGGCTTACTATGGTTTTCATAAAGTAAATTAACATGGTATTGTAACTTGTTTAAAAGACGCGATATTTGTTATTTTGTTAATATTTCATAAAGTAAATTAGTGGTAATTTGTAGGCCTGTAAACGAACCGAACGAACACGAACTGAGTCTGTTTGTGTTCGTTCATTAAGGTTTTGACGAACAAACGAACGAACACGGACGGATGAGCAAACAGATTTTGTTGTTCATGTTCGTTCATTAAGAACATTTGTTTGTTCATGAACACAAACGAACGTACACGAACAAACACATAATTTAATGCTATTAATACCTTAAACGAACCTCAACAAACATAAACGAACATATATATATACACATCTACACATATATATTATATACCTTGAAACTTTACGATGCACATTCAACATTACAAAACGATCACAATATGAAGATAAACTCCTTTCCTTGGTCCGATCGTTGGAAAGAGCAGCACATCTGGAACTAGTCGAGGCGCGTTTGGAGTGGAGGGAAATTGTAAGGTAAAAATATCTAAATGTGTAATGTTATTAAATGAAAATATCGAAATATTAATAATATTCTATCTGATATTTAGCTTAATCAAAATAAGATATACAAATATGTATTAATTCAATTCAATTAAATTATTAGTTAATAAACGAACATTTAACCGAACGTTCACGAACATGTTATCAAACGTTCACGAACGTAAATGAACGAACGAGACATGTGTTCATGTTCGTTCATATAATTAAACGAACGTAAAAATTTGTTCATGTTCGTTCATATAACGAAGCGAACGAACATAAACGAACTTCCCGCCGAACGGTTCGCGAATAGTTCGCCGAACGTTCAGTTCGCTTACAGGCCTAGTAATTTGTACATATCATATTTAGGCATTTAGCTATACACTATTAAAATACTCCGTTTGTATTCAAACCACCTAATATATTATATATATGTCGTCTATGATCGAGATGGAGTGTACAAATCATTATTCAACCGGAAAATTAAATTAAATATACCATATATGAGAAGAATTGGGTATGTGTATAACACCCCTCATTTCAATTAAACAATTATAATAATAATTGTGACTCGAAAGCGTATATTTAAAACATATATCATATAAAATGTACATAAATTGGTTTTCTTCAACCTCAACCTTACAACATAGGTGTTATATAATTCCAAAGACACTTTGATTTTGTCAAATCAAGATCAGAGTAAACGCTCATTGGTCAAACATTCCATTCAAGTGTCATCTTCTTGCCCACCCTTATTATAATCAATCCTACAAGAAGTGTTAATGTGAGGGATTAGCGTAAAGCTAAGTGAGTAAATCAATAAACAACAGTCCAACTTAGCATAACAACTTTGTGCACAACAACTAACCATATGTACACAACATACCTGTTTACAACTTATTACATCACAATCAACTGGCGTCAAAGAGGACCGGTGGTTCTTGAGGTACCGCCCTCTCAAAGAACACTTTAAAACCACTGCAGGCCCATACAGAGGTTTAACCGACTACTTGGTGCTATAACTCAAATGACACAGGCTACGACAATAATACTTGTACTAAGACCCTGTGTTATCCAACCAATAGCAAACCCAAGCCCAGCCGAGATGTCTGCTGACCTCTGAATCAACTGGTGCCCAAAGGCAATACAACAAGTGATCACATAGCTAGAGACTCATCATGTATCATATCAGACTAACAATCTATCAACAGTATTATTATTAACCAAAATAATCATGGCAACTGAATCGTTAATAATATGTTTACCCGTTGTAACCAAAACTGTTACAACTAAATCACACTGAGGTTTATAGATCCACTCACCGAATACCTCAGTCGTCCACTCAGTAGTCTAATATCACCGAGTCTTCTCCATATCTGAGAATACAATAGAACAACACAAGTTAATTAGTTACTTGTCTCAATATATATATATAACATCATATTCAACTAATTCAAATCATCAATCTAACATTCCCATGGAATTGATTATACTTGATTCAAGTATCCAACTTCTTGAATTATTACTTAATCATGATCATAATTCAACTCCAACATGATCATTAACAATACTTGTCAATTATACATCATTTATTTAAACTTAGAAGCTTTGATCCTTGAACTACACATTAAGTTCATAACTTGCTTCATAATCATAATTCAACCTTTTCAACTCTAGGTTAAGTTTTAACTACAATTCATGAATTAAACATCAACTAACAATTTTAACATAACTACAAACTTTAATTCATGAATTATCAACTAAACCCATAACTTTTCTCATAATCATACACCACTTCTTTATTTCTAAGTTAAGGTTTCGATTATAACCATTGTTTAAGCATCATCTAACACTATATCATCATTTTTATCATCAATTTCATCATATAACCCATCAACTCATCATAATCATCAATTTCCCAAGAACACCTAATCAATTTCGCAACCCTTAGCTTAATCAATGTTAAACATCACAATAATTAAGCTTAAGTAACATCAATTTAACAATTTCAAACCTTAATTTCGGATTTTAACCCATCAATTAGCTAAAACCCCAAAACCCCCAAATTTTAGGTTATAGAAATTGAAGAACACATGATCATACCTTGTTTATGATGATTAGAGAAGCTTGAATTCGAGTTTAGAAGTTCCAATTTGATGTTAGGAACTGATTTCAGTGATTACATCTAGGGTTTCATGAATTATATATGTATGTATGATACGTATGTATGTATAGATATAAAATAAGAACCGACTTAAGCCTGTGGGGATATACTCTAAGTGTTTAAATTTCATTCTCCGTATTTATCATTGTCTGGAACTTAAAAAACCCTTTGCGGGGAAACATTATTTTATTTTACCGTCAACTGAATTAATTTAAAACAATCAATAATTTATTAGTCACAATAAATTATTCGACTATTTTCTCCTTTTATTTTAAATTAACACAACACACTTATTTTCTGACACATTAAATAATAGTTCACTGTCAGAAAATATTAAAATACTACCAGACCTGAGGAATGGGTGTTACAATGTGTTTAGCTCTTAGTGTCGGAATACGTTAGTCAAGGCAAGTGTAAGTGTGTGTAACTATGTAAGTGTGTGATAGTTAAACCGAAAACTTCAAGATCATTTAACTTACGTTGAGTGTTTCATGGGGATATATTTTAAATAAGAGTAAATGTTAGGTAGACTTGTATGTCGTTAGGTCGATTTCTATATTTAGATAATCAATAAATTGTTTTAGTCTTTGTTTTCAAGTTACTATTTTAATATAAATCATAGTGACACATTTTATAGAATACAATATCACCTGCTCCACCATAAAAAATTGACACTAATGGTTGAAAAATTCGCCAATATTTCCTAGTGATGACTGCAATAAATGTTTTATAGACGTTTTAAAATCATAGTTTTATTATCATTACATTATTATTTGAAATTAAAACTTCAAGAAACGGATTCAATTGAATTTCTTATTTCAAGCATTTTTCAAAAAAACTTGAAGCTTAAGAATGGACGATCCACCTTTGTTGAGAGCTTCTTTTGCCAACTTGCTTTATTTCTCTATAGTTTTCTTCATGTTTTCACTTTCTTTACCATTTTCACACATCTCTCAATCTCATTTCCTTCCACTATCTCGTCTACCTCCCTCTTGTTCACCTTAACTCCTATTTTCCACACATCTTCAATCAACTTCGTGTTCGTTCCTTGATCAGTCCACTATGGAAATGCGACTAAAGGAACACCTCATAATCTAACAACTATGGTTGGGATGATCCACCAGGCCAACACGTTATTTGATTGTAGTAAAGGTGATTGAAAATATATCTTTCATATTAAACTAAGTATTCTAATAATAAAAGTTGTTGGAAGAAGTTGAAAACACTTTAAACGACTTTAGACTAGTTTGTATTTAAAGGCAATACATTCACTTTAGTTTGTTAATTTGTATGGAAGTGTTCATTAAACCATCATGTAGTTTTAACAGCTTGAATAAGCACATATTACTTAAAATATACAGTTGTATAGTAAATACATTACGCTTTAGGAAGTATCCACTTGGTTTTAAAGAGATTAGGAAAAGTATTGCTTGAAGAATGAAAAATTATAGATTCAATGACGAACATAATAAAATCGATTATAAACTGGATTTTTTATCGTTACCAACGTTTATTTTGGCTGATACCGTGGACTTGAGCAAACAAAAAAACAATAGCACAAAGCAAACAATAGTCAATTTTCATGCAATTATTAAAAAAAAAAAAAACCCAACAACAACGATCCTACACCAAAAGTTTCCTGGATTTAAAAACTTGTGTTATACAACTTTCCTCACATTAGTCTTATCAACCTCTATCTGAGATGATTGCAAACAATTGCCAACGACAGGCGACAGAGTTTCGGATACAGAGTTGCTTTTTACAAAAGTTCAAGCTCATTAGATCTGACATCTTCTAACTCCCCAGGCAGTTGTCTCTCATCAACATCCGCAAAAATGCACCTACCAACTTTCTTACTAGAGGTGATCATCAATACGTTCGAATCACCCTTATCGACATGGATGGTGTAAACTTAGTTAGTTGGATGAGAAGATCTGACCTATATGTATGTGGATTTACTGCATGGGCCAAGAACGAAGGCTTAAATTTTCAGATTTAGTGGTTATCCTGGTGATGACAATATCGCCGTTGGAGCTCCTCACCAGAAAACCCACTAATATCTGAAAATTTATGCATTCGTTGTTGGAACCTTGCAATAAATCGACATATATATAAGTCGGATCTTCTCATCCAACAAACTAAGTTTGCACCATCCATGTCGATAAGGGTGATTCGAACGTATTGATGATCACCTTTAGTACGAAAGTCGGTACGTGCATTTTGCGGATAAGATTGATCAAATTAGTAATACAATTATTGTACCTATTCTCCGGATTAGAAATGTTGAAGGTTATGTCGGGTGGTAGGAGTAGTGGTTGTGCCATAATAGCCGTTAGGGTGGTTTATGGTGGTTCTGCCATAATCGTCGTTGTGCGAGTGGTGTTTTGTGGTTGAAAGTTATTTCTGTTTTGTGTGTTTTTTTTATTCTAGGGTTTATTGGATGGTCGGTGGGCTTGATTTTTCATTGGGTCCAGACAACTACTACCCCGTCACTAAACTTGAATTGTATACTTTATTCATATTTTATTGTTTCGTTTTACTAAGTTGAGTGGCAAAATGAATAAGATAATTTCATCATTCTAATTTGTCAAATGACATAAAAGATAGTTAATACTTAATAATATCAAAATCTAGAAAGTTATCAGGTAATCACGAATTTAGGGTTATACACATTATTTTGAAAATTGATCGGAAACGTAACAATATGATTTATTTAGAAGACTGTGTTTTTATATGGATAGATCCTTAAACAACAACTCTTGAGTGTGGGAGAGAGTTGTAGAAGACTTGTATAGCTTTGTTAATACTTTTGTCTTTGATTTTTCTACAGATCCAAAAACACTTAATTTACTCTCTTTACCTAAAAATGAGTGACACACTATCCTAATTTCTCCAAGAGGAAGATGTTCTTTAGTTAGGATTAGATACGATGTCTATTGGTCTAAATATGTAAACACCCAAACCAATATCCATTACGAAAGTCATGATAGTGGTGAAGCATATTTTGAGTTGCAAAATAACAATCATGGAAATATTGTACTTCTCTACCATGCTGATAGCACTCACTCCCCAAAGGTATACGTATTTCTTAATTTTTTCTCACCGAAACAAAAATCAATTTATTTATTTCTTTTTAAACCCAGTTTTTCAATCGGACCTGTTGTAGTGCACTAGTGTCGGTTCCCGGGTTATCTGATTTGAAAAAACAATCCTGGGAACTTCGAACGAAGTTGGAACTCCAAGTTTTCGTCACTGTCTTCAGATTGTGTCAAACGTATTTTATAATTGATTGTATTCGTGTGATGCAAGTAATTTCTTAAGAACCTTAATAAGCTCACAATAGAATAAGGGTTGTAATGTTGATTGAATGCATTTGCATTAACAAGTTACTATTAAAAAAACAACTCTCATCCCGGGGTTTATGGAGTCGCCCTTTCACAATTACGAGTTATTTTGCTGGCGAAAAAAAGCCAAAAATGCCCCTTAACCCATATCATAGTTGGGATGCATAAGAATAAATAATAGATAACACCTCATTTTCAAAAATAGCATTAGACAATGAATTTTTTGTATATATATATATATATATATATATAGGAGTAAGATCTAGGGAGAGGTTTTTAGGGAGAGAAAAGGGAGAAAGATTTTTTGTTATTATGATTCAATATATTTATTCTAAGATTCAGTATTTTTATTCTAAGATTCAAATTTTTATTACTATAACTTTTGAATCATAGCAACAAAATACTAAATCTTATTAATAAACTATTGAACCAAAGCAATAAAATGTGAAATTATATTAATAAAAAATTGAATCTTAGCAATAAAATATTGAATCATAGTAATAAAAAATCTTTTTTTCCCTTTTCTCTACTTAAATTTCATTCTTTTTTGATCTTGTTACTATATATATATATATATATATATATATATATATATATATATATATATATATATATATATATATATATATATATATATATATAATTATCTTACCATTTAAATTTCAAAATATACAGTTATAAATATGTATCATACCTTAGCGATAGTATCAAGTTTAGCAATCGTCGTATAATATATCGTACTTCTTCTATCTCCGAACCTAGGCTACCTAGCACGTGAAAATCACTATGTCATGATCTTTCGTAGGGATATTTGCTACGTCAATGTTGTGAAAATAATGATTACCCCAAATAAAATAAAGGGTAAAAGCTATAAATTGGTAACGTACTCTCATTTTTGTCACAAAGTGGGTAACATTGTATGTTTTTTATTCCAATATTGGATATCAACTCTTGTTTTTTGTTTCAATGTGAGTAACATTGTATGTTTCATTTGCATATGTGATTAGTAGCGATGTCTTGTTTACTTATTTGATGACGTAACATTCGACGTTGGATATGATTACATATAAATATATTTTTTGAAACACTAATTGAAGGTGTTATTTCTCTCTTCATCAAAATGTCAATTTCTTCATACAATTTTATTATATATACGTATATATGTACGTAATCATATGTACAACTTATTGGCCGAGTAATAAGTTATATATATGTATATATCTAATCATATCCAACGTGGAATGCCACGTCAATAAATAAGTAAACAAGTCATAGCTAAGTAATCATAAATGCAAGCAAAACATACTAGGTTACTCACATCGGAACAAAAAATAAGAGTTTATATCCAACATTGGTAATAAAATAAGTATGTTACCCACTTCGAGACAAAAATTAGAGTACGTTACCAATTTATAGCTTTTACCTTAAAATAAAAAAGTAGAGTTCTCACTAGGGAATACTTATCCCAACCAATTATGAATAAATATAAAGAATGCAAAATTATACTTCACAAACTAGTCAACGGAGGTGTTTGAGAATGTTTATTACGTAGTACTTATAAGTTATCATTTTACGAAATGGTGTATGATTTGATTAATTTATAAAAGATAAATAATACGTGAATTTTTTATTTTTTTTTCAAAATCTATATAAATTTTTAGCTTAAATAATATGGCTATAGAATAATTTCAACTTCAATTCAAATAAAGAATTTGAAACAAACACATTTGTACATGGTTTTCTTCTTTACAAAATGATTATTTTGTTGCAATATAAGAAGACAAGCATATATTTATAAAACAAATTTGATTTTGCTTAAAAAAACACATAAGCAAAAAATTAGAGAAGTTAAATAATCAACCCATTAAGTAACAAAGAAAATATTTAAGATGTATACTTACCGGTCAAGATATTTTTGCGATCATCGTCGATTTCGGATATTAGCATACATTACTCATCCCTCCTAGTTTTAGATGAATGTAGTAGTTCACGAGTATAATACATAGATTGACATTATTGTGAATTATATCATTCTTGTGTCAGTGCCATACTTCAGCTACTATTTTAATCTACTATTTTAATGTAGTTAAAAAACAAAGATTTGTGACATATATATTATTTAATACATATGATGAAAATAAGGTATAACTTGCCACTGTGATTATATGATAAAAGGAAGTTTTCTAGAGGTGATCATCAATACGTTCAAATCACCTTTATCAACATGGATATGGTGCAAACTTAGTTGTTGGATGAGAAGATAAAACTTATTATATGTATGTGGATTTGCTGCAAGGGCCAAGAACGAATCCATATACTTTTAGATATTAGTGGTTATCCTGATGATGACAATATCGCCATTGGAGCTCCTCACCGGAAAAAAACACTAATATCTGAAAATTTATGCATTCATTGTTGGCCCCTTGCAGTAAATCGACATATATACAGGTCAACTCTTCTCATCCAACAAACTAAGTTTGCACCATCCATGTTGATAAGGGTGATTCGAACGTATTGATGATCACCTTTAGTAAGAAAGTCGGTACGTGCATTTTTTACGGATAAGAGTGATCAGATTAGTAATAATATCATTGTACACGTCCTCCGGATTAGAAATGTTGAAGGTTATGTCGTGTGGTGCAAGTGGTGGTTGTGCCATAATCGCCGTTGTACGAGTGGTGTTTGTGGTTGAAAGTTATTCTTGTTTTGTGTGTGTTTGTTTACTTATATAGATAACAGATATGGAGTTATGAAATGAGATCGAGTTATCATGTAATCATGCCTACAAAAGGAAACTAGATGGTTCGAGCAAAAGCAATTCTTACTTTAACTAAACAGTTATGAACGACTTAACAATTTCAAGTCGAATGGACTAATCCGGTATATTTTCTACGTTCATAGGAGTGCATCTATGTTTCTGCTTTACGAATATGATATTTTTTGGGCATTTCTGATAATATCAAGTCTTATTCCTATTTTGGTATTTTTCATTTCGGGATTTTTAGCTCCGAGTAGCAAAGGACTGGAGAAACTTTCTAGTTATGAATCGGGTATAGAACCAATAGGCGACGCTTGGTTACAATTTAGAATCCGCTATTATATGTTTGCTCTAGTTTTTGTTGTTTTTGATGTTGAAACGGTTTTTCTTTATCCATGGGCAATGAGTTTCGATATATTAGGTATATCCGTATTTGTAGAAGCTTTAATTTTCGTGCTTATCTTAATTGTTGGTTTAGTTTATGCATGGCGAAAGGGGGCATTGGAATGGTCTTAGCTCCTGAATATTCAGACAATAAAAAGAAAAAAGGAAAAAATTGAGATTGAGATAGTTATGAATTCCATTGAGTTTCCCTTATTTCATCGAACAGCCCAAAATTCAGTAATTTCAACACACTATTTTGAAAATCGGAACGTACTACAAAATAGTATGCTTATTGGTTCGGTGATTCAACCAGCTTGACCAGTTTCATTAATCGAAGGATATTATAAATATTAAAAGTACATATTTATTATGATTTTTTGTTATAAAATTTATAGATATGCCATATACATATGTATGTATATGTATATAATATAATTATATACGTTTGTATTAATTATAAGTGTATGTATTATATCTATATATGCATATAATTAGTAATTACTTTTATATTCATATCATATCTAATTTAGTTTAATTATTCATAGTAGATAACATACTTAATTTTCTATTACACAAATCGATTATACATGTAATTTTTGAACTTAAAACTTGCAACAACCGCTCAAGAGTCAAGAGTTAATGAGCTTATAAAGTGATAGCATTGGCACGAGCTCTTCGGTTGTTTCTTCTGTTTGCATGCTTCAGTTAGCCGACTACATGGAGAGATGGTAAATGTGAGGCCCAACTTATATTTAATGTATTGCTATTTTTTGTTTAGTGTATGTAAATGTAGGTATATTGGTAAATATGAGTCCCAAAAATTGAAGTGATGAAATGAGGGTTGTGATTAATCAGTCTTTCATCGGTTGTGGATGTGCTAACGTGGCATTAAGCTGACACAACTGAAGCAATAAGCGAATAAGTTGTAGTTGGGAGTGGTCTAATAAATAGTTAACTCAAAAACTTGGGCTATGGTTACTGGGCTGGTTTCATCATAAACATTATGATTAAGTGGGGCAGCCCAACCCAACATCACCGGCCAAGCCCAATTCAATGTCCGCCATTTGTTATTTGTTAACGATTCTAAACCCACATTTTTGATTTTTCAAAATATACAAAACGATTTCTAAAAGTATCCTCATCATTTTGAAAAGATATACATAGTCACATAACTTATGAATACAACGAGACACATATACACATGTAGATTTTTTATTTATGAATATAAAACGATAAATAGTTAGCAGATGTATGTATATATTGTCCTTGTCGATAAGAGTATTTTTTTAGGGCAAACATTTACAATGATTATATATCATAAGAGTTGATAATAACTACTACTTATAAATAGTCACAAAATAAACCCAATATTACAATTCGGTTGAAGATAATTAAATCTTGCTTGTTAGTTTTTCTGAGTTTCTAACACTGTGTTCTCGAGTTATTTGGAGGGTGGAAAGGAAAGGAAGCGAAAGGATTGAAATTAAAATTGTGTTCTCGAGTTTTATTATGCAAAGAAAGGAAAGGAAGGGGGAGGAAGAGGAGGGGAAGTCTCAAGTGTATTTTTCTTCCAACACTTTTCTCCCATTTTTGAAATGATTAGGAGGGATCACTTTGCTTCCCTTCTTTTCCCTTCAACTTAAGAACATAATTCATTATACTATCTTCCTTCCCCTTCCATTCTTTTCTTTTCTTCATTGTTCCCTTCTCTTCTTTTTCACCTATGTTTAAACTCGAGAACACAGTGTAATTAAAATCAGTACGTGTAACCTTTTTAATAAATACAACTAAATCTTCTACGAGTAGTATTTACACAATGGAAGTTATTACTAACAGAAAAACATTCACATTATTTATAAGTTAGTGTCATTATATTACATGCATAAGAAGATTATATTAGATATCATAAAACAAGGTAACTTAAGCAACGATCTGAAATATGTTATCTACCGACCATCTACAAGGGTAATGGTCATTGCAGTGGTTGAACATGGTCCATGGGTGCTTGATGACGTATCGTCTCTAGGGACGTGCTCGGTGTAGAAGAATCCGGGTTGTTTTGGTTGTGGCAATTCACCATCGCTACTCAACATCACCACCACAGAAGACATGCTTGGTCTATCTTCTGGGTTTCTTTGGACGCATAACAAAGCTAATTCAATTGATCTTATTAACTCGTATAGATGACATGAGTCACTTATACTTGGGTCAATTAGCTCCATTGACCTACCTTCTTGATATAGTATCCATGCCTACAAGAATTTAAGAAACAATAAACTTACATAAATCTCTATAGAAAGGATCAAAGTGATGAATACTAAGATACTTACATGTCCAAGAAGGTTATGATGGTGGTCTTGGTGAAAGAACCCTCTATTTTTCTTCCCACTTAAAATCTCCATGACCAAAACACCAAAACTAAATACGTCTGATTTTACTGAGAAAAGACCATCCACCGCGTATTCTGGGGACATGTAACCGCTGCAAAGTGGAAATAAAAGTAAAAACATAAATAAGTTGAAAGAACATATAACAGACCTTAAGAGCCATGAAAGGGCTACTTGCCGATCCAATATCTATATTTAATATCAATGTATGAAGATTGTAATATAAATTAAACACTTATAGAATCTGTCCCCTTAACAAATACAATAATTATTTACCGGGTAAAATTTTGCCCTTTACCCAAAAACAAATACAATAACGTTTCCAACTTAAAAAATGAGTATGGAGATGCATACTAAGTTCCGACGACTTTCATTGTATTTGCTTGAGTTTCATTGCCTATAAAGCTTCTCGCCATGCCAAAATCTGATATTTTTGGATTCATGTCATAATCCAACAAAATATTGCTTGCTTTAAGGTCTCTATGAATAATTCTCAATCTTGAATCTTCATGAAGATACTGCAGCCCACGGGCAATACCATTGATGATGTTGAAACGCTCTGGCCAATCAAGTAATTTTCTTCGGCTGTCATCTGCCCAAAATCAATGACATGTTTATGCCCATTCAAATTTGACAACTTGATTTGAAAAAATAGTTAGATGTGAAAATTTTGAACCCATTTATGTGAAAACATGTCAACTAGTGTTATGGCTGTCATGATAATAGAACAAACAGGTAAACTATATAATGAAGCAACGAAGAATAATTTGGGTCAAATGGGTTGAAAAGGTTGAACGGGTAATAGTTTTCTTAAATTATTCCAATGCTTATGTATTTTTTTTTTTTAAATTTTTTATTTATATACTCCGTAATTTCTAAATCATATTTAAGATGTATTACCAACCATATGACCTGTTACCCGACCTATCTGACTCATCCATTTCCAACCTAAACTAAAAATTCAATTCAATTGGTATATAGAAGGAGAAAGAAACAAACCGAATATGAAGTAATCAAGGCTTTTGTTAGGCATGTATTCATAGATCAACATCTTCTCATCTCCTTGTATGCAGCATCCAAGAAGCCTCACAAGATTTCTGTGTTGAAGTTTTGATATGCAAATAACTTCATTTTTGAATTCATCAAGGCCTTGATTGGACGTCTTTGAAAGTCTCTTCACGGCTACTTCTTTTCCATCTTGCAGAACACCCTGATTCGTATATATGTTCTTGTTATCGTTATAATGATTTCACATAGGGATTATAGTTACATAAATAGTACTGTAAAAAACTAACCTTGTAAACTGGTCCATAGCCACCTTCTCCAAGCTTATTGTTAAATGAAAAATTGTGTGTAGCCTTAGCTATTTCAGATAGATTAAATAATGGTAACTCTAGATCTTCCTTCTGACTTTCATTGGTGTAAAGTTGGTCAGTGTCATTTCCCACCTGTTCGTCTACAATAATACATATTCAGAAATTATTAATGCTTTATCCAGTGACCTTTTTTATTCTTAAAGAAGTGAAGTATAATTACAAAATTAATATTATTACAATACTTATCAATAATATTTTACCCTTGATAGAGAAAACCTGAATGGATGAGTTGATCCGTTAATAAGTAGATGGGTTGAAATTGACACGTAAAATACATGCATACAAATAAAGTTAAGTTACTCACCTTCTCCTTTCTGTGTAGAATCCTTCTTCAGTTTTATCCATACGACGAAAATCAGGCCCATGCTTACCGACAACCCAACAACTAACGAAACGATCAATGGAATTAGTTTCTTTTTCTTCTTACGAGAACCTGCAACGCCTTTTATCAAATCAAAAGAGTCAGGCCTAACTGCCTAAGGTCAACATTTTACTTATAGTAACTTTAAAAAAAGAAAACAACCACAAATATATACAAATTAGAAAAAGCAGTTTCACCTATTTCAGAGAAGGCTACCCTGATATAGATCTCTGAAGTAAAAGACGGAGCTTCTTGAATATCAACCAGATCACCCGTCCAAAGCAAACACCCATTCCCACCTTTTTTCAAAATATTTGCATACGCCATACACGAACAATTTTTCAAACATAACTTCTCACATTGCAAAAGAGTCAAGTTTTTGTAAAACAACGAATACTGTGGGTCAGGCAATTTAACATTCGTGCGTTTTATAAACCCATCAGTCTTGCAATCTAAAGGCTTCCTTCTCACACACCCTTTAGACCAATTTGCACCATTCCATTCATTTTGATACTTTGGTACAAACTTATCCAAACACCCACATTTCGGGAAACTATTAGTAGCACAAGTCCCATAAGCACCACATACCAAATCACAACCATCAGTTGCAGGGATAGAAAAGTAAACGATCCAATCTTTGACTTGGTCAGCCCACACCCAACGTTGCACAATCCCAGAATTGTTCATCGTTAACCTTGATATCATCGACGAATTTATCATATTGTAAGTGTAAAACACTTCTTTTTCGTTGAATTCCATATCGAATTTATAAATAGCATTTTGTGGTAAGACCGAAATCCCACCAAAATCAATACCGTTCCATGGTTCACTTCGGTATAAAAGTGTTTGCCCTTTTCTAACAACTTGATGTGGGTACCCACGAAGATCACATCCGAATCTATAATCACCTGGAGATGGATCATTATCATTTTTCCATGATGTGATTAAACTTTCATGTCCTGTAATCAAGTCTTTACCCATCTTCATTCCTGGAAGCAATGTATCACCAGGATAATCGAAACTTTGCCACAAAAATTTTACATTATCACTTTTGTCTCTCACAACTAGATTCCCTGAATCTAGAAGTTGTGCAATTGGATTACTTGCACTTGTTGAAGTGTTAGAAGACCATATGATGTTGTTCTTATCATTCACAATGGTAAGAACCCCAGGATTCGCTACTTTTAGCACACCTAAATTATCAAAGACTGGAGTTTCTCTATTTGCAACCCAAACTACTGTTTTGGTTGGTATATTTTTGTACCATATGCCAATATATCTGTTTTTCGTATTCCCAGGGCTGAAGAATCCCATTTCAAAGAGTCCACTAGAGGAAACTATTGTGTTTCCGTCTTTCAATGGACTAACTGAAGTTATTGTGTCGCTCCAAGCAGACACATTTGGATTTGAAAGGAAAAGACGCATGATGAATAAAAAGAACATATATCTACTAATTAATCCCATCTTCAAGAATTAACAACAGTTGGAACGGACCAATTTAATGCTTTGAATATTTTGGTTCCAATCACTTTTTGCATACGAGACTGCATTAACAAAAAATAAAAAAATTGTCACGATTCCTGCAAACATGATCGCTTAGATTTGAAGTAAAAAATCATTCCTTTTTGTTGCAAATTTGAGATAAATACAAATTTTGTAAACCAACGTTGAGACCATATACATAAGAGATAGCTGCAATAAAATTCACATACTTACAATTTCTTAACCATTTGAGGCAGTACACTTACGATTTTGTTTACCATTTTACGTAACATATTGCATACTTGGGTAAGCAATGGCAAGTATGTCACATAAACTGGTTACAATGAGGTAAGTTGCATATATTGGTAAAAATTGAATGTTGTATTGCATTTTCTTGCAGATTGCCCCATATATAAAGAGTTCTAGCTACTGTATATATAAGTTTACAAACATGGATCACGAACAATATATAAAAGTAACTTGAAAGAAATTTGTGTACCTGCCTGACACCTAAATCGAATGCACAAAACAAGTATATGATTTTCTGCTTAAATATCTTCAATTAAAATGCTGAAACTGATCATATACAAATTCAAATAAGATATTCACAACAGAAGAGTTGTTGTGAAACAAGTTTCCATGCTTAGTTAAACCAACATCTTTAAATGATAAGCAATAAGTTGATCAATAAAGACATATAGAAAAAAAGTGTTTAGCAGCACGGAAATGTGATTAGAATCGACAAAGCACATATAATGAGAAGCTTTAATAAAACAATATCTGTTTCTAGAAATCTTGGAAGACTTATGTTTCCTCATCCCCAAGAAAATGGCAATGTTTAAAAAATTAAAGAGAAATCTTTATCAGTATATGTTGGCTTTCGGGTCATGGATCGAATACAGATTATAGTGAATCATCAGTGCCCAAAATCTGGACCCAATAGTCAATCGGTCATGTAATCGTCTTTATGATAGTTTATTCTGTTAGCTGTAAGTTTCTTGTCACAAATATGTCAATATGAATGTGTCTCCCTGCAGATTTTGTGCAAAAAAAGATTACAAGTATAGATGCATAAATTACAGTGTAGATACTTGATGATCGTGTGTACATTGTTTATTTAGGAGCCTTTCCTATATATTGGTGATAAAAGATACTTTGATTCATGCAGCTTTTGTATTTTACATATTGATCGAGGCTTACTTAATTAGTTTAAAGATTACTTTGCCCATGAGATAAAGATTGAGGATCAGTATGTCTTGGTTGGATGGTTTTGTCCATGGAAATGTGAATAATTTCATGTTTCAATAAAGTGATCTAAAATTGGGATTCACGTTCTTAATTCTTCATCATGAAATTAAACACACTGACCCAAGGCTGGCCGGTAGCTAGCATAATCAAACTAACAGGATCACAACTTCAACTCTAGCTGGGAGATATTATATTTATTTATTTAACGACCTTTGAGAGTTTTGTGGGTCAAAGATGAGACTTATGATATCAATAAATATTCATTTTGGTAACTTCAAAGTCCTGATAAGATAAGATAAATAGTTAAAAACAAGTGATATGTTTTATGAATGTTTAACGTAAGAATGGCATACACACATGGAACTCCAAGCAATGTAATGTGGATGTTCAAGCCTCTCTAATTCTAGTAAATATGCATCAAACGAAGTGTAAAAATTCAATAAAAAGATGAATATATTTCGTTAGAGTGCGATGAGTGGTTAACTCAAAATAAGTGTTGAACCCGGTCCTTTGTTTAAACTTGGAGTTTAACACCGGTACAAATTTGAGGCAAGTGGCTCAATAATGTTAAACTTGAAAACATATATTGTTGTGTAATTCTCCCTCCCATTATTATTGACGGAGATATAGTAAACAAGAGGTCTCTCGTTCAAACCTCACTAAAAGTGGCCAGAGAAACCTGATTACGCCGAACACATCTGAGTAAAAATGTTCGCCTTTCCCGAATAACTTATACAGTCTGTAAAATATAAATGCTTACATATAATTTGATGTCATGTGAACCCATATGGCCATATCTACAAGAAATATGTTAGCTACTCTATATTATTTTCAAGGAAATATATATGCACACATATAATTTAATACAACCAATTCTTAAAAAGTAACCTAAATAACTAAAGCTATATCTTAATAAATAAATCCATTTTTGAAATCTTTACAAGGCTATATATATACGTTTTACCCAATATAGATTGATCACACGATTAACCAATACTCCATAGTAGTTTCTTAGAAACTTCATCACGTTTGAGATAAGCTAACAACTTTAGGCGACCTCATTTATTTCTCACCTATATACAAAAAGTAAAAACTAAAAAAAACCCATCACATGAAGCAAAGAATAATACGAGTAATAACTATAACTATAACTATAATATGTTAAAAGACCTTTTCAACCTTATCTATCAATCTTGTTTCACCGAAAATGCTACGTAATTGTGGTGTGTACAACCCAATATTCCACCCTCTAAATCCCGGCGGGTTTTTTTTTGGTTTAAACTTCCTCACGCTTTCTCCCTTACTTCCCGTGAACCACTATGCCCATTTTCTTGTACCTATAAATCTATGCATTCCAATCGAACTTACACTTCATTACAATCTCAGATTCATCAATGGCATCTGATAACCAATGCGAGTTCCACGATTTCTTGCCAATAATGGCGGATAAATTAGGCGGTGAGCGTTTAATGGAAGAGTTATGCAATGGGTTCCGAATGCTAATGGACCCCGTCAAACGGGTCATTACTTTTGATAGTTTGAAAAAGAACGCCGTGGTTTTGGGACTTGAAGATTTGACGAATGATGATTTGTCGAGTATGTTAAAAGAAGGCGATTATGATGGTGATGGTGTCTTGAATCAAATGGAGTTTTGCGTTCTTATGTTTAGATTAAGCCCCGATTTGATGAAGGAATCGTGGATTTTATTAGAACAAACTTTGCAGTATGAGAAGAAACTCTGAAAAGTCGAATAACTTGTAATGAAAATTTAAATAAGCTTTTTTTCGTCATTAACACTGATTGTAATTTGTTGTATTTATATTTAAATTTGAGTTTTAACTCTTGTTACCATATATCTTATATGCTGTTAGCTTCATATATACATCTTATATTTACCACCGAATTTGTTGTAAGTAGCAAAATGAATGATTGATGGTTAAAATAACGAGCTTAAGTCGATTATGGTCAAAACACATGATGTTTTATAACGATCCAAATGAGTTGGTTGAAATAATCCTAGAACAATTTTGTCTTTTTTTTTTTTTTTTTTTAGAAATTTTCTTTCAATATATTCCGCCCACGATTTACATGAGATTGTACAAATGTTGAGCAAATTGTAAAGAGGTTTCAAAACACTAAAAAGGTCATCAACTGAAAACAAAAACCGAAGAAAAATATATAAATTAACGAGTAACAAAATACCCAAATGAGACAATTAGTATGTGATTCAATTTAAAACAAAGTAGCTACAAAATGTGTCAAAACTCGAAAACACGACTAAAGAAAAATTACAAAATCAAAAGCTACCATACTATTAAAAAGGGCTTAGTCCCTCGAAATTCAACGAACTTTGCTCAAAAGTTGAAACGCCCATAAATTTTTATTATTTTTTTTTTATCCCAGCGGAAAAATGATACTTAAAATTCGATTACATTTGGTCCCATATAAAATTATATCACAATTTGTTAAAAAGAGGTTCCTAAAGTCATAACATAAAAAGAGGTCTCTAAAGTTCACTTAAACACTTATGCATTTTTGAATTTTACACAAACTATAGACACTAACGCGATCCAGAAACAAGTCTTGGGATCGCGTTCCTATGTTCAAAACATTCTGTAACGAAAATACACTGACGAACGCGATCCCAGAACCTCAGCTGGATCGCGTTTGCTAGTTCAAAACCGATTATAATGATTTTTCAAAGAGGAACGCGATCCCGGACTCTCAGCCGGATCGCGTTCACTAGTTTGTTTCCAGTTCAGACCTTAACTCAGATTTTGACGAAATTCAATTGTACATAACTCATAAACCGTAAGTAATTAGATTCTGAAACTTTGCAGATACCTTCAAATGGTCAAAACCAAGGTTCCCCTTCTTGTACTTTTTAAATTTTCACAAAGATACAATATTTGGGCGTGTGACTCATTTTCGCCCATTTTTGACACTTTTGGTAAACAACTTAAAATACAGTCCACACATTTGTAGCTTTTACTCTCTTTACCACTTTTCCAAAATAATCGAACAAACTTGAAGCAATTGACCAAGATTTCATAACTTCGATCAAACTCGTCATACACATATGGGTCAACAGTGACCCATTTTGACACCTAATACCCATTCAACATTTTACAACATACTAACACTTCTATTTCATCTTCAATACATAATTTACACTAGTTGTTGACTTTTAAAGTCAACTATTACAAAACATATTTCTACCAATTACTTTAAGTATTCCAAAAGAAAGTTTTGAGGCGTATTACACAAGATGATACAAAACGATAATCCAAAAGAGGGTGAGCTTGCTACTTACTAACATGCAAGCTAATCCACGCTATTCCTTTTTAACTTCCTTATCCTTCCTTTGCGAGCTATTACCTATAATACAATTAAATGATACGGAATAAGCATAAAAATGCCTAGTGAATACATAGGTAATCAATTAAGCATTACAATCACACATAAAATTCTTAGTCTATCAAATAATGAGCTTGAGTAGAGATAGATACCACTTGGATCCGCGGTCCATAAGATACAATTGTGCTTAGCACATATTTCGTATTAGTTATTATTTCGTAACAATTTAGCCTCTACTCTATTGCTCAATCACACAATCACAATAATTTGATACAATAACACCAATGAGATCATACACAAAACAATAGTCATAACATAATTATGTGAAGTCTCTTGCTCGTAAGCAGATCCGAAATCACATAACTTTCATTTAATTGATTCTCTATGTACTCACCTTGCTATTTGATTGAAAGTTTCAAGCAAAGTAGATACCAATTATTCCAAGCCTTTCACACCTATTTCAATTTAACACATAATGATACAACAATTATTAGAGTCTAAACTCATAGTTTTAACTAATATTCACAATTCCCACTCCCCCACTTTGATTAGTCTAGATAATCACTAATTCACTAATCAAAGTTAAACTTTCATCTACATTTATTTCAATTCCTCATCAATTCCTTGTTTACAAAACATACCCATATTTCTACCAATTCAACTAACTTTAACTTAGTTCAATTAAAGCCCGAATTCCATTTAATCCCACTAATTTGATAAAAACCTTCAAACCCTCTAATTTCTTAAACCCTAATTCAGAATTTATAAAAGAACTTACTTGCAAGAAGTTGGAGAAGATGATGACGATGAACAATTGAAGATTTAGGGTTTAATTCAAAAGAAGAAGTTGATGATTTGATGAAGATGATGATAGATAGCGGTTTTGGTTCCTCGTAGTGTATATTCTGGAAAGTTTTAGAAGTGAAAATGATAAATACGTATTTCATATATTAAACCTCAAATCTTTTAATTAATACAGTCTGGAACTGAGAAACCTGATTGCGTTTTATATTATATCTTATTATTTCAGTAATAATATTTCATAAAATGTATATTTCTGGATATACTAAAATAATACCTCGAATATTGGGGTGTTACAAAAGTCTATTGTATGCGACCAACTTTCGACGAGGCATAAGAATGCAACCTACTTGAAAAAGTGGGGTTTTTTATGTAACTTGCTGATGCGTCGTTCGTTGAAGGTGACACGTGGCGTACGGATGTGCCACGTGGCTTTCAGAGAGTTTGACAACTCATCGCCACATCAGCAAGTTACATCAAAAACCCCACTTTTTCAAGTAGGTTGCATTCTTATGCCTCGTCGAAAGTTGGTCGCATACAATAGACTTTTGGGCAAAGTTCGTTGCATTTCGAGGGACTATGCCCTATTAAAAAACCAAAGACCACAAGTTTAAATAATATAAAAGGAAAAATCATTGATTGATGCAGTTAGAAAGAATTAAAAATAAATCCAATCGATCGAATAAAAAGAATTAAGATTTAATCTAATCGATCGAATAATGCTAGTGAAGTCGTGGATTTTTGTTAAAAACAAAGTCAAAAATACGCAATGGATTGAGTAATGCTATAGGTGCGTTTAGTTACAGAAAACTCCCCACTTTTCCAGAAAAACTTTCTAAGAAAACATGAAAATTAGAAAACATGTTCAAATTCGAGTTTTCTATAAAACATTTCTAAGAAAAGGAAAATTCTTGTTTTCCTTTTTATAACTACAAAGTTGAAAATTACTTTTGATGGTTCTCTAAGGGTGCGTTTAGTTACATAAAACTCCCACTTTTCCAGAAAAATTTTCTATGAAAACCAAAAAATTAGACAACGTGTTCAAATTCGAGTTTTATAATAAAAAAGTTCTCTAAGAAAAGGAAAATCTTGTTTTCCTTTTTATAACTACAAAATTGAAAACTACTTTTGATGGTTTTCTAAGTTTTTCTTCTCTACTCTTCCTTGAAAAAGGAAAACTCCATTATTTACAACTAAACACGTTTTTAAGATTTTCCATGTTTTTCTAGAGAAGTAAAACACTTCTCATTCTCTAGAGAAATGGAAAAAGAAAAATGCAGAAATTTTTCTGTAACTAAACGCGCCCTAAGTTTTTTTTTATCTCTACTCTTCCTTGGAAAAGGAAAATCCCTTACAACTAAATACGTTTTCTAGAATTTTCATGCAATTCTAGAGAGGTAAAACACTTCTCATTCTCTAGAGAAATGGAAAAGGAAAAATGGAGAAATTATTCTATAACTAAACGCGTCCAATATATGCCTAATTAGATTAGATTAGATGGACCTAAAAGATTTCTAATACATTCATTGGTTAATACAGTTTATCTCTCCTAATTTTATTAGTTAAACTGTCACATGTAGGGGTGTTCAACTTCGGGTACCCGGTATATCGGGTACCCGAACTTCGGGTATCCGAAATTTCGGGTACGGATATCGGGTAATCCGATACCCGAAGTTTTTTTTTTTTTTTTTTTTGTTTTTTTTATGCAAGATTGTCTTTGATTTACTACCTCCTGGTAAAACAATAATCAGATTCACTAATACTCTAAGCAAAATTAATACATTATATTTGCAACTAGTAATAAGATATATTATACATATATATATGTATAAAATGTTGGAAATGAAAGTCAAGCAAATGTGTTTTATGTGTTTGCGTTCCTGGGATACACATGAATACGTAAGGTAACAATGACAAGAAACCAATTATACCCAACATAAAAAAATTATTTAAAAAAAAGTTTGGAATTTTCGGGTATTCGGGTACCCGAATACCCGACTTTTTTGAATATTACTATCCAATTCCCGAACCCGAATTTTCGAGTATCCGAATTTCGGGTACCCGAAATTTTGGGTATTTTCGTTACGGGTATTTCGGGTAATCGGGTATCGGTTTCGGGTTCGGATATTTTGAACACCCCTAGTCACATGTCAAAACCTCACATTTTTAGGCCGATTTTACGTCTATCTAAGACGGACTTAATAGATAAGGTTTGGGTGTTGGACTGTTGGTACTTGAAGTTGGGCTTCATTGGGTTGGAGACAAAAATTTGGGCCCAATAGACTTTTAATTATATCTCACCGAATAAAACAAAGACTTGTTTGACGACTCCCTATAGTCAACCCTGGTTTCATGTTTCTGTTGGTGTCGGTATAAACTGTTTAATATTAGTACCGATTAGCCCTTTTTTGTTTAATTCTGTTGTATGCAAGTCAATTAGATTAAAGGAGGTTATTATCAGTGTAGAAAGGGGAAGAATTAGGGTTTATAGTATTGGATTTGATAAGGATGTGAAGAATTTGTTGGGTGTTTATTAACCGATTAAAAAAAAATCACAAAAAAAGAGGAAAGAAAATGGGGAAAAAGAGAAAGAAGGAGAGTGAAAAACAAGAGAGGAGGAGGATCCATCCACGGAACAAATACTCCGATAACCCACCGGACTTTCGAGTTTTAGCATCTCTGTACCCTTCATTTCAATCATACGTTTTTCATTCACATGATGGAAAACCTAAAATCGACTGGAAAGACTTTAATGCCACTCGTGAGCTCACTAGGGTTTTACTTCTTCATGATCACTCCATCACATGGTATGTATGTATCTTTCTTACTCACCTAAATTACTAAATATTGGTAGCTGAAGCTGAAACATATTTTGGGGAACTCATAGGTTTGACTATTGATCATTATTAGTCAAAATACTATCTTTTGAGTATTAATTTTATCATTCTTGTGTATGTATTAATCTTATTTAAATGTGCTGTATGCAACATTGCAACATCATTATAAGAACATGATAAGGAGTACAGCTTTACATTTCATTGTTAATTGGGTAGGTACTCATGTATAAGTGATGCAGTTGGGCTTTACAATTTGAGCTGTTTTCTTTTGAACTGTTTTGGACTTTAAAGTTCGAACCTTTTGTGAAAATTTATATTATATACATCAAATAAGTGTTAATATCTGAAATGGAAAAATGCAGCTTGCATATGACTACTAGGGTTCTTGTGCTGTAATAATGTTAGATTGCTGATTGATGTGAGGTGAATTTGCAAGTGTAGGTGGATTCCTGATGGACAATTGTGCCCCACGGTACCCAACAGATCTAACTATATTCATTGGATCCAAGACCTTTTGTCGTCTGACATAATTCCCAGTTCCCATGGAGACCTAAATTTCGTAAAAGGACTTGATATTGGCACTGGGGCCAATTGCATTTATCCTCTTCTTGGTGCATCCCTTCTTGGTTGGAGCTTTGTTGGAACAGGTACTTAAGTTTTCTATAGCTTGTCAATTTTATTTTTGTTATTATTCTTATTATTATTTTTTTGTAATGTCGGGATCTGGGACGTGTTATAGATAATCTAATAGCGATGAATGTTGTTTGATTAATAACAGACGTGACAGATGTAGCACTAGAATGGGCCGAGAAGAATGTTAAGAATAATCCACAAATTTCTGAATTTATTGAGATTCGAAAAGTTGACTTCGAGAAAGAGTCGACTGATGAGAAAGAAAACAATGGTGAAAGTTGTACGGACAATAGCCAAGATAAGGAGCATTTAACTCCATCATCATTCGAAACACGTTTTGATGCAAAAAAGAGCTACCATGGGCCTCCCATACTTTTAGGTGTGGTCAAAGCTGGTGAGAAGTTTGACTTCTGCATGTGTAATCCTCCTTTCTTTGAGACTATGGCGGAAGCAGGGCTTAATCCGAACACCTCTTGTGGTGGGACCCCAGCAGAGATGGTCTGTGCTGGTGGAGAACAAGCTTTTATCAGTCAGATGATTCAAGATAGCGTTGAACTTAAACAATCTATCAGGTATTACACATTTAGGTTTTATGTTATTTCCTTTTTCTTTCTTTTCTATTTATTTTTATTATTGTTATGTTCTGTTGTTAAAATCCTCTTAATTTGGGCATTTGTGTATCTTATAGATGGTACACATCAATGGTTGGAAAGAAATCAAGTTTGAAAAGCTTGATATCAAGGCTTCGTGAGGTGGGAGTTACGGTAGTTAAGACTACTGAATTCGTTCAAGGTCAAACATGTCGGTGGGGAATTGCATGGTCTTTTATTCCTCCAACCAAGAAAGTAATATCATCTCACGTGGCCTTGCAAAATGTCCTAACCTTCATGCTTGAGGTCCGGATATATCTATGCATTGTTATTTGTAGTCATAACTATACATGTCTGTAGTGTGATAAGATAGGGCTTTAAATGGATTATTAAGAATCTGCATAGCAGATATATCTACATTCCGGTTTTCTTGTCATATAAGATGTAAGTTTTTAATGAATATATAGTCTTATTAGAAGGATGTGTATACAACTACTTGTATCATGCTTTTGAGAATTGAACAGAATTATATGCATTATGTATTGTCCTTTTATCATCAATATTAATACATTATCAAATGGTTCTGTATATATATGAGGTAACATGTAAATGCATACGTGATCCATTATCCATATATACAATGAGCATGTCTTGCAAGCAGATGCTGACATGGATATAATGATATTCTTATCTGTATGCAATGCGTTGTACAAACTGCTTTGTGAATTCGAAAATCGAAACTGGTTTACATTTTATATCGTGAATTTAATAGAGCACCTTTTTTTTTTGTACTTCAGGGAATCCAACGTCAGTACAATGCATTTCATGTTCTCCAATCAGTTGAAACCTTCTTCAAAGCGAGTGGTGCATCCTGTAAATCAAATGCTGCCTCATTTCATGTTGATGTAATGCCCAATTACATGTAAATTTTCACTGGTATTCTCAAATAAACTTCATCTGTCTTTTTCCCTAATGTACTTGGCATAATTATGTGATCAACATCAGATACACGCAACCATGTATCACTGCAAAGAAGTCCTGAAGAATAAGTCTAGGAATCTACAGGAGTGCGTTGATCATCCGAGTGATTTGCATTTCCGTGTAACGGTAAGTATGCTATGAATTTAATTGTAAATTCGCTGTATCGCTGTATTTTTACTGAACTCGTTTGTGATTATATTTTCTTTCCTTTTTTTGTAGGTGTTTGAGCAGATTCCGGGGACTCTTTTAGTTAGAGGATCTTTAAAACCTGGGGAGAGCTTTGTGCCAGGTTTTACCTTGTTCTTGCATTATGTGCTCTTTAGAATTTAGATACAGGAAGTAATTGTGTTAAGTGTTATTGTGTTAACACCCAAATATACATAACAAACTTGATATAAAATTATGAAAGGAGAAACAAAATCAATAATCTAGTTGGTTGAATAAGTAGGTCTAAATCTTGGGAGAATTTCTCATTAATCCACCTATACCATTTTCTCCCCTTGTACATACGCATGTGTAGGTTTAGATTACAGATTGCAACACGGTCTGGATAACGTCTCATAAATGGGTAGTCCTTTTTTAAGCAATAGAAATTTTAAATGAAATCGAAATGAGAACATATATTATTTGATTGTGTTATTGTAAATGGAATTGTTAAAAAAGCCATTCTCGTGTCATTTGTTTGCAGGACTACTCTCGTCGATATTCTTGCATTTGGAGGATGCTTTGAAAATACAATTTTGCTCAGAAAAGATATCTACTCGTAACACAGACTTGAGTCGCGCATAATTAAAATGCAAGAAAGAAACCTCCTCTTTTCACCATCTTGTGTCATTTCCTTTCTTATTTGCTTTTCTTACTCGGTGCCATTTCTTTTTTCCTATACCAACTCTTACTCTTGATTAATTTATGCATCGGATAGAATTATTTCATCATTTTGGTTTCAATATTAGCTTCTTCAGCAGCAACTGCTCATCTTTCTTGGAGAAAAACTGACAGCTAGCCAGCTATGGTGGCAATTTTGCCCTTTTTATTGATATCAGTGGCGGAGCCACTTGATATAAGTAGCCGAAACTGTATTTTATGGCATAAACCTTCTATAACGATCAACACGGACTAGATATGCTGGCCTGACTGGAATGAGTAATATTTATATCACAATTATAGATGCATGTACCCCAAAATTTGTGTCAATAACTCAATATGTAAAGTACAACGCCTTGACATATGTTATGCAAAAAAAAATTCTTGTTAGATATCGTTAAATGCCACGACCATATTAGAGTAATCTTTTTTCACAACAGACCAAAAAGATTAATTATTTTAGTGAAGTTACGTGGAATAATAAATTTAGAGGTACGAAAAAATCGGTTTTTTTCGGTTTTCGGTTTTTTAAAAACCGGTTTTAAAAAAACCGGTTTTTTTATCGGTTTCGGTTTTTCGGAAGCGGTTTTTTCGGTTTTAAATGTTCGGAATCGGTTTTTTTCGGTTTTGAACCGGTTTTAATCGGTTATTTTTTTCGGTTTTTTCCGGATTCGAATTCAGTATAATTGTATAACAAAATTTAAATAATACAAATGAAAGGGAAACATAAGTAAGGGAAACATAATTGAACAATAACTTTAGTAAGGGAAACATAACTTTTATTTGAATAATGCAATTACAACTAAAAATATAAAATACAAACATAACTTTTATTTGAATAATACAATTACAACTAAAAATATAAAATACAAATACGAATACATTTCGAGCTTCGGCATAGCCATCACTCGGATACACTTAACCACTTAGTTCATCCCAAACTTCATCCTCATCCACGGATTCAACTTCAAATTGTTCAAATTCACCTTCATCTAACTCGGTCGTTGGAGGTGATATCCATAATGCGACTTCTTCATCTTGGATAATCTCTTCAACATTACCTAATAGTGGGTCTTCCAACGTTGTTACATTTTGAATCCTATCTACCCCATTCAAGTAATCTTTCAAACATACACATACTTCCACGGATTCAGCGTTTAGTCTTGACCTTCTTTCCGATATGATTCTACCGCTAGTAAAAAAAGCCGATTCGGAAGCTACCGTCGAAGTTTGGACGGCTAATAAATCCAGAGCCATAGCGGATAAAATTAGAAATTGTACTTCTCTTTCTTTATAAAGGTTTATGTTTATGTCACTCGATGATGCTTGAGATGTTCCCGCCCGCATGGAGTCAACAATTGGGTTTGGTTGGTAACCAATTTTTGATGCATAAATCTCAAATAATTGTGTAAAACCATTGTCAAATCTAGTAATTTCATTTGTAATAAAGTTCGGGTCGTCGGTTAAGTTTTAGTCTAAATTTTCCAAAATTGTTGTGAGTATACGTTGTATGCCGTCAACATTTATAGTTGGATTTAGTGCGGCGGCACAAGAAAAAACCAAAGGCATGCTACCAAAATATTTTATAAATTTCTTTTTAATAGCTCTAACCATTTTTATATAAAATTGGAAATGACGAAAGTTCAAATTCTTTTAATTTTCGGTCATTATAAAAACTTGGTTTAGAACTATGGAGCTAGTTGGGTAATATACACCCGAAAGGATAGTAGTAGCATCTTTAAAAACTACTAAAAAGAAGTTAAATCATAAAGTTGATCCCATTCAAATCGGTTATTTCTACGGACTTATTTCTATCAACTAACAACTATTAGAGCACGAGGAGCGCTTGATGGAGTTTCAGTGTTTTGTTCAGTGTTATTGAAAACACTGAAGTATAACACTGAAAGGGAAAAGTGGGGTAATGGTTAATCTTGAGGTTCAGTGTTTTGTTCAGTGTTATTGTGATTATTTTATTGATTTTTTTTCTTTTAAAAACAAATTAAATAGATAAAAATAATACAAAATAAAAACAAATTACATTAAAATCCTAAAATTACATTATTCAAATACGATAATTTAAAGTTCCTAAAAATACATAATTAAAGTTCCTAAAATTACATTATTCAAATACGATAATTAAAAAACAATAATTTTAAAGACAATACAATAAACTACGGACGATGCTCCCAAATATGTTCCACAAGATCGGCTCGGAGGTTGTCGTGGGCGTCTCTATCGCGTAATTCCTTGTTTTTCTGCCTTTGTGTATCACATCTCTCGACCCAAGTCGTTTGCAAATTGACAACAGGAACATAATATTCTTCGTTATCGGCAATATTGAACCCCTGGTCTTCTTGGATCATATTATGCAACAATATGCATGTATACATGATTCTTTTAATATGGGAGACCTTATAAGCTCTTGCCGGTTGTTGTAGTATATGCCATCGACCTTGAAGCACACCAAAGGCCCTTTCAACATCTTTTCGTGCAGACGCTTGTGCTCGGGTGAACTTTACTCTCTTCGGATCAACTTCACTTGAAAACCCTTTAACAAACGATGCCCATGTTGGGTATATCCCGTCAGCTAGGTAGTACCCATTTTTGTACTCAACACCATTAACTGTAAAGGCTTGCTCTGGAGCATTGCCGGTGAGCATCTCATCAAACAAAGGAGAAGAATTAAGAACATTTAAGTCGTTGTTAGATCTTGCAACACCAAAGTATGCATGCCAAATCCACATGTCATACGAGGCGACGGCTTCAAGCATGATAGTAGGATAGCCGTGGTCACCTCGTGTATATTGCCCTTTCCACGCGTTAGGGCATTTAGCCCATGCCCAATGCATACAGTCAATACTACCAAGCACGCCCGGAAAACCATGCTTGTTACCATGTTTCTCGTACAAGCGTGCAATGTCATCGGCCGTTGGTTTTCGCATGTACACATTTGCATATATATCAATCATGCACTTTGCAAAATTAAACAAACATTCCCGAGAAGTTCTTTCCGCCATTTGTAAATATTCGTCAAAAGCATCCGGGGACGTACCGTATGCCAATTGACGAATGGCGGAAGTAACTTTCTGAATAGTGGTAAAACCCAATTTTCCACGCCCATCTACTTTTTGACGAAAATAATCAACATAATCCGGAATTGGGGTATGAGAGTAATTAGAAATACCTTCCACTATCCGCAAAAAAAGACCTTTGCTCATACGAAAACGACGTTTGAAATACGCCGGTGGGTACTTTGCGTTTTCAACAAAGTAATCATTCATCAAAGAATCATTCGCCGTAAGCCGGTCACGAGGAATGCTCCGACGTCTGAAAACACCACGGCTAGACGATTCGCCCGCCTCACGAGGCACTACAACTTGGTTATGATATTGACGAAGAACTGTTAAAATTTCAACGTCCTCGTCGGTTGAAGGTGAGTCGTAAAATTCGTTATCACTCATTTTGTATTTTGGATGAGAAAATGAAAGAAAGAAATGAAGTTTGGTGTGAAAAAATGAATAAGAGAAGTGTGTATTTATAGAGTTAAAATAGAGAATAAAAAAAAATTGAAAAAGAGCCGTTTAACGGCTATATTTTTTAAAAAATTTTTTTATTAAACTCGTTTAACGACTCAAAAGGGAAAAAAATAATAAAAAAATCAAAAACGCCATGCTTGTTCAACGTTTGTGGCTCAACTTCGGTGAAAAACGCCGGGCCGGAGCGGAAAACGCCGGACTCTGGCATTTTTCAATGAAAAACGGTGAGCGATGATGGGGCACTCCCCGTTCTCTTAAAAGCATTTAAAGTATCACGTTGTCTTAAAATATTTTCAAACATAGTGTGAGTAGATTTCCACCTAGTATTATTATCATAGCATGGTCCTAGGGGAGTTTCACCACATTGTACACGAAAACGTCAATAATTAGCTTGACGTTCATTACTAGTACTATATATAGTTACTAATAAACTCTTAAATTTTTTACGTAAATTATCACATATTTTTAATGCCGCTTGCACGGCCAAATTTATAATATGAGCAACACAATGAGAATGAAAAAAAGCGCCATTTAAAATTGGTTTTAAACGTAATTTTAGTAAATTCATAGCTCTCGTATTATTTGACGCATTATCTAGTGAAATTGTAAAAACTTTATCGTCTAAATTATATTCAATTAAAGTGTCATTTAAAATTTTTCGCAAGTTACATCCCGTATGCGGATAACCAAACAATTTAAAAGCAATTGTACGTTTCATCAATAACCAAGACTCGGGATGAAACCAATGGGCCGTAACGGCTAAATAAGAATTTGCCGTACCATGTGGTGCGGTCCAAACGTCACAAGTAATAGAAACGCCATGTTTATAGTTTAGAAAACCATCAATTATATCTTTTTTAGCATTTTTCCATAATTTAAACGCATCGTTTCTAAGGGTAGTACGACTTACTTGTTGGTATCGCGGTTGTAGTCTATTTTTGATGATACTCGTAAGCCGTTGGTTGTCAAAGTGGTTGAATGGAAGCGCCTCTTGGATGACAAACTTGGTAAAATCTTCTCGAAGAGCATCATTGTCGTATATAAATACCCCACCATCCGAACCAAGTGTCGATTGTGAGGCATCTTGACTATTCGATCTACAAGCCACGATCATGTGAGCTCATAATGTGGAGTTTGATGAGGCGTTATAAAAGTTCCCACATCTCTTGCAACGAGCCTTACTCGCCCCATCATTCATAATGCACAAATCATAATTCACCCAAACTTCTTGGTTCCGGTTCGTTGATTTAACTTGCACGATATCATCGTTTGTGTAAACTTTCTTTCGTACATTGCTACCAACGGAACCGGAACCGAAACTTGAGATTGTATATTTTCCATTTCGCAAACGAAAAGTATATATATATATACATAGAGATTTATAGTGATTTTTGAGAGAATATTAGAAGGATGTTGGTGTGTTTTGAACCCAAACCTACTAGGGGTATTTATATTGAGTTTAGAGGTGCCAAAACCCCCCCAAAAATTTCAAAAAAACGCTCCTCCAAGGTGTCCAACTGCTAGGAGCCGTTTTTTCCAAAAAATTCGAAAAAAACCCGGTTAAAACCGGTTATTAAACCGGTAAAAAACCGGTTGCCTCCTAAACTGAAAACCGATCAAACCGGTTCGGGTATTCAAAACCGGTTTCGGTTTTTTAAAAAACGGTTTTCATAAAAATCGGTTTTCGGTTTTCGTTCGGTTATTTAAAAAACCGGTTTTCGGTTTGCATCTATATGTGGATATATATGGGGCCCAAAATTGCCAAGCATGCAAAATAAAGATTAAAGAAGGAAGAAGGCTACAATTATACATATCCCCTTTTTGCACAACTTTCACATCCTACAAAAGATATCAGTTTGGCGACAATGAAGGCTACCCCTGGGCGGGTAAACGTTGGACTTACGTACGTCTCGTTGATCAGGTATCTTTCAAGTTTCCAAAGCAAGAATTCATGGGTCGGTAGGCGCCAGGCGGGCGAGCGAGACAGAATGGGCTGGATTTGTTTTATAGTTTTTGATCGTGTACCATATACTTGGGCTCCCTAGCCCATGGGCTTCCCTATTGGGCCTGCCCCCTCCCCCTTTATAAAGAGGGAAACCCTAGCCAACAAGAAAGCAAGATCACAATACACATACAAGCATCAAGAGGAGCCAAGCTCTCTTCACCATCTTCATCTATGGTAAGCCTTGCTCACCACCCAAAACCCATCTTTTAAGATGGTTCATCCCGATTCTTACCACCCTTTGCTTCGTTCGATACGAGTTTAACTGGGGGGAGTGATAATATACTATATGTCACCCCAAACAGTATACTATGTCAGTCCTATAGACTGGCCACTATTGCAGTTATGTTGCTAACTGCCCTGCACTTCTCATCACCCAAACAATGACATGCTTATTTTGCTAGCATGTTCATAGTCGCAGGTTCATTGTCAGGACTGACTCTGACCAGACTACATTTTTTTACATGTCTTGACAAGACATCCATGCCAGAGCCAGAGCATCTATTATGCTCGCAGGTTCATTGTCCCTCTAGGTGAACTTCTATGTCAAGTTTTTGGCAACAACATATTTATAGTTTGATACGACAATTATAAACTTGTCGTACCGAACTAGGGGGACTTGATCGTGTACCATATACTTGGGCTCCCTAGTCCATGGGCTTCCCTATTGGGCCTGCCCCCTCCCCCTTTATAAAGAGGGAAACCCTAGCCAACAAGAAAGCAAGATCACAATACACATACAAGCATCAAGAGGAGCCATGCTCTCTTCACTATCTTCATCTATGGTAAGCCTTGCTCACCACCAAAAACCCATATTTTAAGATCATCCCGATTCTTACCACCCTTTGCTTTGTTCGATACGAGTTTAGTTGAATTGAATAAGGTTTTGTTAGTATTGATTAAGTTTTTGTGCTTGTAATCGTTTTATTGATGATTAAATGTAGGTTTTGATGTTCTGTATGATGTTTATGGTTGAGGATGTAGAATATTTGCCTGTGTTTATATGCTAGAGTTGTATACGTGTGAAATAGTTGACATAAATGTTTATTTGTCTGAGTTTCTGACAGTACGTTGCTGATTTTAGGTTTTGTGTATTTGTGTGAAGTTTATGCTAGATGATCTACGTGAATGATAATGATCTGTATGAGTGAAAGATGAGCTATATGAACAATATGTTATTAACAATATGTGTTATTTTTGAGAATTGATGTGCTACAGTAGAGTGAATTAGGTCTAATTTATATGTTTTTACATTCACAGTATCATAATAGTAAGTAACTGAATCATGTATGTCACCTGTAATAATGGAATATTTGCTTTGTTTGATGTAGTGTAACTTTTTATTGTTCATGTCAATGCTTTTCAAGTATTATTTTGCTAAAGCTGATTCTTATATGGATGATCAATGACGTGGTTTTAAAGGAACAGAAGATGAAGGACGTTGAAGTGAATTCCCAAGAGTCTGCACATAAGCTGTCTACAAGGTTTGAAACTTATCTTATACTTTTTTTTTATTGCGCAACTTTGGTAGTTTTAATTTTAAAAACTTCTTTTTTGCAGATGCGTTTTGTTACCGTTATAAGCTTTAACGGGAGCGAAATCATCCTAAACAAACCCAAAGCTACTTTGGAGAATGCCAAATGCCAAAATGAAGCGGCTGTGGTGGTAAAGGAGGACAAGGAGGAGCAAGTAGCAGTTCGAGCGAAAAAAGGAAGCGGGTAAACACTTTTTATGCTTGGTTTTATTAACCCTTTTGATATATAAGTGTTGGTTTTTAAATACAAACAAAAGTCTGTTTTATTGAACAGTCTGTTTGAGCGTCCATGTTTTCGCTAGGGTCTTATATTTGAAGTTACCTATGAACCAATCATGTGTTCGGTTAGAAAAATGTCGTGGAGTTTTTGACTTCAGCTCCCACAAAAAAATGATTAAAAGTCCGTTGGGTTGAGGGATCAATTTTTGATACGAGAGTTATCTAATCATCTAATGCCACTTTTTTGTTCCCTCTCATTTCTGGTCACTTCATCTAGGCCTCAAACTCTCCATTAAAAAAATTTCTCCAATTGCTTTTAAAGTATATATCTCTAATAAATTTGGTTGTATCAGTTTTGTTTTGCTTCAAGCTGAGTAACGTTTTAAATATAGTTTCTAGATATGTCTGAATATTTTGACGTGTTATAGTATAGCAAATGCTTCATGAGTTCATGAGCGCTTGACTGCATGTCAACTGTCGCACCTTGTTTTTCCCAACATGTTAATAGATCCGTCTTTATATCTAGTCAGGCTGAAAGACCTGATATCTGCTTTAACAATCTGTCCACACACAAAGTTGACTGTGATAATACCCCTGTAGATTATATTTGATAATGTAGCTTTTTTTTTTTTTGTTTCTTCAATGCTAAATGAATACATGTTTTTTTGTTTTTGCAACTTTTTATTTGTTGCTTCTTTCGTGAGTTTGTTTGTCTTTCATTTTTAATGCTACTATTGTAGGTTAACCAAAGGTAGAAACAACTCAGTGAACCAGAGAAGGTTCTTGTAGATGCGGCTCTATTTCGTTGTATGCAGAGGGAAAACTTGAAGATATCTGATATCTATGCCGCCTTACAGCCTAGTAACTTGAGAGTTTACAAGACTGGGTATTGCTCAATTTGTTTTTAACCATGTTTCTGTTTTTTCAACTTATGTTTACTAATTATACGTGCTCTTTTTGTAGCTGCACAATTGCTGAGCTAACATATACTCAAGATACTCAAAAAATTGATTTGTCTACAGCACTGCAATTTGCTACTGACGCGGAAAATTTGGGGTTAGTAATAAGTACAGTCGAAATAATTGACATGAATTCGAGGACACTCTATTTGCTTGAAAGCACACCTGAATAATAAAATAATACAAAGTTATTATAAAAAACAAAAAAAACTAAACCTGTCACCAAACCTATGTATTGCTTGTTACCTTGTAGAGAAAAGATCTACTTTATGGCCCAAAAGCTCAGAAATGTGTTCAATGCGTTTATCATATCGCAACATGAGATGAATAAATCCTCTATCCGCCAAAACATTTATCGTTACACTTGTATACTTCCCTAAACTCAACTGCAAAACAAATAAAGTAATTAAACCAAAAAAAATATTTTTAATCCAATTTTAAAAATGACCAGATTTGAAGTTACAAATCAACATATTAAAAAGGTTCAAGAAAAAAACAGAAACTTTTAACTAAATGATAAAAAAATGACCGCAAGAAATTTTCTATTCAATTCTTAATGGAACTAAACTTTCTATCCATCTTTAAAAATGAGTAGATTCAAAGCTACAAAGTTAAAAATATATTTAAATAATAAAATGACTATAAATAGTGCAATTGGTAAAAATTTCAGTCAACAAACCTTCTTTTGGCAGATTCATATTTCTATTTGCATGGTACGCTTCAAATAATAGTTCACAAGGTATAACTTCATAATCTTTAACCTGCACATGACATAAACTTTTTTAAAATAGGCCCTTGCATATTGCAAAAGTCATTTCCATGCAAAAAAAAAAGTCAATATGGCTTCAATGTAAGTAATACCTCTATATCAGGAGCACCTTGACGCCTTTTTTGTTTCTCAGGATTTCTAATATAAATGATTGGAACATCAGAATATTTGCTCATTAGCCTTTTCAATTTTTTATCTCCGGTTGCCAGAATAAAACACTGATCAATCCCATGTTCCTCAATGATATCTTTCAAACAGCCAGAATATGTTCTAAGATCATTAATAGGTTCTTTACAGTGAAACCTGGAATTTAGAGTAACAAATTGATTTATAAACTATTTTCACAAAGAAAACTCTATTAATAGCAAAGTAACACATACAATTCAGTGTCCATGACAGTAAGAAGCCTTTTCAGTCGCTTCTGTCCAATATTTCGAAACACACAATGCGTGTAATAAAATATGAAACGGCCTCCAAGCAGTTATTGTATAGTGTCAACAACATTCTTTTCTTCTAGCATAAATCTCTCCAAGAAAAGTGTATCAATCAGAACTTTAAAGGGAGGACGATAATTGAGCTTCTCATAAAACTTGAAATCACCAAGAATCTATATCGATATAAGAATCAGCTTTAGCAAAATAATACTTAAAATGCTATGACATGAAAAACAAAAAATAACACTATATCAAACAAAGCAAATATTCAGATACTTACTAGGTAGCATTATAATAATGTAAATGTAAAAACATATAATGGCGACCCTAAAACGTACTGAAATATCCAAATTAATGAAAGAATAGAATTGGTCCTATCCAATCAAATTACATATGACAGCTTTATAGACAGCTTATGTGCAGGCTCTTCGGAATTCATGACAACGCCCTTCATCTTCTGTTCCTTAGAAACCACATCATTGATCATCCATATAAGAATCAGCAGTAGCAAAATAATACTTAAAAAGCATCGACATGAACAACAAAAAGTAAACACTATATCAAACAACGCAAATATTCCATTATTACGTAACATACATGATTCAGTTACTTACTATTACGATACTGTGAATGTAAAAACATATAATGGCTGCCCTAAAACATAATGAAAATAACCAAATTAATGAAAGAAGAAAGTTGGTCCTATCCAACCAAATTACATACGACAGCTTTTGTAACGAAGTAAAGAAAAAATGAAAAGCAATTTTTTAACATCCTATACCACCTATCTCACAATATATCTCACACAGGCCTCTAGTGAGGCTTGAACCCACAACCTCTAGGTTGGTGGCAACACACATACCACTAGACCAAAGGCCTTTCGGTTGTAACGAAGTAAAAAATAGATATTTAAGAGTCGACATGTTACATCATGCCCTCACAGTAAGATGAAGCATAAATAACCATCTTATTTCATCTAATTAAATCAGTTAAATTCTAGTAGCTACTTCACAAAGACTCTAAATAAATGACGAATCATGAAATCATATTCCAAAAACCAAAAAACATAGAATTAAATAATCATAAGCTAACCTTTGTAGACAGCTTATGTGCAGACTCTTGGGAATTCGCTTCAACGTCCTTCATCTTCTGTTCATTTAAAACCACGTCAATTTGATGTTCATTTTTTTATGTTTTGGTAACTTTTTTTTTACAATATTTTCGTAATATATCGCAATACATCGCAATGGAAGATTTTGTAATTTATAACTTAAAAAATAACAAAAAAATGACATTTTGCGAAGTTATTGCGAAATGGTTCGAAACACAACTTAAAAAGGAAAAAAGAAAAAATGTCATTTGCGAAGTGATTTGCGAAATGGTACGAGAGTCAGTTTTGTTTTATACGGATTTTAATAAAATAAATATATATATTTGGGTGGGGCCATTACGAGAGTCAGTTTTGTTTTATATGAATTTTAATAAAATAAAATATATATTTAAAAAAAAGAGAAGGTCTCGTGTAAAGTGTTTCGCAATACATTCGTGATACCCACATTCATCCTATTTTCATCACTCAAATTTACTACGAAGCTATTACGAATGTATTACGAAATGTTACGAAGTATTACGAAATTATTTTTCTTCTTCCCACCCACCCTCCTTCATTCCTTCCTCCCTCCCTCCCTCCATCATCATCCATTCTTCCTTCATCAACCTGCAACTTTATCTCTTTTACTTCTTCCATATATTAGCATATTCTTTACCAACTTATTATTCCCATCTATTAATCTTCGTCACATGATTTATCTTTGTAATAAAAATTTAACGATCGTCCGGAAACAACTTGAGCTTTTTGGTTGATAAAATAAATGCTTGTAAGTTATGCTTTGTGATTTGTATAAAGTAATATCTCGGCAAAGTCTGAAAGTAAAGTCAGTACTTTTTTTGTTTCTTTGTGCATTACGAAATCTATGAATGCACTGCGACGTTTTGTGAGAGTAGGGTATTCTTGGTATTTAGAAAATTGAGTCCTGGTTTTAGCAATATGTCACAAATGAGTCTCATTGTGTCATCTTCAGAGTCATTTAAGCAAATTTCCCAATCTATATTTTAAAACGTAAATTGTTGTTCACAAATGTCAAAGATGAGTCCCACGTGATTTTCAAAGTACATGCACTTATCAAAAGAAAGGGCGCTTATCAAAGTGTGATATATTTGTTAGACTATACAATATAATATATTCAAATTGTCACACAATTACGGAAGCGAATAAACACGTACATGTAATTAGTTAAGATAGAATTGTACCTTTTAGCATAGCTCCAATAAACTATAATAATATAGTTAAGGGTTTAAAGTAAAACTCCTCTACGATCGCACACACGACAGCAGCTCAATAGGTATGCTAGTACCCGTTCTTGTTTATGGTCAAACCACAAAGGACGAAAAACAAAGAAGCCCCTTGGCTTTTTTCCAATTCGTACGAATTATAGAGGAGAGAGAGAAGAGAATTATTATTTCCAGGGTTTATTACCTCTCTATTTATAGGATGTAAGTAACTTGGAAAATAAGTTTAGGGTTTATCTCAAACCCATGGGCCGGCCTCGTAGGGTTTTCTGGAATGTTCCAGAATTCTCCAAGTTTACTAATTACATTTAAGTCCATCTCCTTTTAATAAACGTACAATTAACACTTTAATAACGTTTACTTATTTATTCATGAACGGATTAATTAATATATCTCACATTTATATTAATTAATTAAATTGAGCATAAGTGTCAATACGTGTGACCCCGTAGACTTAAATATTTCCGGACATACATTTATTTATTACGTGGTCATATCCCAACAGCTCCCACTTGAACATGTCATTAATAAATGCAATGACATTGGTAAGCGTCTAGCAACACGCCAATGCCCCCGAAAATGTTTAAGTATAGTTTCTTAAAATATATTATAGTTTCTCAAAGTATAATATAGTTTCTTAAAGTATAATCAAGCTTCTCAAGAAAATGATTTTAGTCTTTACTATCCCTTTGTTTCAGATACCTTGTTAATTATGGATATGGATCAATGTCATTCCATAAGTTAACGATTCTGTTTCTCATTTCTATAATCAATCAAGATTACCAAATTAATCAAGACAATCTAGAATTCATTTGGGTACGGCCGTACATACATCTTAATTAATTCTAATGAGGGGCCCAGTGGTATCATACTTCAATAGCTAATTGAAGGAACAAATCATATCTTGACTACACGTGTCAGTCATGTACTTCACTACACTTCTGAAAATAGCCCTTTATTACTACCTTATTCAGGATAGCTAGAACTATATCAAGAAGATGCAATCCATACATGCAAGACCTGCTTGCATCTCAAGTCTAAGGATAAGTAAAGCAACCATTTACAAGTTTCACTTAATGACGCCGATCCATAAAGTGATAACTTGTCAGTTGGGGTAGTCCGATATGCATCTCATGGATACCATGTGAGTTTGGAGGGACCATCCATACCAATCACTCAGATTTATCTTAGTTTAACTATATTCCCACATAATTAATCGATAATGGACATTTTAAAATAATATAAATTATTCATGGATTAAACATGCAAATATAGGATACAATTAATTATTATATGAAAACAAACATACCAAGTACTTTAATTCATTTATTAGATAATAATTGTCTAACATCCTTTATCCAAATACTAAAACACAGAGTTACATGAAATAACTAGCATAACGAAGTCCTATGCCCTCGGCATGTTGATTAAGCTTTCCCTTAGGTAAAGCCTTCGTAAACGGATCAGCTAGGTTATCATCTGTGTGAACTTTGAGTAGATTGATTTCACCTAATTCGATCTGCTCTCGAACATAGTGATATCTTCTAGGATAATGTCTGGCCCCTTTCTGAACTCCAGGTTCATTGGCAATGATAATTGCTCCTGAGTTATCGCAGTATAACTCCATAGGGTTTTTGTTTGTGGGTACCACGTCAAGCCCAGAAATAAAGTTTCTAATCCAGACAGCTTCCATCGCAGCTTTCGAAGATGCTATGTACTCTGATACTGTTGCAGACATTGCAGTTGTGGATTGCTTCTTACTCTTCCAATCCACTGCACCTCCATTCAGGATGAAGACGTATCCTGTCTGAGACTTCATATCGTCTCTATCGGTCTGAAATCCAGCATCACAATATTCAGTCACTTTGAGCTCTGCTTCAAGATTTCCACCATAAACTAGGAACATATCTCTAGTAGCCCTCAGGTACTTGAGAATATTTTTCACAGCAGTCCAGTGACTTTCACCTGGATTCTGTTGAAATCGGCTGGTTATGTTCTGTGCGAACGCCACATCAGGTCTAGTGCATCTAACCCCATACATAATAGATCCCACATCCGAAGCATAAGGAACCCTTTGCATACGCTCCACCTCAGCAGGTGTAGAAGCACACTGTTTGCTATTTAAGTCAAGTCTCTTTTGCATCGGAACATTTCCACGCTTAGAATTCTCCATCTTAAATCTCTTTAAGATCTTATCAATATAAGCACTTTGACTTAGTCCAATTAACCACTTTGTTCTATCTCTATAGATCTTGATTCCAAGAATAAATGCTGCTTCTCCCAAGTCTTTCATAGCGAAACACTTTCCAAGGTAGGATTTTACATCTTGTAACATTGGAATGTGATTTCCTATGATCAATATGTCATCAACATATAAGACAAGGAAAGTAACATTACTCCCACTAGCTTTTTGATATACACATGGCTCATCAGGGTTTTGAGTAAATCTAAACCTTTTGATTTCCTCATCGAACCTCTTATTCCAGCTTCTTGATGCTTTGCTTTAGTCCATAAATTGTGACACCCCCAAATTTGATTGATTTGCGGAAGCTCGATTTGGGTGTCACTAATCAATATACAAAGCACATAAGATATAAAATGAACGACCACTATATGCGTCGTTTTAACTTGTATTAATAAAGTAAACGTTTACATCAAAATAATGTTACATTAGCTCGGTTCCTGAAGTTTAGAGATTACATAGCATAATTACTTTTACAAAATATAATAATGCAATCAAATCTCTAGTTGTTTGTATGCTGACTCGAGCTAATAATCCCTGCTTGTGCAGCCAACCTACTGCTGGGTACCTGTGATAAATACTAAAATGGGTCAGCGAAAACGCTGGAGAGCTCACAGGTTTGTATGTCAATGTATAGTTGTCAGAACCGCAAGATTTATATTGAATTTAAAATGCAATTAAGCAAAATAAAAGTTATACAATCCATGAGCACATAGTCTGAGCTTAACTTGATTTGTCAGGCCCAATTAAGGAAACCTAACTTGAAATGCCTCCTACGAGTGTCTAATCCACACTCGTCTTCCCAAATGCTAATACATCCGTTTGACCGGTTAGTGCGTGCTAACCCGGATGAGGATTGTCAATCCCATATGATATCATATACTAACATTCACGCTAAAATATTAACAGACTATGCTATAGAGGACTTTAAATTGATTAGCTTGAAACTCATGTAGTATTTGAAAGTTGGCACTTGCGTTCTACTTGTAAAACAAAAATAGAGCAGTAATATCACACCCCTAGTTGTAAAATAGTGAAAATGGGGCTATGAAACTCACATGAGTCTTGAAGTGTTTAATTTAATAAACTTGAATTAATTAGCGGTGAATTGATGTCCAAAGACTTGAAACCTGAATATGTCCACGACACTTGAATTGTTATTAATTGTACCGGTATCTCGAAAGACTACCATTTAAATTGTTTGTTTAACTTGATGTCCAAATTACCCCGATTTGGTTGATTGTATTGTTACAAGTTACTTCGACTTGTTTGATTAAATTGATACAAGTTACAACGACTTGTTTGATCTTTGAAGTATGTTTTGAAAACGCGTACGGCCCGTTGGAGATTAATTGTAATAATAGTCTTGATGTTATCACATTGATTTCGAAGCGTTACACTTAAAAACACAAATTCCATTATGTTTGAAAAGTTGTATCGTATAATTGTTTTGAAGTTGTACAAGTTTGACACTTGGTGAAAAATGTGCTTACGGAATCTAAGTACGGGGGTCCGGGGGCAGCGCCCCTGGTAGCGGGGTCCAAGGGGCGGCAGCCCCTGGCAGGGTCCAAGGGGTAGAGCCCCTGGCTGGGGTCGAGCTGCCAGGTCAGCTTGGAAAATTTTTATTTCTACTATATTGCTTTAAGGAAAAACGTATCTGGACTTGAATTTGGGTAAAATCAAGTGATAAAATTTTGATCTCGACACTTAGTAAAAAGTTGTAAATATTCTGGTTTTGGCGACACTAAGATAGTGTCGTTATGGGCTTAGGCGACACTTAGTAAGTGTCGATATATTTCCGATTTTTGATAGTTGGGCGACACTTGAGTAGTGTCGCTATGGCGACACTTATGAATTTCGGCGTCACTAAGGGAGTGTTGCTAAGTTAAATTTGGTTAAGTAATTCAGCGACACTTAAGTAGTGTCGCTATAGGGGCGACACTTAGGCATAGCGACCTACTTGGGTTACAAGAGTATTTAGTAAAGTTAGTTGGTCGCTTAAGAAGAGATCAACCTGGTCTTGTCTAGCCGTAATCGTTTGGATGATTTGTGTGAGGGTGTCGTCTGAACTAGTAATTGGCCTAGTGGGTTCAGAAGATTGGGCCATCTCAGGTGTGGTTCCGGGCAGTAATGGTGGTTGGTGGTAGGCTGGGTATTGGAATTGGTTGGGTGGTTGAATTGGTGGGTATTGGTTAGCTCGAGGAGGAGAGGTTTGAGTATAATCAGGTGGACGTGGGTGAGTTCGGAACTGGTCATAGTAGGTTGTGTTATCAACAGGGTTCGTAGCTTGTGGATTGTTACAGCTCCGACAGGACTGAATATGGTAGACCTGTTGAGGAGGTTTCTTCAGCTTTCCTATTCCCTCAGTTAGCGTTCCGATGTGTTCCGTCAGAGATTTGATCGCCTTAGTTTGCACGGGATTGGGAAGGGCAAGCGGTGCCGATGATGAGGAATGCTCATCATTGTTCCAATCGTTGTAATTCATGGTCATGCTCTCAAGCAGATTCCAGGCTTCATCATCCGTGCAACGCGTGAAGTTTCCGCGAGCAGCGGCATCGAGCATTGGCTTGTGGTGCGGTGCGAGACCATTGTAAAACATGCACAACTGAGTTGATTGTTCGATTTGGTGGTTAGGACATCTTCTAAGCGACCTCTTAAATCTTTCCCACGCACTGTAGATTGATTCATCATGAAACTGTTGGAAGTTCAAGATATCTTTCTTTAACTTGATTCGTTTGGATGGGGGAAAGTACTTTGTTAAGAACTTATCTTCCATTTCCGCCCATGAGGAGATAGAGTTGGTCTCTAATTCCTCGAACCAAGTCTGTGCGTGATGAGAGAGAGAGTAGGGGAACAGATATAAGCGGATTGTATCTTGCTCAACCCTATTTTGCTTGAAAGAGTCGGATAGGGTGAAAAATTTATTGAGGTGGGAGTAGGGGTCATCGTTCGGTTGTCCATTGAATTGACAGCGATTCAGGATCAGCTGCACTATGTCGTGCTTGAGTTCGAATGATGCCCCTTCAGTCTCCGGGTAGCGTATAGGTCCACCTCGAACTTCTATCGAGGGTTTGTTGCTATCAGCGAGAGTGATGCGTGCGGTGGTTGTAGGATTGTGGGAAGATGAGCGGTTTTCTTGTCGGATGGGTAAGATGTCATCTTCAGGATAGGGGAAAGGAAGGGTTGAAAGAATTTTTAGTGGTTTAAGAAGAGAGAACCATCCTAAAGGTTCACTAGAAAGAAAGTTCATCATGACGTCTCTGAGTCTTACAGTTGATTCCCCGGCAGCGGCGCCAAAAAACTTGACGTGCCACCAGCGGTCGGTTAGGAATTAACCTGTCGTTGCACCGACTACTGGCGACGTGTCAGTGGAGTTTTAAATTTGTAAATGCTGGGGCCTAAGTTTACCAGTGCTAAAGGTGTATAGCAGCAAGTATGACCTAGGGTCGTTCTTTAAAATCAACGGTATTGTGAAACAGAGAAATCAAGATGTCCGAATCTAGCTAGTGAAGGTTGTTTTAAAAGCAGTTGGAGGTTTGTTTTTGTTTGTTTTCTAATTTATACTAATAATTAAACTACGCAATAAAACTAAAATAAAGGGATAGCAGTCAGGATAGAGGGGGTGTTTGTTGTGACTTCGTTAGCCTTGCATTGGGATGATGTTTTAGTTTAAGTTATGAAAACGTCTTTCTAAAGATTTGTATTTTATTTGTCTTAAGTATTTGTGGTGTAAGCACTAGCACCCTACTGATTGATTTGCTCAATCAGTATGTCACTGAGTAACTAGGCTATCGTGATTCTGATCGGAGGAGGCTGCTCAACTCTCAACACTGCCCTGTTACGGAACAGTGACCCTTTTCTGGAATACGAAGATTCCTGGGCGCATGCATAGAGTAACAGACCCACTAACGGTCCGACCATTCTTAACACCACAGTGATACTCAATTGAATAAAACATTTAGGTTTAAGACTTGGTTGGTGTTTGATTACTTTCCATCAATGGTTTTGTAGAATCCAGGGATGATAGACAAATTTGGAATACTCGATGATTCCTCGTCTTCCTTTCTGGATTCATAAACTGAGTTTGTATTTTAGATCAGAGATTCCCCATTTATGAATTAAACCAGCCCTCACTTATATTTAACCAATAAATCCCTAGTTTATTCACAGTGTACAATACTTGTTTAAAACAGCATTTCCACGGCTTTAAACCAGACCATGTTATTTAAACACAGATATTTAATCCGGAGTTTATTCACGGTGTACAATACGTATAAAGTATTTCCACAGATCCAAAACCAAAACACAGATAATTAATTACCCCCGATATGACGTCTTATCAAAAGGTTTTAACCACGTTTATTGGTGGAAAGGCGTTAGTTGAATATGCGGTTTAAAATCATAGATGGAATGCGTAATCAAAGCACCGAGTTTTCATTTATAATATAATAGTTGGGAACATTAATCCACAATAGATTGTGCCCACGACTTTCATAGCTTCCACGTTCCGTACTCCACACATTATTGATGTTTCCGGCGCTATACAAATGAAAGCCGTATAACGTTACTTCCGTTGTTTCATAATGACATCATCCCAATTAACGACTAACTATATCACAACAAACACACAATATAACTACTCACTACGCATAATAACAGGTCTTAATCTAGCATAATAACAATAGCAATCATCATTATAACAGATAAGGAAAGAAGTAACCGTTAATAAAGCGTAGATTGAATAAACGTTAGAGAGAGAATACAAGCAGAACCTCCACAATATCTTCAACAATATTACAAATAAGCCCCTGAACTATTCCCTACGCTATTACAAAAGTAGTCCCTCCGTTAGTCCCAGTTAAATATTAACTGAGAACTAACTGATGCTAACCCTAATTCTAGAGAGAGAAAAAGAAGAGAGAGAGAGTAGAGAGAGAGAGTGTGTGTGAGAGAGAAAGTGAGAGTGAGGAAATGAGTGGAATGAAGAATGGTGTGTGAAAATGTGGAGGAGGTGACTCCTATTTATAGGCAAAGTCCCAAATCAGTCGTACAAGTCGCGAAGCACCAACGTACAAGCAAACGAAGCACAAACGAGCACCAATTGGGGTAGGGAGGGCCGTATACGGCCTTGCAGGGGCCGTATACAGTCTTACAAGGGCCGTATACGGTCTTGGTAGGGCCGTATACGGTGTCCAAGGCCGTATACGGTCTCCGTCTGATTTCGTTCGTTGCTTAAAACGCCCGTATCTCATTCGTTACACGTCCGTTTGACCTGATTCTTTCGCCTGCAGCTTCGTAATTCCGTTACACTTCTAATGGTACCAATTTTACAGAAATTGGATGTGTATAGCTCAAGCATAGCCGTAATAACTTTTAACGATCTGTAGAAGCCGTATCTCTTCCGTTCTTCACCCAATTTGCATGATTCTTGATTCTCCCGTCTCGTTTTTACCTATTACATCATATAATAAGGTTAGAATGTGTTTATCATAAGGTAAATGAGGGTGTGAGAATTGGTCGTTGTTTATTCGCTCTGTTTTGCTCGTTATTTGGACGTTTTTAGTGTTTTTTGTAGCAACGCTTATATTTGGAGCACTTTAGTGAATTTTAGTAAATAATGATTGTTTTGGAATGTTTTCACTAAAGATGTGCCCAAAAAGTGTGGAAAATCGTACTTAAAAACATGACTTTTTGCGTCACATCAAGTTATCCCACACTTAGACGTTGCTTGTCCTCAAGCAACACTCAGTTTTTGAAAACATTTTAAAACATTTTAGAGCGAGTCACAACATGTTTTAAGAGTTACCACTCCCAGATGTAAGTAAGATAATGTCAGAATATAGGGAAAGATAAGATGATCCTTTCATAAACAAGAAAAGATTCTTTTAGGCATACTTCCAAATCTCATGATCTTGGAGTACACATGACTAGGCGATCTCACTAAAGGTGGTCACTCAATTCACTCAAAGTGTATCGGGTTTTCTATCAATCTAGAACAAATGAAATCGCTCAAAAAGCCAGTCATGCAGCACTCATTGTCATAGGCTTGATCGAGAATCGGATCTCCACCACTTAGGTGAGGACGGTGCTAATTATCCCAAGACATTCATGAGGGTTGTAGTGTTTGGTGAAGGTTGAAGGGTATGGAAAGTGGTAGATTTGGGTTGTAAGGGTTGCTTATCTTAAAACAACTGAGATCTTGAAAAACTTTATTTTAGAACGGAAAGGAGATAGCTATTCGTCTTCTATCGGATTTTTATCGTGAGGATGATACTTCGAAGGACTTTGTAGCTTTATTCTTGTGGAACTTATTTTTCTTTTCTTTTCTTCTTTTTTTTTTTTTTTTTTTTTTTTTTTCAGAACTTCTTTGCCAGAGAATTTCCAAGGATATTTTCTTTTGATTCTTTCAGAAATCCTTTTTAGAACTATGATCTTTGATCTTGAACTTCGAGTCCTTTTGCGGTGCCAATTTTTCGCACCTTTTAGAGATATATATATCTTTTGGAGAACACGAAAGAGGAAGACTTGAGAGCATAATCGAATCGGATGTTCTAAAAGATGTTTTTCACAACCTCAGAAATTCTAAGATAAGTTTGGGGATATTTTTGGGAAGTAGGGTTTAAAGATGAGGGTTTTATGAAATGAAAGGTTTAGGCTCAACAGGGTTTACTAGGTGGATCATCGATACTAAAAATAAGTATCGGAAGGGTTTTTGGCTTCAAGAGATATGAGAAAAGGGGTTTAAATCCTAGGGAATATCAAGGTCATCTAATTGCACCTATACCGCGTACGGTACACACCAATGTGGTCTCGAAGCGTATGTCAAGAGCAAGTTCTAATTCAGAGATACATGCATCGGCACACACAAGAAATGAATAGTGAAGCATTAAAGATGAATGCTTTTAGGCTCAAGATACCTCACTGCAAATAGGGTTGTATGTGCTTTGTCATGCTTCCTATTAGATTATCATTTCATGCTTAAGAAATTTCTACCTTATTTTCCCTAGATTCCAAAATATATTACTCATATTTGAAAATAGCTCCTCTCAAAATATATTATGACTCAAAATTAGCAGAGTTAATCAGGTGATTAGGCTCATACTTTTTAATTTTCTTGAAAAATTTTAAAAAATTTGAGGAACATTTTCTGAATTTGCTACTTTGGACATTAAAAATCATAAAAACTAACCAAGGTATTCTATACCTCCTATCCCACACTTAGAGGAACATTGTCCCTAATGTTCTCTTGAGTTGAGATTTACTGGAAGTAAAATCCCACACTTAGAGTTTGAACATGTAAGAAAATGTTTCTCAAGTGTTTGTTTTGGGCTGGAATCCCACACTTAGTGATAAGCTTAGGATAGAGTATAGATTACATAACAAACTTAACAAAGCAAATAATATACAGAATTATAATCAAAAGAGGGTAAAGGGTTAAGACACTCCCCAGATAGCGAGCTGTAATGAAGCTGAGAATCTGAATTTGCTGAAAAGAGATGTTGCCAGGATCTTTTTCTGCATCCATGAAGAGCGTCTCGGCTTCAAGCGTCATGCTATTTTTCTTCATCCATCATTCTTTTGTGAATTAATCTCGTAAGTGTGAACACGTTGGTCGTACCATTTTTACAAACTCAATATTTTTGCAAATGAAAAGAGAAATCACTGTCTCAGAATTTGAAAAGATGTTTTCTACTACAAATCAGTTTTATAAAACATATGTTTTTAAACGAGTTCGAGCATAATGCATAAAAGTAGTATGCAAGTACCTCAAATGCTCGAAACACATGAATTATCAGTTTTTCAAAGTGATTTCCTATTTTCTAAGACGAGTAGTTTATTTGCAAATGAGTTGTAATATCAGAAGGTTTTTATAAATCATTTAGGTACGACCAAGTGTGAAGGATAGTCGGAGATCTTCTTCACTTATTGACACGTTTCTCTCTACACATCTTATTCCACGGGTTGCCTCCCGAGAAGCGCTGCTGTTAGAGTCGAGAGCTCGACTTTACACCTCTGAGATTAGGTGTCCGGGAAGGAGCTCCCAGGGCGAGTGATGGTGCCATTATGAGCCCTGGGTTGTGGGAAAGAGTATCGCGGATGATAGATCCTTTGGAAGTGGCAGGCCATGTTTGAGATTAGATCTAGCGGTTCCATGGTATCCACTTTGAAGTTTCGAAGTTGTTCTGAGGCTGCTCTAGAAAGACCTAGTAATCCTTGCGTGATGTAATCAACTGCCTTAGTGACTGGCCCATTAGGATCAATCTGCGTTGTGTTTCTTGTCTTGATCACTTCCCTACTCGGATACCTAAGTCTGAAGGAGTCCATAAATTCTAGTAACTTCAACTTCAGATCTTCAAATTCTTCACTATGAGGATCTCCTTCGAATACAGCCGTAGACTTGCACAAGCTTTTGATTAGCTGGTGCTGATGAAGGGTGAAAGGAAAGCCAGAGTTTTTGAAAATATGAATCAGTTTGTTGAATATCTCGCGATATCCAGCCTGGAGGATATACTCTGCTTCCTCGGCGTCTTCTGCATTCAATATCTCATGTAATCGAGTTATTACAAAAGTGACAACATCGAGTAGAGACATATTTTTAACAATGAGGGGGTGATTACGCCTGCTTTCGTCCCTTATGATGTACCTAAGCTCCTCGATTATCAATTTAATATGATGTTCTAGAGTAGACTTGATGATAAATCGATTGCTTTCTTTTGTACTCAAGTGATCTTTCTCAGCTAGTAAGTCAAGTAATTCCTGTAGATTCCTCATCGCCATGAAGTCAGTAGCATCTTCAATATTTCTTCTGATAGCACCCAACTTCTCCCTCTGTTTTGATGAATAAGGAAACGCAGAGCCCATGAGAACATCATACACCTTGCGGTATATTTATCTCCGTTCAATGTAGAAGAGTAGTTCATTCGCGTTGTTCCTTTCTTTCTTGAGCTGAGATTTGAGTGCATCTGCAAATACTCTGATGCAATGCTTAAGGTAGAGCGGATCTTGGGTTCCTTTGCTAGTGAGATAGATAGTGGATGCTGCCTCAATAACCGCTATTAGCCATCTTTGATGCATAGAGTAATCATTGGTAGAATTTCTAATAGCTGCTATTATGATGTGAGGGTCACCATCATATTTGTCTATCACGGAAATCATTTGCTCATGAGTAGAGACGATTGGGATGCAGATGATTTCTTGAGATAGTGCTTGTGAATCAGGCAGTTCTAGAGAATCAAGAAGATGAATATCCACTTTGGCAAGAGGCTTCTTTTCTTCTTTCATCTCTTCTTCCTGCTTGGCTGCTGGTTCAGAGATCTCGTCATCTGATGTGTCTTGGCTAATAGAGACCGTATATACACTATTCTCCATCGGAACACAATCGTTCTTATCGGTCTTGAATGTGATGCTTTCTCCGTGAGCGCGCAAGCTGATTGTCTGAGAGTGCACATCGATAACTGCTCTGGAGGTGTTCATAAAAGGTCTACCTAGGATTATTGGGATGTTTATATCTTCCTGAATATCCACTACCACAAAGTCAGTTGGGAAAAAGAACTTGTCGACTTTAACCATGATGTTCGCAGCTATTCCCTTAGGGTACCTAATGGATTGGTCAGCTAGCTGGACACTCATTTTAGTGGGTTTAAGGTCTCCTAATTCTAATCTTTGGAATAATGAATGTGGCATTAGGTTAATACTTGCTCCTAGATCGGCCTGAGAGCGAATATCACCAGATTGGTTGATAGAGCATGGAAGGGTAAAACGTCCGGTATCTCCTAGTTTTTCCAGCAGACGATTTTGAAGGACAGCTGAACATTCAGCAGTTAGCGGGACATTAGGTACTTCGGGTACCTTGTCTTTGTTTGAGATAAGTCTCCTAACGTATTTAGCATACTTGAAAGCTTTAACTTCATTAGGTTGTTGCTTGAGACGTCCTGGAAATGGTAAGCTTTCCTTTTTAGGGTTTGGAGAAGACTTTTTCTCAACTGTCTGTGTGACAGGAGATTGTTCTTTCACCGGAGAAAGAACTGAAGGTTGGCTTGGTGCCACCTTTGAGTCTTGATTGGTTACTTGGTTTGCTTCCATAGTATATGGGTTATGAAAGGTGTCGTGAGCCCGATCAGTCACGGTCGTCAACGCAACGGAAAGAGGACACGGCAGTGGAGTTTTAAATTTATAAGAGTTGGGGACCTAAGTTTTACTACAGCTGTATAGCAGCAGTATGACCTAGGGTCGTTCTTCAAGCTAATCGTATTGTGAAACGGGAGTATCAAGACAAGTCGTTTATTTTAGTGATGAGATTTTTAAAACGGAGTTTGAGTGGGTTTTTGTTACTTAGGTCCGTATTTTAAAGCAATTAAATAAAAAGTAAATAAATGGAAAATAGAAATAGGGGTGAAATCAGTATGGAGGATATGTGTCTGTTATGACTTCGTTAGCTTATGCGGAGGTGATGCTAGGGTTTTAGTATGAAAACGTCTTTTAAAGGTTTGTGTCTTATCTGAGCTTAATTGTTCGTAGTGTAAACACTAGTACCCTACTGATTGGGGAAACCAATCAATATGTCACTGAATACTAGGCCAAATTGAGTCTGATCGGAGGAGGATGCTCAACTCTTCAACGTTATCCAGTGATGGAGTAACGACCCTTCTTGGAATGTTAGATCCTGGGTGCATGAGATAGAGTAACATACCCACTGAGGTTCCGACCTTTCTTAACACTACGGGGACAACGAAGTCAAACAAGGCATTTAAGATTAAGACTTGGTTTGGTGACTATTAACTTTATATTAATGGTTATATTTTAGCCTAGAGCTTTCATCACGGTGTACAGTGCGACTATGCATTTCCACAGTTTTCCAGACCTAAGATGTACTAACGGTGTACAGTGCATCTAAGCATTTCCACAGTGTTCCTGATCTTTAGGTGTACTAACGGTGTACAGTGCGATCAAACATTTCCACAGCTTTGAAGTCAAACCAGGATGTGACACAGTCTTCAACCACCGACATTTCCTTAGCTCTACGTATTTGTACTTCACCAAAGGTGTTTCCAACGTTACACGAAGTACAGTGCCGTTTATCGTGGTCTTTCCGGGGTCACATACTTTATGGTCACTCTAGACTAGTTTAAACTACGTTTGTATTAAAGCCCAACCATCTATGATATAAACCAGCCCTCACTATTTCCCAATAAATCCCTGATTGATTCACGGTGTACTATACGAAAGGTTTTAAACAGTATTTCCACAGCTACGCAATTCAGACCATGTTTACAGTTTCAGAAAACATAGATAGGTAGTGACCGTTTGATCAAGGTTCGTGACTCCTTGTCATAAAGGTTCTAACCACGTTTAATTGGAGGAAAGGCGATTTGGTTTAGAAATTCATAAATACTAGATTAATAGATCACCGGTTTTCATTTATATCATATAACTGGAAACATTATTTCCACAACGGATTGTGCCCACGACTTTCATAGCTTCCACGTTCCGTACTACACACATAAGTGATGATTCCGGCGCTATACAAATGAAAGCCGTATAACGTTACCTCCGTTATTTCATAATGTTATCCAATTATATGTTTAAAGCAGCATCACCCCACACATATATAAACTAACTACATCATAACAAACACACAAGGAAACTACTCACTACGCATAATAACAGATCCTAAATCTAGCATAATAACAATAGCAATTATCATTATAACAGATAAGGAAAGAAGTAACCGTTAATAAAGCGTAGATTGAATAAGCGTTTAGAGAGAGAGTACAAGCAGAACTTCCGCAATATCCTTGACAATATTACAATAAAAGCCCCTGGACTATTCCCTATGCTATTACAAAAGTAGTCCCTCCGTTAGTTTCAGTTAAATATTAACTGAGAACTAACTGGATCTAACCCTAATTTCTAGAGAGAGAAAGAAAGAAAGAGAGTTTAGAGAGAGAGAGAGAGTGTGTGAGAGAGAAAGTGGAAATGGAGAAATGAATGGAATGGTGAAGTGTGTAGAATGATGGAGGAGTGGCCTCCTATTTATAGGCAAAGCTTGAAATCAGCCGAACAACTCGCGAAGCACGCACGTACAAGCAAACGAAGCACAAATGAGCAGCATATGGGGGTCATGGGGCCATATACGGCCTTCATAGGGCCGTATACGGTGTATAAAGGGCCGTATACGGTCTATGAAGGGCCGTATACGGTGGCCAAGGCCGTATACGGCCTCCGTCTGATTTTGTTCTTTGCTTAAAACGTCCGTATCTCCTTCGTTATGCGTCCGTTTGACCTGATTATTTCGCCTGTGTCTTCGTAATTCCGTTACGCTTCTAATGGTGCCAATATCACTGAAATTGGATGTGTACAACTTTAGCATAGCCGAAATCACTTTATAGGAGTTTGTAACCGTCCAGTCTTTTCCGTCCTTTGTCCGATTTGCATGATTCTTGATTTTCTCGTCTCGATTTTACCTATTACATCATATCATAAGGTTAGAATATGTTTATCATAGGATAAATGAGGGTGCGAGAGTTGGTTGCTGTTTATTTGCTCCGTTTTGTTCGTTATTCGGATGTTTTTACTGATTTTTGTAGCAACGTCTATATTTTGAGCACTTTAGTGAATTTTAGTAAATAATGATTGTTTTGGAATGTTTTCACTAAAGATGTGCCCAAAAAGTGTGGAATAATGGCCTTGAAAACATGACTTTTTGCGTCACATCAAGTTATCCCACACTTAGACGTTGCTTGTCCTCAAGCAACACTCAGTTTCTGAAAACATTTTAAAACAATTTTTAGAGCGAGCTTCAACATTTTTAAGAGTTACTACTGTCAAATGCAAATAAGATAGTTTCAGGAATTTAGGGAAAGATAAGATGATCCTTCCTTAAACAAGAAAAGATTCTCTTAGGCATACATCCAAATCTCATGATCTTGGAGTACACATGACTAGGCGATCTCACTAAAGGTGGTCACTCAATTCACTCAAAGTGTATCGGGTTTCCTATCAGTCTAGAACAAAAGAAATCGCTCAAACAGCCAGTCATGCAGCACTCATCGTCATTGGCTTGGTCGAGAATCGGATCTCCACCACTTAGGTGAGGACGGTGCTAATTATCCCAAGACATTCATGAGGGTTGTAGTGTTTGGTGAGGGGTAAAGGGTATGGATAGTGGTATTTTTGGGTTTGTAAGGGTTGTTTATCTTAAAACAACTGAGATTATGAACAACTTTATTTCAGAACGGAGAGAGGTAGCTTTTGGTCTTCTATCAGAATCTTGATGATACTTCAAAGGACTTTAAGCTTTATTCTTGCGGGACTATTTTTCTTTCTTTTCTTTTTCTTCTTTTTATTTTCTTTTTCTGCTTTTGTATTTTTCTATTTTTCTTTTCTTCTTCAGAATTTCCTTGCCAGAGAATTTCCAAGGATATTTTTCTTCTTTGATTCTTTCAGAAATCCCTTATCTTGAACGTTTCGAGTCTTTTCGCGGTGTCAATTTTTCACACCAAGGATTCTTCAATCTTTTTGATAGCACGAAAGGGGTAGGATAAGACATTCTAAAAGATGTTCTTCATAACCTCAGAAATTCTAAGATAAGTTTGGGAGTATTTTGGGAAGTAGGGTTTATCGGGGGTTTTTATGAAACGAAAGGTTTAGGCTCAACAGGGTTTACTTGGCGGATCATCGATACTAAAAGTGAGTATCGGGAGGGTTTTGGGCTTGAAGAGATATGTGAAAAAGGGTTTATATCCTAGGGAATGTCAAGGTCATTTAATTGCACCTATACCGCGTACGGTACACACCAATGTGGTCTTGAAGCGTATGTCAAGAGCAAGTTCTAATTCAGAGATGCATGCATCGGCACACACAAGAAATGATTAGTGAAGCATTAAAGATGAATGCTATTAGTCTCAAGATACCTCACTGCAATTAGGGTTGTATGTGCTTCGTCATGCTTCCATCAGATTATTATTTCTTGTTTAAGCAATTTCTACCTTATTTTTCCTAGACTCCAAAATATATTACTCACATCTGAAAATAGCTCCTCTCAAAAGATATTTTGGCTCAAAATTAGCAGAGTTAATCAATAGATTTAGCTCATACTTTTAATTTTATTGAAAAATTTTTGAAAAATTTGAGGAACATTTTCTGAGTTTACTATTTCGGACATTAAAAATCAAAGAAAACTAACCAAGGTATTCTATACCTGCTATCCCACACTTAGAGGAACATTGTCCCTAATGTTCTCTTTAGTTGAGATTTACTGGAAGTAAAATCCCACACTTAGAGTTTGAACATGTAAGAGAATGTTTCTCAAGTGTTTGTTTTGGGCTGGAATCCCACACTTAGTGATAAGCTTAGGATAGAGTATAGACTACTTCACAAACTAACAAAGCAAATAATATACAGAATCATAAACAAAAGAGAGTAAAGGTTAAGACACTCCCCAGATAGCGAGCAACAAAGAAGCTGAGAATCTGAATTTGCTGAAAGGAGATGTTGCCAAGATTTTTTTCTGCATTCATGAAGAGCGGCACAGCTTCAAGCGTCTTGCTATTTGGTTTTCTTCTCCATCCATTATTCCCTTTGTGAATCAATCTCGTAAGTGTGAACACGTTGGTCGTACCAGTTTACAAACTCAAAGTATTTGCAAATGAAAGATAAATCACCGTCTCAGAATTTTGAAAAGATATTTTCTACTACAAATCATTTTTATAAAACATGTGTTTTTAAACGAGTTCGAGCATAATGCATAAAAGTAGTATGCAAGTACCTCAAATGCTCGAAACACATGAATTATCATTTTTCAAATTGATTTCCTTATTTCTGAGACGAGTGGTTTATTTGCAAATGAGTTGTAATATCATAAAGTGTTTTGGTGACGACCAAGTGTGAAGGATAGTCAGAGATATATCTTCACTTATTGACACTGTTCTCTCTACACGTCTTATTACACGGGTTGCCTCCCGAGAAGCGCTGCTTTTAGAGTCGAGAGCTCGACTTTGCCTTCCTTCAGATTTAGTTGGTGCTGGAACCACCAGGACCGGAAGTGCGCAGAAGTGGAATCCTGGGGTTACGTGGGTATATCCTCAGAAAATGGCGAGCGATGATGTCGACGATGTTTGGAATCTCAGATGAAAATATGGGGAAGCTTTGCAGATGTTGCTCTGTAATCCTTTTTATGTGCAGCAGGTCCCAAGTGATCTCCTTTACTGTGCTGGAGATAATTCCGCGGGAATTTACAAAAGAGAATCCATCAGCTTCAATCATCTCTCGTTCAGGATGGTATTGTCTGAGTGAGTCCATAAATCCAAAGAACTGCAGGTATAAAGTCTCGTGATCTGCAATACTGGAGTTTATTCTAAGTTCTCGGATAGATTCATGAATACCCTGGATGAGACTGGTCTGGTAGTGGGAAAACGTGAGGTCGGAGTTCTTAAAGGTATTGTTCATCATGTCGTAAACCTCATGTAATCCGTAGTTGAATATTTGACTGTGCTCTTCATCAGGTACTTCAGCGAAGATTTCCTTGATTCGATCAGTGAGGAAGTTCGCGATGTTAACCATCGAACCTTCTGGTATAGAAGAAGGGATGACACGCGTCCTCTCGTCAGAACTCTCGTACTCGAGATCTTCAGCAATCTTGTGAGCGTGGTACTCGATGGTGCAGTCAATGTAGAACCGATGAGGAGAAGTCTCGTCGATATGATCATTCCTAGCCATAGAATCTAGGAGTCCCTGAAGATCATTCATCAACCGAATGTCTATGTCTGCGTCAGGATTCCCAGTAGCATTGTACATATTGCTGCGATAAGAATTTAAGAACTCGTATTGTTCAGCAGAATATGGAAATGCGGATCTGAACAGCGTGTCATAGATCTTCCTGTACATGCGTCTTTGGTCTTCAAAGAATTCTAGCTCATCAGGTGTTGGTCCAGCAGCGTGGTGCTCTCATAGCAGTTGAGCGGCGAGGTATTCGGCAAAGGCATTTAGGCGGTTGTGAAAGAATCTGTAATTTTGGGAATTCTCGGCTTGGTTGACTTCAGATTCGGCTATGATTTCCTCAATCAGGTTCCTTTGGTGTGGGGTGTAATCATTGGTGGAGTTAATGATAATGCTTGTCATCATAGGTATGTCGTTTTCGAATTCTTCAATAGCACTTATCATTTCCTCATGGTTGGAGATAGTCGGAATTTGAGGAGAAGCGGGAACAGTCGAAGATGCAAGAAGTCGGACAGACCGAATATCTATTGGAACGTCAGTATAGATGATGTCATCGTCATCACTCTCCTCAGCTGGAGTATCCCTAGCCTGGAAATCAGGGAACTCAACAGTATCAGATGGTGGAAGGGTGTCATCAGTAATCTGAGATATCGGCTGAGAGGAATCCATCTCGATGTCTTTTCCCTCCTGAGAATCAGAATCACGGCTAGATCCGGACGTGCTTCCCTTCTCGAACTGACTTCGAGGTGCAGATGCGTCAAAGGTTTGAATCCTTTGGGGAAGTCGGGATGCTTTATATGCTGCAATCTTTCTCAAGAGTTTGTCTCGAAGTTCCGGGTGCTGTGCAGATAGAGCTATAGTCTTCTCAATATTCAGCAGAGCATCAAGTCGGGGAGACACGAGAGGTTTGGTGGGATCAATAGCTGATGCAATTAGTTTCTCCATGGTGAGACCAAATTCTGCATCGTGAGAGTAATCAGTCGGTGGATCTTCATTTGATTCATCTTGTGACAGAGGGATGAAGTTCTCGAGGTTTTCGATCTGCATAATCTCTGCTGTCGGTAAATATGAGTCAGGAAGGTATTGATGAGGTGGTGTGGACTGATATACTTCCTCGGGCTCTGATTCTTCCCGTTCTTCCTCGGATTCTTCCATTTCTTCTGGTTCCGTTTCTTCCTCTGGTTCTGTTTCAGGTTGTTCCTCTTCTTCTTCATCCTGTTCTGAATCTTCCTCCTCTTCTATTTCTTCTTCTGGTTCAGATTCTTCCATTTCCTCGTCTTCTGATTCTGACTCTTTAATAGCTGAGATAAGACAAGTATGCTCGTATGGCCTGTATGGTTCTGGCTCTGAATCAGAAGTGTCATCATCCGAAGTAATTCTGCCCATGGATATTGCGTATATCTCTGCATGCTCCATTATTGAACAGTCGTTCTGATCAATTTTGTATGATATTGTCTGTCCATGTGCTCGCAGACTGATAACCTGAGAATATACATCAATAACAGCACGTGCAGTATTCATGAATGGCCTACCTAGGATAATGGGTATGTTAATGTCTTCCTGTATATCCATCATTACAAAGTCAGTGGGGAAATAAAACCTGTCAACTTTTACCATGACGTTCTCAGCAATGCCTTTCGGGTATCGGACTGATTGATCGGCAAGCTGGACGCTCATTTTAGTGGGTTGGAGAGGTCCTAATTCTAATCTGGAGTAGAGCGAGTAAGGCATCAGATTGATACTAGCTCCAAGATCGGCCAAGGAGCATATTGTGCCTGAGTGATAGATGGAACAGGGCAAGGTGAATCGACCCGTGTCTCCTAGTTTTTCCGGTAAGGCATTCTGGATGACGGCTGAACACTCGGCGTTCAGGGAGACTTTAGGAGTGGAAGGAATCTTGTCCTTAGTTGCCAGCATTCGTCGGATGTACTTTGTACTAGAAGGGATTCTAGACACGGTGTCTAAGAATTTTCCATCAAGTTTGAATGACTTGGCATTGTACTTCTTGTGCAGGCGGTTAGGGAAAGGAATCTCAACTTCACGACTCGGCATGGGCATTGATTTGGTCTCAACTGTCGGCGGGACAGGAGAATGTTCCCTTGGAGAAGCAGTCATAGAAGAAGTTGGTTTATCAGAGTTTAAGGTCTTGGCTTCCTCGACGTGGGGGTTCTGAATAGTATTGCTTGGTAAGGTCCCTTGCGGTCAGGTATCGAGACGTTGGGCTAACTGACCGATCTGGTTCTCAAGGCTTTTTAGGACCGAGAGTTGATTTCGAAGGAATAGATCAGTTTGGTCTTGTCGAGCCGTAGTCTTTTGGTTGAAAGCGGTCTGACCTTGGATGAATTTGTTGAGGTTGTCATCAGTACTCGTGACTGGAATGATGGTCTTTGCAAGCTCAGCAGGCTGGGTATCCTCAGTGGCGGTTAATGGAAGTGGTTGATTGTATGGAAGTTGTGGTTGTTGGGGGTACGTCGGATATCGTGGCTGAAACCTGGGCTGGAAAGGGGGTTGGTTGTTCCGTGGAGGATATTGGTTTCCTCGAGTTCGTGGTGGTGAAGTTCTAGCGAAACCGGGAGGATTTTGAGGTCTGACAGGAAACTGGGCATAGTAGACTGAACCGTCAGTAGGATCTTCGTACTCAACCTCGTATTCTTCAGCGGGATGGTTGGTACAGTTCTGGCAAGCCTGAACTTGGTGGATCTGCTGTGGTTGTTTCTTCAGATCTGCTATCTGTTTTGTCAGAGTCTCAATTTGATCGCTCAGAGACTTAATGGCTTCAGTTTGGCGGGTGTTGTTTGCGGAGAGGGGTAAGGATGAGGATTGCTCATCAGACTTCCAATCGTGGTGATGCATCGTCATATCCTCAATCAAGCTCCATGCTTCATCATAAGTATGTTTCATGAAGTTTCCTTGACCTGCTACATCAAGATTGATGCGATGGTTAGGATCAAGACCTCGGTAGAAGGTGCACACCTTGTCAGTCTTCGTCATTTGGTGGTTTGGACATTTCCTCAGTAAACTCTTGAATCGCTCCCATGCTGAGTAGATAGATTCATCGTGGGCTTGTTGGAAGTTTGCGATGTCATTCTTTGCCTGAGTTTGTTTGGACGGGGGAAAGTATCTAGCGAGAAACTTATTACCCATGTCGGTCCATGAGGTGATTGAGCCGGTCTCAAGTCCCTCAAACCAGGTAGAAGCATGTAAAGCGAGAGAATAGGGGAACAAGTATAAGCGGATGATATCCTGCTCAACCCCATTCTGCTTATAGGAGTTTGAAACCTGAATGAATTTGTCGATATGGGCGTTGGGATCATCACGGGGTAGACCGTGGAATTGGCAGTTATCTTTTATGAGTTGTACGATGTGGTGTTTAAGCTCAAAAGAAGCTCCGTCAATCACTGGATAGCTAATCGGTCCTCCTCGTCCTTCGATGGATGGTTTGGTGTTGTCGGCGAGAGTAACACGAGCGGCCATTTGTGGAAAACGGGAACGTCTTTCTTTTCAGATGGTACGGATAATCGACTCAGGATCGGGTACGAAAATGAGAGATTCAGATCCGGATGATCTGGTCGAATATCGTTGTGGGATATGGGAAGATATTGTCGGTTGGAACAAGGAAAGGAAAATAAGAATGGGAAAGAAGTATCACTAAATAGAAAACTCGTCTGGATGCTTCAGAGTCTTACGATTAACTCCCCGGCAGCGGCGCTAAAAACTTGTCGTGAGCCCGATCAGTCACGGTCGTCAACGCAACGGAAAGAGGACACGGCAGTGGAGTTTTAAATTTATAAGAGCTGGGGACCTAAGTTTTACTACAGCTGTATAGCAGCAGTATGACCTAGGGTCGTTCTTCAAGCTAATCGTATTGTGAAACGGGAGTATCAAGACAAGTCGTTTATTTTAGTGATGGGATTTTTAAAACGGAGTTTGAGTGGGTTTTTGTTACTTAGGTCCGTATTTTAAAGCAATTAAATAAAAAGTAAATAAATGGAAAATAGAAATAGGGGTGAAATCAGTATGGAGGATATGTGTCTGTTATGACTTCGTTAGCTTATGCGGAGGTGATGCTAGGGTTTTAGTATGAAAACGTCTTTTAAAGGTTTGTGTCTTATCTGAGCTTAATTGTTCGTAGTGTAAACACTAGTACCCTACTGATTGGGGAAACCAATCAATATGTCACTGAATACTAGGCCAAATTGAGTCTGATCGGAGGAGGATGCTCAACTCTTCAACGTTATCCAGTGATGGAGTAACGACCCTTCTTGGAATGTTAGATCCTGGGTGCATGAGATAGAGTAACATACCCACTGAGGTTCCGACCTTTCTTAACACTACGGGGACAACGAAGTCAAACAAGGCATTTAAGATTAAGACTTGGTTTGGTGACTATTAACTTTATATTAATGGTTATATTTTAGCCTAGAGCTTTCATCACGGTGTACAGTGCGACTATGCATTTCCACAGTTTTCCAGACCTAAGATGTACTAACGGTGTACAGTGCATCTAAGCATTTCCACAGTGTTCCTGATCTTTAGGTGTACTAACGGTGTACAGTGCGATCAAACATTCCACAGCTTTGAAGTCAAACCAGGATGTGACACAGTCTTCAACCACCGACATTTCCTTAGCTCTACGTATTTGTACTTCACCAAAGGTGTTTCCAACGTTACACGAAGTACAGTGCCGTTTATCGTGATCTTTCCGGGGTCACATACTTTATGGTCACTCTAGACTAGTTTAAACTACGTTTGTATTAAAGCCCAACCATCTATGATATAAACCAGCCCTCACTATTTCCCAATAAATCCCTGATTGATTCACGGTGTACTATACGAAAGGTTTTAAACAGTATTTCTACAGCTACGCAATTCAGACCATGTTTACAGTTTCAGAAAACATAGATAGGTAGTGACCGTTTGATCAAGGTTCGCGACTCCTTGTCATAAAGGTTCTAACCACGTTTAATTGGAGGAAAGGCGATTTGGTTTAGAAATTCATAAATACTAGATTAATAGATCACCGGTTTTCATTTATATCATATAACTGGAAACATTATTTCCACAACGGATTGTGCCCACGACTTTCATAGCTTCCACGTTCCGTACTACACACATAAGTGATGATTCCGGCGCTATACAAATGAAAGCCGTATAACGTTACCTCCGTTATTTCATAATGTTATCCAATTATATGTTTAAAGCAGCATCACCCCACACATATATAAACTAACTACATCATAACAAACACACAAGGAAACTACTCACTACGCATAATAACAGATCCTAAATCTAGCATAATAACAATAGCAATTATCATTATAACAGATAAGGAAAGAAGTAACCGTTAATAAAGCGTAGATTGAATAAGCGTTTAGAGAGAGAGTACAAGCAGAACTTCCGCAATATCCTTGACAATATTACAATAAAAGCCCCTGGACTATTCCCTATGCTATTACAAAAGTAGTCCCTCCGTTAGTTTCAGTTAAATATTAACTGAGAACTAACTGGATCTAACCCTAATTTCTAGAGAGAGAAAGAAAGAAAGAGGGTTTAGAGAGAGAGAGTGTGTGTGAGAGAGAAAGTGGAAATGGAGAAATGAATGGAATGGTGAAGTGTGTAGAATGATGGAGGAGTGGCCTCCTATTTATAGGCAAAGCTTGAAATCAGCCGAACAACTCGCGAAGCACGCACGTACAAGCAAACGAAGCACAAACGAGCAGCATATGGGGGTCATGGGGCCGTATACGGCCTTCATAGGGCCGTATACGGTGTATAAAGGGCTGTATACGGTCTATGAAGGGCCGTATACGGTGGCCAAGACCGTATACGGCCTCCGTCTGATTTTGTTCGTTGCTTAAAACGTCCGTATATCCTTCGTTATGCGTCCGTTTGACCTGATTCTTTCGCCTGTGTCTTCGTAATTCCGTTACGCTTCTAATGGTGCCAATCTCACTGAAATTGGATGTGTACAACTTTAGCATAGCTGAAATCACTTTATAGGAGTTTGTAACCGTCCAGTCTTTTCCGTCCTTTGTCCGATTTGCATGATTCTTGATTTTCTCGTCTCGATTTTACCTATTACATCATATCATAAGGTTATAATATGTTTATCATAGGATAAATGAGGGTGCGAGAGTTGGTTGCTGTTTATTTGCTCCGTTTTGTTCGTTATTTGGATGTTTTTACTGATTTTTGTAGCAACGTCTAAATTTTGAGCACTTTAGTGAATTTTAGTAAATAATGATTTTTTTGGAATGTTTTCACTAAAGATGTGCCCAAAAAGTGTGGAATAATGGCCTTGAAAACATGACTTTTTGCGTCACATCAAAAGGTGTTACTAGGTAGACTACCCTGTGGTCTTGTGTCGATACGTTCTGCTAGTCGACCTACTTGGGTTACAAGAGGATTTAGTAAAGTTAGTTGGTCGCTTAAGAAGAGATCAACCAGGTCTTGTCTAGCCGTAATCGTTTGGATGATTTGTGTGAGGGTGTCGTCTGAACTAGTAATTGGCCTAGTGGGTTCAGAAGATTGGGCCATCTCAGGTGTGGTTCCGGGCAGTAATGGTGGTTGGTGGTAAGCTGGGTATTGGAATTGGTTGGGTGGTTGAATTGGTGGGTATTGGTTGGCTCGAGGAGGAGAGGTTTGAGTATAATCAGGTGGACGTGGGTGAGTTCGGAACTGGTCATAGTAGGCTGTGTCATCAACAGGGTTCGTAGCTTGTGGATTGTTACAGCTCCGACAGGACTGAATATGGTAGACCTGTTGAGGAGGTTTCTTCAGCTTTCCTATTCCCTCAGTTAGCGTTCCGATGTGTTCCGTCAGAGATTTGATCGCCTCAGTTTGCACGGGATTGGGAAGGGCAAGCGGTGCCGATGATGAGGAATGCTCATCATTGTTCCAATCGTTGTAATTCATGGTCATGCTCTCAAGCAGATTCCAGGCTTCATCATCCGTGCAACGCGTGAAGTTTCCGCGAGCAGCGGCATCGAGCATTGGCTTGTGGTGCGGTGCGAGACCATTGTAAAACGTGCACAACTGAGTTGATTGTTCGATTTGGTGGTTAGGACATCTTCTAAGCGACCTCTTAAATCTTTCCCACGCACTGTAGATTGATTCATCATGAAACTGTTGGAAGTTCAAGATATCTTTCTTTAACTTGATTCGTTTGGATGGGGGAAAGTACTTTGTTAAGAACTTATCTTCCATTTCCGCCCATGAGGAGATAGAGTTGGTATCTAATTCCTCGAACCAAGTCTGTGCGTGATGAGAGAGAGAGTAGGGGAACAGATATAAGCGGATTGTATCTTGCTCAACCTTATTTTGCTTGAAAGAGTCGGATAGGGTGAAAAATTTATTGAGGTGGGAGTAGGGGTCATCGTTCGGTTGTCCATTGAATTGACAGCGATTCAGGATCAGCTGCACTATGTCGTGCTTGAGTTCGAATGATGCCCCTTCAGTCTCCGGGTAGCGTATAGGTCCACCTCGAACTTCTATCGAGGGTTTGTTGCTATCAGCGAGAGTGATGCGTGCGGTGGTTGTAGGATTGTGGGAAGATGAGCGGTTTTCTTGTCGGATGGGTAAGATGTCATCTTCAGGATAGGGGAAAGAAAGGGTTGAAAGAATTTTTAGTGGTTTAAGAAGAGAGAACCATCCTAAAGGTTCACTAGAAAGAAAGTTCATCATGACGTCTCTGAGTCTTACAGTTGATTCCCCGGCAGCGGCGCCAAAAAACTTGACGTGCCACCAGCGGTCGGTTAGGAATTAACCTGTCGTTGCACCGACTACTGGCGACGTGTCAGTGGAGTTTTAAATTTGTAAATGCTGGGGCCTAAGTTTACCAGTGCTAAAGGTGTATAGCAGCAAGTATGACCTAGGGTCGTTCTTTAAAATCAACGGTATTGTGAAACAGAGAAATCAAGATGTCTGAATCTAGCTAGTGAAGGTTGTTTTAAAAGCAGTTGGAGGTTTGTTTTTGTTTGTTTTCTAATTTATACTAATAATTAAACTACGCAATAAAACTAAAATAAAGGGATAGCAGTCAGGATAGAGGGGGTGTTTGTTGTGACTTCGTTAGCCTTGCATTGGGATGATGTTTTAGTTTAAGTTATGAAAACGTCTTTCTAAAGATTTGTATTTTATTTGTCTTAAGTATTTGTGGTGTAAGCACTAGCACCCTACTGATTGATTTGCTCAATCAGTATGTCACTGAGTAACTAGGCTATCGTGATTCTGATCGGAGGAGGCTGCTCAACTCTCAACACTGCCCTGTTACGGAACAGTGACCCTTTTCTGGAATACGAAGATTCCTGGGTGCATGCATAGAGTAACAGACCCACTAACGGTCCGACCGTTCTTAACACCACAGTGATACTCAATTGAATAAAACATTTAGGTTTAAGACTTGGTTGGTGTTTGATTACTTTCCATCAATGGTTTTGTAGAATCCAGGGATGATAGACAAATTTGGAATACTCGATGATTCCTCGTCTTCCTTTCTGGATTCATAAACTGAGTTTGTATTTTAGATCAGAGATTCCCCATTTATGAATTAAACCAGCCCTCACTTATATTTAACCAATAAATCCCTAGTTTATTCACAGTGTACAATACTTGTTTAAATCAGCATTTCCACGGCTTTAAACCAGACCATGTTATTTAAACACAGATATTTAATCCGGAGTTTATTCACGGTGTACAATACGTATAAAGTATTTCCACAGATCCAAAACCAAAACACAGATAATTAATTACCCCCGATATGACGTCTTATCAAAAGGGTTTAACCACGTTTATTGGTGGAAAGACGTTAGTTGAATATGCGGTTTAAAATCATAGATGGAATGCGTAATCAAAGCACCGAGTTTTCATTTATAATATAATAGTTGGGAACATTAATCCACAACAGATTGTGCCCACGACTTTCATAGCTTCCACGTTCCGTACTTCACACATTAGTGATGTTTCCGGCGCTATACAAATGAAAGCCGTATAACGTTACTTCCGTTGTTTCATAATGACATCATCACAATTAACGACTAACTATATCACAACAAACACACAATATAACTACTCACTACGCATAATAACAGGTCATAAATCTAGCATAATAACAATAGCAATCATCATTATAACAGATAAGGAAAGAAGTAACCGTTAATAAAGCGTAGATTGAATAAACGTTAGAGAGAGAATACAAGCAGAACCTCCGCAATATCTTCAACAATATTACAAATAAGCCCCTGAACTATTCCCTACGCTATTACAAAAGTAGTCCCTCCGTTAGTCCCAGTTAAATATTAACTGAGAACTAACTGATGCTAACCCTAATTCTAGAGAGAGAAAAAGAAGAGAGAGAGAGTAGAGAGAGAGAGAGTGTGTGTGAGAGAGAAAGTGAGAGTGAGGAAATGAGCGGAATGAAGAATGGTGTGTGAAAATGTGGAGGAGGTGACTCCTATTTATAGGCAAAGTCCCAAATAAGTCGTACAAGTCGCGAAGCACCAACGTACAAGCAAACGAAGCACAAACGAGCACCAATTGGGGTAGGGAGGGCCGTATACGGCCTTGCAAGGGCCGTATACGGTCTTGCAAGGGCCGTATACATTCTTGGTAGGGCCGTATACGGTGTCCAGGGCCGTATATGGTCTCCGTCTGATTTCGTTCGTTGCTTAAAACGCCCGTATCTCCTTCGTTACACGTCCGTTTGACCTGATTCTTTCGCCCGCGGCTTCGTAATTCCGTTACTCTTATAATGGTACCAATTTCACAGAAATTGGATGTGTATAGCTCAAGCATAGCCGAAATGACTTTTAACGATCTGTAGAAGCCGTATCTCTTCCGTTCTTCACCCAATTTGCATGATTCTTGATTCTCCCGTCTCGTTTTTACCTATTACATCATATAATAAGGTTAGAATGTGTTTATCATAAGGTAAATGAGGGTGTGAGAATTGGTCGTTGTTTTTTCGCTCTGTTTTGCTCGTTATTTGGACGTTTTTAGTGTTTTTTGTAGCAACGCTTATATTTGGAGCACTTTAGTGAATTATAGTAAATAATGATTGTTTTGGAATGTTTTCACTAAAGATGTGCCCAAAAAGTGTGGAAAATCGTACTTAAAAACATGACTTTTTGCGTCACATCACTACTACTGTTTTTGGCACACTAGCGACACTTCCAACTGTTCGCCGGATTTTGAGCCGAAAACGTGTTTTCCGGCGACCACTGGTTCCAAAACTTTTACCCAACCCTTATATGGACATTTTGGACAATTATAAACCATAAACATGTAAAAATAATCGAAAACGGAGAGTTTCGGGTTTTTGTCGGAAACTTACAAAGTGTCGGATGAAAAATCCGAAAAGATAGGATGATAGATCGAGATGCCATGGTCGTTCTTTTCCAAAGGAGTAGTATGTTTCGAGATTGTTTAGTGGTAGTATTTGGCGATTTGGTGGAGGTGGTGGTGATGAAACTTTGAGAGAAAAAGATGGAAGAGAGAGAGAAAGAAAGAAAGAAATGAAAAAGAAAGAAAGTGAGGAGGTGGTTTTGGTGGGAATCCCCACCATTTTCAGTCTACGCCCAGCGCTCCGTGCGGTGTTCGTTTTCCCCGATTATTTAAACGTTAAATATTTATTTTATAATTAAATTTTTCGTTTTAATTTACCAAAGTTTATTCAAATATTTTGTTGAAGTATTTTCTCTAAATATTTAGAATTCACGTTATAAAAGGTGATTTGTTTCGTTTTGTTTGCGCGTTTACATTTTTAATCGCGTATACATTAATTGTGTAATAAAACTTGGATACGAAATATTACTATAAATAATATTTTGAACAAAATTGAGTTATCAAATAACATTTGTATTACTTAATAAAATTGATCACCAACGCCCGTATTTATTGTATCGAAATTCATTCGATTTGAAACTCGTACGATTTAAACAAACCGCATAATTGTGTAGATATATATTCAACAATATATATATAATAACTGATACATTAATTAGCATAACACAGAACTAATTACATGTATTAAAGCTTGATTAGGCACTAAATTCTAGTCCTAAATTGACAGGTGTCACATAAATGGACCTTTGAAGCTTGCATACTTTGCTGGGATGTTTTGGATCAACAAAACCTTCAGGTTGAACCATATAGACATCTTCGTTTAAGTAACCATTCAAGAAGGCAGTCTTGACATCCATTTGCCAAATCTCATAGTCATAGTACACTGCTATAGCCAAGAGAATCCTAATAGCCCTAATGTCCGCTACAGGAGAGAAGGTTTCATCATAGTCAACTCCGTAGACTTGAGTATAACCCTTCGCTACGAGACGAGCTTTATAGGTGTGTACATTTCCATCCATGTCGGTCTTCTTCTTGAAGAGCCACTTGCAGCCAACGATTTTAGCATTGGGTGGAAGATCAACCAAGCGCCAGACTTGATTATCTTTCATGGATTTCATTTCCACATTCACAGCTTCAAGCCATTTTTCAGATTCAGGATCTGATAATGCAGCTTTGAAATTAGGAGGTTCATTAAGATCCCCTAACACGTGTTCCTCAGATTCTACATTTAGACATAACTTCTCTGGAGCACGTATTGTCCTTGCGGACCTACGAATTGGAACAACATCGACTTGAGGTTCAATATTTTGACCACTTTCCCCCCCCAAGTTGATGTTCGCTAGTGTTTGTTGAAGGTGATGCATCTTCCTCTTGATTCTCATCAAGTTCTATTACCCTCCCACTGTTTTCTTGAGCTATAAGATTTTTCTCAAAGAACTCAGCATATCTAGCAACTTTAACAGTGTTTTCAGAAGGATTGTAGAAATAGTAACCCATTGTTTCCTTTGGGTATCCTACAAAGATGCACTTAATAGATCTTTGTTCGAATTTGTCAGGCGTATCTCGCTTCACAAGGGTCTCACATCCCCAGACCTTTAAGTAAGACAAATTAGGGACTCTTCCATGCCACAGTTCATGTGGTGTCTTATCAACCTTCTTGGTTGGTACCATATTCAAAATACGTACAGCAGATTCAAGAGCATAATCCCAAAATGATAATGGGAGAGTTGTAAGGTTCATCATGGATCTTACCATGTCTAACAGGGTTCGATTCCTCCTCTCAGACACTCCATTATGTTGTGGTGTATATGGAGGAGTCAGCTGTTGGACAATTCCACACGCTTTCAGATAATCCTTAAACTCTTGGCTTAAGTATTCACCACCTCGATCCGAACGAAGGATCTTGATGGTCTTACCAAGTCGATTTTCTACTTCATTTTTAAACACTTTAAATGTTTCAAAGACTTCATGTTTATGTTTAAGCAAGTAAACATAACCATAACGACTGAAATCATCAGTAAAAGTGATGAAGTAGTTATCACCTTGTCTTGACACATGTCTAAATGGACCACAAACATCAGTATGTATAATCCCAAGTAGATCACTAGCCCTTTGCGTTTGATGCGGAAAGGGTTTCTTTGTCATCTTGCCAGAAACACAGGATACGCATTTATCAAAGGATCCATCATCATTTGATTTTAAAAGCCCTTCACGTTGAAGCCTTTCAATGCGTTTCTTTCCAATGTGTGCAAGACGACAATGCCAAAGATAGGTAGAGTCCAAGTTAGGCTTGGCTCTTTTATTGCTAACAGCATACATAGAATTAACTTTTGAAACACAATCATGCATATCAATTTCAAAAATACCATCACAAGGAATAGCATTAAAATAATGAACATTATTCTTAGAAACTGAAATACCATAATCAGTAAAAGCATTGATAAATCCATTATCTTTCAAAAGTGAAACTGAAACAACACCTCTAGTAATAGTAGGTGCATAATGACAATTGTCTAATACAATAACTAAGCCCGAAGGCAAATTTAAGTCAAAACTTCCAATGGCTTCTACAGCTGCACGTAGACCATTTCCCACGTACAAGTAGAGTGCTACATGTTTCAGTTTCCTCTTTCCTCTAAATCCCTGCAGGGTATTACAAATGTGAGTGCCACAACCAGTGTCATATACCCAGGAATTTGAATTAGAGAACGAATATAATTCTATTGTGAAGATACCTGAAGGTCCGGTCTAACCGGCTTGCTTCTTCTTCTTTTTCATCAACTCAGCAAGATAGGCAGGACAATTCCTCCTCCAGTGACCCACTTCCTTGCAGTGGTGGCACGCCTCATCCTTAGCCGGATGCTCTTTCTTTGCTGGAGGGTTTTTCTTATGTTTAGGGACATAAGCACCTTGCTTTCCCTGGCCCTTAGTCTTTCCCTTAGTTTGCGGTTTATTGTCTTTCTGGATCTTGCCACTTCTAATCGCAAGGACTTGTGGGGCAGCCTGTTTCTTTGGAAGACCCTTCTCATATTCAATGAGCATGGCATGGAGTTCAGCAACTGTTTTGCCCATGCTGTGCATATTGTAGTTGCGCACAAAACCCTCAAAATCCTTTGAAAGGGAGTGCCTGCTTCATGTTTGCAAGCATGGAGTGATTAGACCAAATCAAATAGTTCAACTCCAGCTTGTTTCTCAAACATTGATTTAAGCTCTGTAATCATATCAAACGGACTATGATTTTCAAATTGCTTCTGAAGTTCGGGAGTCATGCTGCCGAGCATCAAACAAGCAACTTCATTATGACGATCATAAAGTGCATTCCACGCTGCTAATTCCTCAGCAGGAGCAGTAATAGCAGGAGCAGGTCCCAACGGCTGTTCAATGACATCAGTTTTCTTTTCAACTCGAAGGACAATCCTTAGTTGACGAAACCAATCATTGAAATTGTTTCCAGAAAGTTTTTCTCTTTCTAGCATTTGCCTGAAAGCCGAATAGTTCGAGTTCGGTGCAGGATTTGCCATCTACAATAGATAAAAGTTCAAATTTAGTATTTTCGATAATAAATCCTTAGAAAATTAAATACCCAAATGTTTATATAAAACAATTAATTTTCTTAAGGCTAGGATCCTATTTGACATACCACCATCACATCAGTTGATCTGCTAGCAATGATGTATTCAAAAGGTAAGTGACGATCAATAATTGCATTACAAGTGCAACTCCTAGAATTATGGGACTTAATGTGTACTTAGTGATCAAGCAGTAAGTTTCATTAAGCATGTTTCATCCCATCGCATGCCACGGGCTTAAGGATCTCACCGCTTAACTCGTTTTAAGTCGTCCAATTAAGAACTGTAGATAGTCCACCACCGTCTCACGATGAGTGGTAATTTACCTTGGATACAATTCACCTACGTCTCACGCAGAGCAAAAAGCAAGTACAAGTGTTCTTACCAATTGGATGGCAAATGACTTAATTTAATGGGTAATAATTTGATAATGTGTATCAAATATGTATGAAGAAGCATGCACACATCTTCGTATCATAGATTTAAAAAAAAACTTTCTTCATTAAGTAATGTGCGTCAAGATGTCTAATTTAATATTCATATTAATTTAGAGATTGCACTTTTATTAAAATTGACGATTCAACATGTTTTAAACCTTTTCGGCCATGTACAAGAGTGGCCATGAAGAGGCCAGAGGAGGGGCTAGGATCTTTACATCGTTTATCCAACCCGTCATCTTAGACACCAAGCCGAAGATACCTCTCTTATACAAGCTCCTAGTCTTGGTTTAAAACAAATTATTAACTTGTAAATCTCGTCGTGGGAGAAAATTACGGTATGTGAGCCCAACCCGAGTTGACAATAAGATTTTGCAAGAAAATAATAAATCTTATTTCATAGTTATTAGTCCAGTTTATTATTATTTTTTTTTCATAAAAACCATTTTGCTTTACAAGTTACAATAAAAATAAGCAAAATAAATAAATTAAACTACTAATCAATTAACAATTAATTCTCATGCAACATTTGATAGAACCCTAAATCATGGCAACTAGGAACAACTTGTCAATTAAACAGTTTAAACAAGTAACACATAATCATCACTATTAACAATTAATTTTAACTAGCATATAATGTAAAAGTGATATCCATGACAAATTATGCATGAATTTCATGGATACCCTTAATTTGCTAATATAATAGGTACATTAATAATAACAAACAATTTACACTGAACATGTTATTATTGTTAAACATAAAATTTATAATGAGATTTTTAGAATTTAACATATTAACTTAAAAAGAGGTTGAAGTTATTAAAAAAAAATGTTATTTATTTCGTCACATGATCTCCACATGACCAGAAAAAATATGTTTTCCTGCATGTCTGTTTGTCGTTTGTGTTCTCCAAAGTCCAAACAACATCCAACAAAAATATTATTTTGTTTTCTTTTTTTTTTCTTTTTTTTTGTTGGTCCATCGCTGGATCCCATTCGCACAAAACTAAACCCTTTTTTTTTTTTCCGTTCGTCGACTATAATTTCACCGAACCAAACATACAACCCCCACCAAATTTTATGTTTAACAAATCTAACTAATTACAATACATATGTGTGGCTCTGATACCACTGTTAGACTATACAATATAATATATTCAAATTGTCATACAATTACGGAAGCGAATAAACAAGTACATGTAATTAGTTAAGATAGAATTGTACCTTTTAGCATAGCTCCAATAAACTATAATAATATAGTTAAGGGTTTAAAGTAAAACCCCTCTACGATCGCACACACGACAGCAGCTCAATAGGTATGCTAGTACCCATTCTTGTTTATGGTCAAACCACAAAGGACGAAAAACAAAGAAGCCCCTTGGCTTTTTTCCAATTCGTACGAATTATAGAGGAGAGAGAGAAGAGAATTATTATTTCCAGGGTTTATTACCTCTCTATTTGTAGGGCGTAAGTAACTTGAAAAATAAGTTTAGGGTTTATCTCAACCCATGGGCCGGACTCGTAGTATTTTCTGGAATGTTCCAGAATTCTTCAAGTTTACTAATTACATTTAAGTCCCTCTCCTTTTAATAAACGTACAATTAACACTTTAATAACGTTTACTTATTTATTCATGAACGGATTAATTAATATATCTCACATTTATATTAATTAATTAAATTGAGCATAAGTGTCAATACGTGTGACCCCGTAGGCTTAAATATTTCCGGACATACATTTATTTATTACGTGGTCATATCCCAACAATATTAATTGTTGCACCAACATTGACGAAGCACATAAGATCATTGTTCCCTTTTACATGTGTGTATCATATCCTTGGCGTGAACTTGATAGAGTAGTATTTTATGTTCACGATAACTAAAAGGTAAAACTAAAATAAGTTTAATGAAGCATTTAACTAATTTTATATTGCCGGGTTTAGGAGCATATAAAAAGGTTTCTATAAGCCGTGTGCAACTTATTTGAGGAAGTTATATTAAAACTTTTGTATAACAATTATATCGGTTTTAAAACTAGTGTACGCAAGGGATTTGAACAAATAGTATAACGGGTAATAATATCTTGATAACTGAATTTTAGATAGGTTAACGGATGATAATATTTCAATAACTTTGTTTTAAAGTCAAATATTGTGACAATGGGTACGGTTCGTGTACGCAGCTTTTTATCATACGAACTCTACACAGCCATTCACCTACATCCACGTGTACTTCTACTCCGTTCACCTTCATCCTTCGCACATCCTTAATTGATACACGTTGTTGTATTAGGTTAATTTGTGTGTGATACATTTTTTTAATTACTGTGATTTAATCACATGTATTCTAATTTAATTATGATATTGGATCTTCTCTGTGTATTCGTTCATTGTGATTCATGTTAAATACTTTTTCTTTTTGTAATCTTTTTATTATATTTTAATTTAATATTTGTATGATACACAATAAACATATTAAAAATTGCAAGAGCAGGGAACGGAAGGAAGAAGATGATACACAATGAACATATGTAATTATTAAATGATACATAATGAACATGTTAAAATTTGTATGTTTTTATTTAAAATTTGTATGATACACAATGAACATTGCAAGACAGTGATGATTTGTATGATATACAATGCACATGTTATAATCGATACACAATGCACATGTTATAATTGATACACAATGAACACTTTTGAGAATGTTGCGTACTGTACGTACGTTAACATCTTGCGTACATGAACCCTTGTCTTGTGACAATTTATAAGTCATAATTTTGTAAAGTCTAATATTAATCTGTAAAATTAAATTAAAATTTATAAACACTCGTGCACGCGCATGTTTTTACATATTTTTTTTTATAGAGGTGGCAATTTTAAACCCATTGGTTAATTATGGGTCAATTTTGATAATTTTTAGGAGGGGATGGGTTTGTTGGGTCTCCTCCCCATTTTTTGGATGGGTCTAAATGTGTTTTTCAATATAACCTCTAATTGTGTAACAATTAACCAACGGGTTTAGACGGGTCTAGCGGGTAATTTTTTTTTTTCACCTCATTTCATTTTTTTCATTTTTCACTCAAATAAAAAAAAAAGTTTAGTGAACCCGATGACCCGACCCGACCCATTTGACCCTGACCCGTTTAGACCCATCCTTCTAAATTACCCATCTAGACCCGGACTCATTTAGACCCAAACCCATCTAGACCCGACCCGACCGACCCGACCGACCCCTACCCATTCATTTTACCACCTCTAATTTTTTACTATGTGTTAATATCAATTAATATTTTGTATAGATTTTTGTTGCATGAACGATTTGACTGTGTTTATTAGGCATGGTGTTTAGATTGATGTTGTTTAAATTTAACTATTAAGGTTAACTGACATAGCACGCAATGACCTTTGAAAAGTAGGGGTGTTCAAATAGATGGATCGGTTCGAAACCGATCCGTATACATGAATCCAAATGGATTATGGTTTCGAAAATATGAATCCGATCCGTCCAAACAAATTCAAAAACCGAATCAATCCATCCGAATTACTATTTGGATGGATCGGTTTGGTTTTTGGATATCCAAACACATACATAAATATTTACAATATCTACTAAAAATATGTTATATATTATGATAAACTTATACAGTTCTCATTTGAATCTCTCAGTACATATACATGTGTGTAATATAATAGTAAAACGCAAAATGAAACTATAAATGACCTATATATATATATATATAAGTAAACAATTTTGTAAAATATAAACTACCTATTATATTTGGATATATATAAAATATTAATAAGTTAGTAAACTATTTTGTATGCGCATGTATACCTATAATGTTTGAAAAATAAATATTTATTTGTTATTTGGTTTTTTTTGGATAATCCTGTTTGTAATTTACTAACCAAAACCAATCCGTTATCCAAAATAATAAGTTTGGTTTTGATCCGAGCCGATCCAAAAATCCAATTATCCAAACCATATGGTCCGATCCGAGTTATCCAATTGGATAATCTGGTTTTATCCGAACTGTGAACAGCCCTATTGAAAAGTATGCACCGTTACTTTATGTACAAACTCATGTATATATTTTCGTCTCACAGTGCCGATGAGGTCGTGCTTTCGTGTTGATATATATATTATTGTTAATAATAATATTAGTCGTATTTAATTTTTAAACTTGTGTACGCGTAAGTTAAACTTATGCAGATGAATAACATGGGTCGTTATTAAATGCAGATAGTAAAAAACTAAAAATAAACTTTTTTTTTAATATATATTCTTACTTAATCTTATATATAGGATTAGGAATAACATAAGCCGTTCATATGTGTATAAACAAGTGTATTCAATTACATATCACACTAACTCGTGATTTCATTTTGATATTTATTATTCTGTGCGTATACAATAATTTAATATATAATGATAATAATATGTATAAATAACAACAACATATCTGTTGTATTATTATTTTAGAGAAGAGTTTAATTGAGACCATTTATTTTGTGTGAGAATGGGGGAATCAACCACAATATGCCACGTGTCACTTTTTTCTCTCTCATCCACGTTTTTAAAAATTAAATATCTCACAAACAACAAGTCGAAAAATCATGAAAATTGCACCATATTTTTCAGCGTTTTATCCTCTTTGATTTGCCGTCCATCAAGGCATACTTCCGACAAACTTTTTTTTTCTTCATTTTTTGGTGGGTTTTACATATTAGTAACACATGTGTTAGTGATTGATTGTACATTTGATTTAGGGTTTAGGGTTAGGGTTTAGAGTTAGGGTTTAGCAGGGTTTAGTGTTAGGGTTTAGCAGGGTTTAGTGTTAGGGTTTAACAGGGTTTAGGGTTTAGTATGATATAGGGTTCAGAGTTTTATAAAGCGTTTAGGGTTTAGGGTTTGGGGTTTAGGGGTTAGGGTTTAGGGTTTAAGGTTGGGAGTTTGGGGTTTAGGGTTTAGAGTTTGAAGTCAATTTTGATTTTTATTAGCTAATAGAAATAATCAATTTTTTAACATAACTTTTCCCCTTTTTGAAAATCTCTCATTATATAAGAGATAGTAACTTTAAAACCATTTTCGCATTTGAGGGTATTGAAAGACATTTAAATACTCTTATAAACCGTTTTTTGGTTAAAATATGCTACAAAATAATTTTGACATTACAATTTATATGGTTCACATGATCGGGTGAAATCAATGACAAATTAATCTCCACATTACTTGGTACTTTATCCAATAAAACAGCGAGAATAAATTAAATAAACTTAAAAAAGTTAAGCAAGAAAACAAGAAAAAAATCCTTGTACTTCAAAACCTTTAGAATCTGTACGTGCGCATGTCATTGCCAACTCAAAAAGTTCATTCTAGATATCCCTCTTAATTATAATAAGAGGGTTTGATTACCCTAATCCCTTCTAAATCCTCTTTTATTTTTTTAAGCCTACCCCATTCTTGATTAGCAAATAAATAGAGGCCCTTATTATGAATTTACAACTTTACCCTTCTTAGTTTGCAAAAACTAAACACGGCTCAAACATTTAACCTAAACGCGCCATTCCAATTCCAATATCCATTTTCTTTGAATTTCAAAATCAGAGTCCACGATCTAATTTTGGGGGATATGCATTCTTCATGGTGCCCATTGAATTCCATTATTGCTTCCATTTTTTTAAGAACTTTCCTTGTGTACATCGGCTCTACATAGTTGTGTGTGTAATCACAATAGTTAACCTAATCTATCTACCGTTCTGGCGGAACCGAATCTACAGAAACATACCCCATCGCAATGGCCGCATAGATACTTTTGCTAATCAAGAATGAAATCACAAATGAGAATGGTGATTCGAAGATTAGAGTGAAGGTTCATATGCTGTGGAAACAAGCCTACAAAAACACGCCTACTCAAATCGTCTCCATGGATATGATTTTACTCGATCCTCTTGTAAGACTTTTCTATTCTGTTAATATGTAATCATTTGATTTGACTTGATGTTTGGTTACCTTCGACAAAGCCCTAGCAGTCGTGTTTAATTGGTTTGTCGTCGTGTGTGTTCTTTACTATTGAACCAGATAATCATACTTGCAGTGGTTGGGTTTCTTTTAGAATCCTGTCCTGTAAACGCTTGTGGATCTTGTATTCTTACTGTGTTGTAATTGGTGGCCTCCATATGTCATTTAAATTCGTTGGTTGCATATGAAACATTATCATAAAAAATATCTGTTATTTTTTAATGGTGTATGGCAAGCATACTGATTATGCTTAATTACTTAATTATGCATACTGATACAATCAAAGAGGGCAATTACTTAATTATGTCTAACTTTGGTGTGGATAAGTATGATGGCAAGTGGAGGCTAATTGATCACAATTGGAAGATAAACCTTCTAAGGAATTCAAAAGTTCAGAGATGCCCCGACTTTGAAGGGGTTTCAAATGGCCTGGACTTGGTTTCTTACCAGGACATCAATTCAAAGAGCTTGTCCTTGATGTTTGCCTTTGGTACGATCTGACTCTAATTCATACTACATTTTGTGCTTACTTTATTAAATGTCTAACTATTGATCTACCTCCCTATTGATGAGCCTATCTCAATCTGGTTTGGATTTCACCAATGGAATTGATTTTGAAGCCTTCCTGAGGGTAAATTATTATCTTACTTATTTACTTAGTCATTCATTAATTTAAAAACTAAAAAAAAAAAAAAAAAAAAATCAAAAATCCTCACTTGAAGATTTAAATTATGAACCTGAATTCATGGGCAGGCTTATTTGAATCTACATTCCCAAGCTGCTGCAAAATTGAGTAGTTCGAATAATTCGTCTTCGTTTCTTAAAGCAACTACGACTACCCTACTTCATACCATTGATGAATCAGAGAAAGAATCTTATGTTGCTCATATAAATAGCTACCTTATAGACGATCCGTTTATGAGCCTGTTTCTTCCCATTGATCCAGCTACCAATGCTTTTTTTGAACTTGCTAGAGATGGCGTTCTTCTGTGGTACGTATTTGACAACGTATTCAGTTTGTTAGCAAATCATGAGTCTTTTTTATTTGATATGTATTATTTGATTAGCAAACTGTAGTAAACTTATCAATGTTGCGGTGCCCAATATGATAGATGAACGTGCTATTAGTAATAGCCTATTACCACGAAACGAGTACTCAATCCGTGGGAAAGAATTGAAAATCATACTCTTTGCGGCCCTCTGCCAAGGCTATAGGATGTACAGTTGTAAATATTGGCAACCACGAAACTGTAGTAAACTTATCAATGTTGCGGTGCCCAATATGATTTTACTGAACTTATGTTGATAATTTGATGCTTTTAGTTTTGAAATTGACTTCTTATGTTTGTTAATTTTGCAGCCTCATCTGGTTCTCGGTCTGATTTCTCAGATTATAAAGGTGGGATTTTATCTAATTATCTTCTTATATAGATGAAAATGTTTTATCGTTTGCTAATCTTAGGTTATTAGTATTAATATTCGAGTTTGTTGTGATTCTTGAACTCGTGTTACTTTTGATTTTTGTACCTCCAGATCCAACTACTTGCTGATCTCAACCTCAGAAAGACACATCAACTTGTGGAATTGGTGGACAACAATGTACTTATTTTATTTTTTTAAAAATTTTCTTTGTAATATGCCGAGACTATTCTAATTCTGTTTTTTATTTGTATATAGATAACATAATGTTGCTATAAATCATGTGCAGGATGTTGAGGAGCTTATGGGATTAGCACCTGAAAAACTCCTATTAAAATGGATGAATTTCCACCTTAAGAAAGCAGGGTACAAGAAACCCGTTACAAATTTTTCGTCTGATCTTAAGGTATTATTGGCGTTGCAATGAAATACTGTAATAGTTATTATTGTGATACGACCTTAGCACAACAGGCTTTAATGTTAAGTTGGTAACATTAAAACATCTCCTAGAGTCCTAGCTATGTAGATACTAGATTGAATTAAATTAAGTTGTCCTTTTAGTTTTTTTACTTAAACCAAATTGATCAAAGTAAGAAACATATGATTTAACTTGAAATATTGCATCTTTAGGCAAACACCATCATATCACTTCAGCTACTAGAATGCCCTGTTGCCCAGGAACAGTACGAAACAAATCCACATCGAACATACTACCTTGCCCATTGACAACGTAAGAAGTAGGATCATGAGAATGCCATTTAGATTGAATTGTTGGGATATGACTAGAAATACGTTTACTCTTAGCTTTACTTAATCTTTAATTTTTATTAAAACTTAGTCTGAACAAAAATAGTAAACCGTATTTCCTTTTAGAAGGTATCTTCGTTTAGAACATGACTTGTCATAAATTTTGATCATCAATCAATTACCACTTATGATATGGAAGGATCTTGATTGAATTAAGATAACTCCACAACCTTGTATTATTCGTTGGCCAAACATGGAAAACTGACACGCTTAATTGCTCAGTTCTGGCAATATGTGTGAGTTATTCCTTTCCTATTGTTTCTAAGGTCTAAACCATCAAGACCTTTTTTCTTTTTTTTGAATGTGGGTTTCATTTAATGTTCTTGCACCAGAACATTGCAGCCCAACTATGCTGGATACCAAGGATCCCACCGAAAGGGAAAATTTGGTACTCGAGCATGCAGAAAATATGGATTGCAAAAGATACCTGGCTCCTAAGCATATTACTGAAGGCTCCACAAATTTAAATCTTGAATTTTAAGAAACTCATACTTGGTAAGTCACATACTCCGTATTAAATACGGAAGCAATCGATTTTACATATTAAATATGGAAGCAATCCATTCATACTTTTTTTTTTAGTTTTAAGCAAATCAATTCGTTTACATTCGTGTCAGCTTTCTTGTGGCAGTTGATGAGTTTCAATATGCTTCAACTTTTAAAGAACCTGAGATCCCGCTCTTCTCATGGGAAGGAGATAACTGATGCTGAAATTTTGAAATGGGCAAATTAAAAAGTTAAAAACACTGGCAGAATGTCTGAAATGCAGAGTTTTAAGGTTGGATGTGAAAACCTCTTTTAATCATTTATCTTTTTATCAAACATGATTATTATACGTTATATCTGATTAATTAATGTTTGTACAGGACAAGAGCAGTGGAGCCTAGGATTATCAACTGGAACCTTGTAACCAAGGGTTAAAGTGGTATATATCACATCTTTACATCTTCCATACCAACAAACCTTCTAATGCCGCCTTTTTGTTGCTAATTTCATTTCATGATATAATTATGGATTTATGGTGTTACCAGACGAAGAGAATAAGTTGAATGCAACTTACATAATCAGTGTTCCACGAAAGCTTGGGTGCTCAATATTCTTGTTGCCAGAAGACATCATGCAGGTAAATTGAAACCGTTGATAATGTATATATGATCTATTGATCAGTATGAAGTTGATTATTGTAAAACAAACCTTATAGTACAACAAATAAGAAAGAAAGGGAGGGAGGCAGGTGGCAATTTTTCAGCTGTGTTCATTAGTGCTCATCATATTTTTTTAGTCACTCTGATGTGCAAATTGCCACGTGATCCTTGCTAATCTTTTTCGTATTCATTTTACCATAAGCTTTGAATTACATGTATTAGCCCTTGGTTTGTTATGTATGATGCTCCGTAGCTCATAAGAATTAAGAAGCGAAATATGATATATTATGCAATGCAACAGGTGAACCAGAAGATGATACTTATGCTAACCGCCAGCATAATGTACTGGAGCCTTTTGCAATCCACTGATGATTCTGAATCATCTCCATCATCTATTGTTGTGACTCTCGAAGCTTCTCCAGCACCTTCTGTTAACGGGGATGATGAGGGTTTCATGGGTGCCAAAATTTCCAGTTTGTCGATCCATTGATGATGCAGCCTCTGATACTACAGGTTCTTCAACATGAAAACAATTATACACTTTGATAGTGATATATTACTCTTTTTTATAAGTAAAAGGAAAAAAAGTTGGGAGAGTATACACAATTTATAAAAATAAATATATATATTAGTTGGATCAATGGATTAAAGAAGAATAGTTGATGGATGGAGAGGGCCTTGGTGCTATTTTTTTGGTTTTGATAATAGAAAAAAGAGAAAATAAGCAACTTATTCCCACACTACTCTGGATAATGGGTTACGAGTTGCCGGTTTGTTTGTTGGAGGAATGGAATGCTTGGCTTTGTAGAGGATTTACAAACTCTATTGGTTATATATTGAAGTTTGTTGATTTTCGGTTAACTTAGTATTCCTTATATAAAATGTATTGCCATATTGACAGCGAATTAGCATGTTTTACAATTTGATCATATGTCAACTTATAGATAAAATATGTTCCGTTACCCGTTCAACTTTCCCATATCGGCACTTTTACTCATCATGAATCTCTTTGCTTTCGGGGATGTGTGCCTTCATATACTCCATGGATACCACATAGGCACATCCTTTATGAGCAATTTCGTTTATCTTGGCTTCCTTTTAGATGCTTAATGGCTATTTGGCTCACGTGCGCATACACACATGAGTAATAACCTTTTACTTATTAATCATTTGTTTTCTATGTTGGTTTTTTCTGTTACTCATGAATGTGCTTGTCATTAGGTCAACATAGCTCATTTTTATTGTCAACTCAATACATGTAGCTCTTTTTTAAAAGGGAAATTAATCAAAATGCCACTTTTTCCTAAGGTATTTTTCGATTTGCCCCTCCAAAAAAAAATTGCCGATATACCCTACCCGTCCGCAGGTCGCATCATGCGACCTGCGACCCGACCAATGCGACCCGCGACCAAAGTGGTTACCGAGTAAGAGACAAGCCCAAGCCGCAATACGACCCGTTCACCGATCGCAGGTCGTATCATGCGACCTGCGACCCGATCATGGTGACCTGCGACCCGTTTACGATGAAATGGTAGGCAACGAACATTGTTTATTTTGTATATATTTGCAAACCAACTGTTCTTTACTTCTATGCCTCATATTGATCAATTTTTTTACAGCCTGACGTTCAGACAAAAAAACGGACGCGCGCGGTAAACCAGGCACAAGCAAAGTCTGAGGAACCTATTGTGATTTATGATTCACCGTCTAAAATGGTATCATGTAGTACAATTGTATGTAAAATGTACGATATAGTATATGTTAATGTTGATTACAAACGCAGGATGATGCTCAATATGCCGAATTAATGGACGCAATACATAAAGAACATGATGATATGTATCACTATATTCAAAGCAAACAAGACCATGATGTAATACTCAGTACCCTTGTCCATCTTCCGTTTTAATATGATTACAAACTAAACAAGGTTCCTTAACAACATCATTTTCAGGAATATCCCGAGGAATGGTTGGTTCTACAAGAAATACTAAACGAAGAAGCCGAAGAAACTAAAATGTCAAAGCAATTCCAAGACATCAAGATTTCGCTTTAGAAGCCGCTTTATTATGTTCTTAAAAATATTGTTGCAACCTTAATTAATTAAGCTTACTTGATTCTGTCGACCAGTTTATATATACATACAACTATGTTTGAAATTGGTGTTATGTTGTCGATACAAAACTTTAATTTTAGAGTCAACAAAATCAACATCTCATAAAATTAAAGTTAACAACTCAAAAAACCAAATCAATATTTCTAACAAAAATATCATCGGTAATTACTTGCAAAATGGCCAACCATCCGATTTACACACAACCTACCTTTTGATACGTTATTTTGTTTTTAATTTTTACTTACTCATCATGCATTATAAGAAACCTATCCAAGACGTTTTAACAACATGCAAAAGCAAACATGCTAACGCATCTTAAGCATTAAATTTTAAATTCTCCGTAGAGAAGATTCGTATTCTAAAAGTTTTGTAATTAGTATTATTAAATTTTAATTTTCAAAGGCTGAAGTAACTTTATATACTTCATATACATTTTGTTGCACTTAACCTTCAAATTACCTCAAGTTTGTTTTCTCCAAACGTATAATTATTGCTTTAAATTTTGAAAAAACGTCGTCAACTCCTAAAAATTTTACCTACCGTATTCATCCTACACTTTACCATTTTCATAGCCCGCAAATTTGCGGGTCTTGATCTAGTTGCCTTGAAACGAAGAATACAAAAAATTTAAACTTATTTTCCTTTTTCCGAGTTCAAAGGAAAACAAATTCAAATACGGCTAAGTTAATACTAATTTGGTTGTGTTTTGAGAATTCAACGATAAGATCCTAACCCAACTTACAACCTCTACGCTTTGCACTAGTGTGATTTTTTTATACCGTCATGGTGTCAAACGAAGTAACCAATGCAAGTAATAACAACTTTCGAACAAATATTTATATATTTTCTCGAGTACTATTTTTTTCAAGTTCAAAAGAAAACCAAATCGAATTCGGCTAGGATGATACTAATTTCGTTGTGTTTCAATAGTTCAACCAAAAGATCCTAACCCAACTTGCATAATGTTTTTGAAATAATTGTAATATGTCAAAGGGATTGTAAATGTAATTTTCATTGAATTAAATTGTGAATGAATTGTAAACTATCAAGTGAATTGTAATTGTTATCTGAATCACTTGTAGTGCAAATTATTTGTAAATTGGGGAGTGATTCGTACACCACTAGTTTTTAGCCGTACACCACTAAACATGCTTTACAGTGTTGTACGATACAACACCTTATAACATAATTGGTGGTGTATGGTTAAAAACAGTGGTGTACAGATCACTCCCCATACAATATATGTAATTCAAAATAATAATAATTACGATATAATAATAATAAAAAAAAACAACAACAACAACAATAATAATGTCGGTAATACGGAGTATAAATAATGATAAATAAATAAATACTATTTTATAAATATTGATGTTTTAAACTATAAAATTACGTAATTCAGAAAATTTCGTCTTAATTGCTATGTAATATGAATTCGCTTAATCAAGTAAACTAAATTACAATTAAATTGCAAACCACAAAACATACGATAAAAGTATTATGAATCACAATTCCTTCCGTTATGCAAATCAAACAACTTACGTGACGTATTTAGATTACAATTATATCAAATTACAACGAATTAAACAGGCCAAAGTTTTGCACGAGTATGATTTGTTTTTTCAATACCGTCGTACTGTCATACATAGCTTTGTTTGTCGAAAGCTCGACCAGCGAGAAAAAGTTTTTGGCCGAAGACAAAAAGTTGACCCACTTCATTCGCTGGTCGAATCATCCTCGCTTCGCGGGAACAACAAAAACCACCATCTCGTAACCTATGAAAGTAACAACAATTTTTTCACAATAATTTATATTTATCTGTATCTATTTTTACAAAACAAGTAAATACACCCGCCTCTCAAAATTATTGTCTTAAGAAATATGACCCCACTAACATAAGCAACAAGTAAAATTTAATCATTACCTTTTCAAAAACTTTTGATTAATCAGAATATAAGTAGGGAAATTGATATATAATAGATCATAACCCGCGAAATTCGCGGGCTACCTCAAGATTTTAATACAATGTTTTTATTTATTGTAATTTTAAGATGTGATAAATTGAATTATTAGCCTTTTTGTGTGACCAAAAATTACACCTAGTAATGATCAGATTTCAAGAATTAACGCTAAAATATACAAAAAGAATAACTAACAAATTACAAAAACCTAGCTCAATAAGCAGTCTATGTTGCCATATACAGAATTGGTTAAATGGTAAATGGTGGAAAGAGACACACCAGTAGCAGTTAACCATATATTATATAGTAAACACAACACAACAAACAACATTATAAAGTTTTACTTCTAAACAACACGCTTATGATTATCAATCTTAATCAAGTCATGACGAAAACAACTCAATTAAATAATTATATAGCAATAGATAAACAAATCGGATTAGTAGATAGTAATCAAACAAATCGCTGGTAAGAATTGAGTTATAACAACACGATTAGCGTGATCACAGAAAACACAATAATGAATCGTACACAGATTATTTATATTTGCAGCAGTAGACGTTAAGAAAATATTAATTGAAAAAAACACGAGTATTATCACCGAAATAGAAAATCATTGCCAGCGAATTCAGTAGGATCATGTCAATTGAGACGATTTGATTTGGCGTGTTTTTGTAGCCCTGTTTCCACAGCATAAGAACTCTGACCCTAATCTTCAAATCACGTTTGTCGTCGCTGATTTCGTTAAGCGGTGTAAACATGTGACACCCCGCAATTTCGACATAATTATAAACATTATTTGCACGCATTTTTAGGCTAATTCCCTACTTTGAGTGAATTCACAACACGTTTTAGAAATAAGTCTAGCAAAGCCTAACTAGTTAAAACGCGTAGCATTACGAACAAAACAATTGGAACAAACGCGATAAAAATATACGACTGTTGGTGAACAAAACTATTTAGTAATATGAGATTATTAAATAACATTATTATTTATTAAATATTATGTTAATAATATTTACAAAGTATTTTAAACCGTACAAAACGTATTCTGCGCGACAAAACTTATCCGTTAAACTGAAATAAAACAAAGTTATAAAATTATGACTCAACTAAATTATTTCTACAAAATATCCCAACTAAAAATATATTCAGTAATACATTTAATAATTTACCATTTTAAAATATTTTAACATTTAACGATCGGGTAAACGAACACGGGTAAAATACCACAAGTTGGGACGAAAACCCCTCTCCTTTTTGATGACCAAAACCGGCCCCCAAAAACCCCTACCCAACCTCACTTTTTCATTTCTCTCTCTCTATCTTCATTCTCTCTCAAACCTCTCTCTAAAAACCACCAAAAATCACTAAAAACTACCACAAAAACGACTCGAATCACTTAGCTCCTTTGGAATAAAACACTCACGGGATCACGATCTACACTTCTACTTTTTCGAATTTCAAAACCGACACGCATAAGTTTCCGACAATTCTCGAAAACTCTTAGATTTCGCCATTTCTTTCGATATCTCATGTTTATAATACTTAGTACATCATGTTTTAGCGTTTTATACAACTGATTATGTCCAAAAATTGAACAAAAACCCGTTTTTCCAAACTGTTCGACGAACAGCTTGTTATGTCGCAGAGGCCAAAAACAGTGCTGCGACATAGCCAATGTCACAGGTTATGTCGTAATATAATTATGTCGCATGGTGCGACGCAAGTTATTATGTCGCAGCAAGTCCGAACGTCGCACATAGCGACACAACACACTATGTCGCATTAAATTGCGGATGGGTCGCATATGCGACACAAACCCTAACGTCGCCACAATATTTCCGCGACACAAATCTTTACGTCGCAACCTTGTGTCGCAACTCAACCCAGCGTCGCATATTGTGTCGCTAAAAACAGAACGTTAAAAACCCATTTTTCACTAAGTGTCGAACTTAAACGGAAACGAATACCTACACACGATACGATACACGAACTGTACAAACATTAGAAACGCAATTACATTATTAAAATGTCGATTTTAAACTATCACCAACGAGTCGTATACATTTTCACAACTACGAAATACAAACGTAAACGTTAAACAAACTCTTTGGACATAACTTGGTTGTACGAACACTAGCATGGATGGTCAACTACGACATCCACATACTTATTAAATCTCACACGTTTAGTGCATTAGGAGATTTCGACTAGACTTTACTTGGGCTTTAGGATTTGCTAGCACACGCGCTTACTTAACTCAACAGGTGAGTTCATAGCCCCTACTTTACCGTTTTACTACTTTTGAACAGGGGTGGATAACATAGTCAACTGCTTATTTGATTGCCATAACTGCTTTTACTTACATGATTGTGTACTTGTTTTACTCAAATGATTAGAGTACCTTGAACTGTTGAACTATTGTACAAAACTGGAAATTTTGAAACAACATTTTCATACTATAAACGTGTTAAACTTGTCTGGTAAACTGGAGAACGACCGGTACTTTTTATGTAAACGCTGGAGAACGACCAGTAACGTATTTTAGTGCCAGAGAACGACTGGCCAAGTTGGACGGGAGAACGACCCGTGCGTATTAGACCGGAGAACGACCGGTAACTGTATTTTTCGCTGGAGAACGACCAGCTGTGTTTGGACGGGAAACGACCCGTGCGTAAAACTGTTTTCGCTAGAGAACGACCAGCAGTGTTTGGACGGGAGAACGACCCGTGCGTTTTAGACCGGAGAACGACCGACACTGTTTTGGAAACGTTGGAGAACGACCAACAACATATTCTAAACTGTACTTTGGGTAACATCCCACGTAAACTGTATTTGGGCAACATCCCAACCGAACTACATTTGAATAACAATCCACAAAACGGTTACTTAACTATTATGGCAATAACTGTTTACGAACATATTTGGTTAAACAAACTGTAGTTGCAAACTTAAAACCTGTGAATTCACTCAACCTCGTTGTTGACTTTTACGATGTTTTTTAGAGAATTAGCTGCGCATGTAAGAACCGCCTGCACACATGGAACTTAGGCGACACGTGAAGCTTTAGGATGCCAACTTTTGACAACTGGATTTCTTTTATATAACTAAAACTGTTTAGTCATATTTACGAGATCTACTTTTGTAACTTAAATACTTTTACATTTGTACGATTCGATGAATCGTAAACCTTGTAACTAATACTTTTGGCATCTTAATATATGTTTGGTTGTAATTATAAGCTCTGATAGGTATGCATGTACTTTGTATACGTGGCACCCCCAGCTTATACCAATGCTTCCGCTAACCGAGATCAATGAATTTGGGGGTGTTACAAAACACGATTTCGGCATCCATTGAAGGGGGTTTATTTGGAACTTTATCTAGTTGTGGAACGGCGTACGAGATAAGAAAAGGGCGATTGATTGCATTTTGTAGACTAATTAGGGCAAACAGGCTGAATAATAGAAATTGCAAAATTGAAGGAAACCCACGCCCAAAATTAAATTCTTACCATGAATAACTAATCAATCTATGGTTTTAAAGTTTTCAAATTCAAATTTCATCTAGAGAGTGTACGGGAGTATTTGGGCGTGTTCTGTGTTTTTTAAGGTTGGAATGATGTGCGGGAGTGATTAATTCAATTGGGGGTATTATAGTAAATACATAATATATGCTGGCATTTATTGGCTAATCACCATCATGCTTAGTAATAATTTGACAAAGCTGAAGCAAGAATGATTTCCTAATCAGACTCTCAAATAATATTATAGAGAGGTTTTGATTAATCAGAATATAAGTAGGGAAATTGATATATACTAGATCATAACTCGCGAAATTCGCGGGCTACCTCAAGATTTTAATACAATGTTTTTATTTATTGTAATGTTAAGATGTGGTAAATTGAATTATTAGCCTTTTTGTGTGACCAAAAATTACACCTAGTATGACTAGACGAAAACTCGTGCACGGCAATGAGAATTTCTAGCCAAAAATAATTATTGTAGTGATATTGTGATTATGTGTTTCGTGTAATGTTTTTTATTAATACATATAACAATGACAAATAATGTTCTACAATCAAAACAACGATACCAACCTTTAATTAAAGTTTGAATTAAATATTATACCAAAACAAATTACACAATATGTCACACCCCCAAAATCGGTAATCGTGTTTATTAATGGTTAGCGGAAGCATTATCATTTATTAGCGGAAGCATATATGTATTAGTTAAGCAGCGGGGGCGCTGACGTTTCAATAGTGCATTCACTGTATCAGAGCATATGATCATACAGAACATATATGTAAATATTTAAGATGCCATAAGTTTAAGTTATTACAAAAGAGTACGACTTATAAAGTCGTACAAATAGTAGTGTTGTAGCACAACATAAGTTTTTGAAATACAAGTTTATAAAAGAGGGATTTCGTAAGTATAACCAATGAGATTGGTAATACAGAAGAAATCCAAGTGTCCCAAAAGTGGCATCATAAATAGTCGGGTTGCCTACGTCCTTTATGCGTGCAGATGTACCTGAGTCCTAATTCTCTGAAAAACATAGAAAATCGTCAACATTGAATGTTGAGTGAATTCACAGGTTTTGTTTATATTGGTCAAACCATGTTTTGTATAAATCATTCATGTACACAAACATAATGTTTATATGTAAAGTAGGAAACGCAAGTATTCTTAATTAAAGAAAGCATTTCCTATTAAGTTGTAAGAATGTCATTCTTACTCAAGTTCAGTCAATGTGTTAGGAAACACAAGTTTAATCAAAAACATTTCCTAATTATATGGTTTACAGGATATACAGGTTTATCAAATAAGTAAACCTATCCATTCAAGTTGTTACAGGAAATTCAAGTTTATAAATCAAATAAACATTTCCAGTTCAATAGTTATAGGAAAATCAGGTTTAGCAGTCAAGTAAACATTTTCCAACAGATAGTTAACAGGAACTCAAGTTTAACAATAAAGTAAACATTTCCTTATAAAAGTATGCGTGTAGGAACACCTGTCCTATTAGTTATCACGGGGAATACCTTTCCCAAAACAGTAGTTGAGTAGTTGTGTAGTTTAAGTGGGAAATACAGACTAAGATCCCTCTAAGGTGAGCGACACCTTTAAAGTTAAAGTACGACTCCTAGTGCTATAACCAATCCATGACTAGTAGTTGTGTTGTTGCCGCAGTAACAATCTAAGTATACACTCCTCGTTACGACTGCCGTCGTGTGGTTGGAATGACCAACGAGTTATATCCTGGGAGGGTTGTCAAATCGATAGTACTATCTGTATACTCAGTGGCTAGAGTCACCTAGCTAATGGTTATAGGTTGTAAGCACTGGGACTTATGTGCACTACAACTACCTCACGTAAACCTAGGTTCGTACCAAGATGCGTTGTCATATTCCCAAAATAGTTATGAAAAATCATTTCATACAAATAGTTGAGTATAAAAGCATGTAAAGCAATTATATAAATACGTTGCATGTTACACCAAAATAGTTCTATGTTTTCCACCCCAAGTTTAGAAAGCAGTAAAACAGTTAAAAGTGGGGCTGTGAACTCACAGGTAGCAAATCTTCAGCAAGCAATACAACTAGTAATATAGGCGTCCGATAGCGTCCTCAAAGTCCTAGACACAAGACATATACTATATAAGTATTTGTACAATTTTAGTTGGTTGGTGATAAATGCGTTGAAAAATAAATATTATTTTTCGAGTTATGTTTAGTGTCTAATCATTTGTTACGCGTAAGTATATACCTATATATATACTTATTAGTTGAATATATATATATATATATATATATTCGTATATATAAAAGTCGTCGTTATATAAAATAGTCGTCGTTTTATATATAATCCATTTATAGTTAGTACTAAAATGTTTTGCGCATTTCACACACACACACACACACACACACACACACACACACACACACACACACACACACACACACATATATATATATATATATATATATATATATATATATATATATATATCAAAAAATTGTTATCGTTCCAATTTTTTTTTTTGTCATATCCATTTAGTTCCTTTTTACCAAATAATTACTAGATTAAAAATAATGTTTCGTGTCGTATACATTTTTAAAGTTAATTATTCGATTGACCCATAATACTTGATCCATTTATTTAGCCCATCAATATATCGGCCCAACGCCCAGCCCAACAATATTTCAGCCCAACCATAATTCGGCGCAACCATAATTCGGCCCAACAACTCCACAAAAATATATATTACATTAAAGTTGGTAATGGGGTTTGAACCCATGACCTTCCGCTTCAATCTCCACCCTTATACCACTAGGCTAAGTTTATCTTTTGGTTTAATGGTGTATCATAATATATTTATTTGTTTGATAGCAGCTTAGTTTAAAATTTTAAATTAAAATCAAAGCAGGCTACGGGGATCGAACCCCTGACCTTTCGCTCCATACCCAGCGCCTTTAACCAGTTTGCCAACCCTTTTCTTTGTTGAAAATCTACTTAACATGTATATATGTGTGTTAGAAATTTCTGTAAAATTTGTTTTATTTAAAACCCAAAGATCCGTTAATACATACATATACATAGTTTTCATTTTTAACTTCGATTTTTAACATGTGTTCGGCTATTATCAATCACAACATCATGTTTAAGCATAATATTAAAAGTTATTACATAATCATCACCACAAATTACATAATTATAATAATTTATATAAATGAAATTGGAAAAGTTTGGGATGAAGGAATTCCTCACAATGTTTTAAGATGATGATGGTGATGATTCTATGATGTCGATGGAACGATGATGATGATGATAAGATGAAGATTATGTGATCATTCTTGTTACTAGTTTGTGTATGAAAGTATGAGTATGATTATGGTGATGAGGTGGTGACAATAAATTAATGGTTTTTGCTCTTGCTTTGTTACTTCTGCAGCTTCTGTTTGTCTGCTCACGTTGGAAGCCACAGGAAAGAAAGAAATATGGTTGGTAGCTCAAAATAATTGAAGTTGTGGTGGTGGTGTATTATTGGTGTTAGATGTAAATATATTAAAAGGGTTTTCCATCTTTGTCAACGAGGGAGTATGGAGGGGTATAGGAGAGTGTCGAACAAATATCTTAATTTTGTTATTTGTTTGGGCTTTTAACCCATTAATTCCGGGTGCGGGTATAATTAGTTGTACCCCGTGTATAACACAATTAGTCGTTAGTCTAAATCTTATTTTAAACTTAGTAATTGAAAATGATAAAAATGAAATACTTTATCGAAATAATCATTAAAATTATTTACAGTTTTTACGCAGTACGTTAAATTGGGTGCCAAATTTCAGTTGAATTTCGAATTCATATTTTGAAGTAATGTTCCAAATACTAAAACAGGATTGGGAAAAATAATTCTTTTATTATTTTCGACTTTTAGGCACGTTTTATAATTGTTTCTGTTCGTGTATAACGCTTCCTAAATAGCAGTCTAAAGGTTTCCGTTTTATTTTTGTTCTAATACTTTTCTATAATAATTTCAAACAAAAATTATTCAAAAGTATTTTGAAGTTCTTTTCGGAACTTGATAATTCGCGTTTGATACGTTTAATATAAAACGTATAAGTTATTATATTATTTCAATAATATAAATATCTAATATTTGTAATTAATAATTTTCGAATTATTAATTATTTCGTATCACCAACTATATTGTATTCAGTTTATCGAGTGTAATATGTTCATTTCGTACGTAATTATATATACATATAACTACAAGTCTAATACGTCACGTATCACAGTAAGTTTCACACAACTTTTCACGTAAAAATCGTTTTGAATTCACTAATCAGGGAATTACTCAAGGTAATGCATGAAATTAGGTAAGGATTAATACCCAAAATGGAGGATTGTCACATTCTCCCCCCGTTAGCGAAATCTCGTCCCGAGATTTAAGTTGAGTCGTGAGTCTCGGTCACGTTTTTGAAAAGTGTAGGGTATTTCTTTCGCATTTCATCCTCGTGTTCCCAAGTAGACTCAGGGCCACGTTTGGAGTTCCAACGAACTTTGACAAGTTTGATCCGACTGCGCCGGAGTTTGTGGGTTTTGCGGTCAATTATTTCGATGGGTTCCTCCACAAAATTTAGTTTTGATTCAATAAAGACCTCGTCAGGAGGAATGATGAGTGTTTCGTCCGACAGACACTTTTTAAGATTACTGGTATGAAAAGTGTCGTGAATGTTACTAAGCTCTTGTGGCAGTTTGAGTTTGTAAGCGACAGGACCAATCCTCGCAAGGATTTCAAAAGGTCCAACATATCGCGAGTTAAGTTTTCCTCGTTTGCCAAATCGTGCTATCCCCTTCCAGGGCGATACTTCGAGTAGGACCTTGTCTCCTACTTGAAACTCAAGAGACTTACGACGGTTATCGGCGTAACTCTTTTGTCTGTCTCTCGCCGCTTTCAATCGGTTGAGTACTTGAGATCTCTTGTCCGTGGTTTCTTGGACAAGCTCAGGTCCGGATAGTTGTCTGTCACCCAACTCTGCCCAACAGAGTGGTGATCGGCATTTGCGTCCATACAGTGCTTCGAATGGCGCCATCTGTATGCTGGTGTGATAACTGTTGTTGTAGGAGAATTCTGCTAGTGGGAGATGAGCATCCCAATTTCCTCCAAAGTCAATCACACACGCTCGCAACAAGTCTTCGAGCGTTTGAATCGTTCGTTCACTCTGGCCATCGGTTTGCGGATGATAGGCCATACTAATGTCGAGTCGAGTACCTAAAGCCTGTTGTAGTGATTGCCAGAAACGAGATGTGAATCTGCTATCTCTATCAGATATAATGGACAATGGTACACCGTGTCGAGAAATGATCTCTTTGATGTAGATCTTTGCCAGTTTCTCTAGTCTGTCAGTCTCTTTGATAGCATTAAAGTGGGCTGATTTCGTCAATCGATCGACAATCACCCATATTGAATCAACTTTAGCTGATGTCTTTGGTAGTTTTGTGATGAAGTCCATCGTTATGTGCTCCCATTTCCATTGTGGCATCTCTGGTTGTTGCAAAAGTCCTGAAGGTTTTTGATACTCAACCTTGATCTTTGAACAAGTTAGACACTTGCTGACATAAGTAGCAATGTCTCTTTTCATGTTAGGCCACCAATAGAAACCTTTCACGTCTTGGTACATCTTATCTGCACCAGGATGAATCGAGTAGTTGGACTTGTGAGCTTCGTCCAAAATCAGCTTACGTAGTTCATCGTCGCACGGTACCCAAATTCAATTCATGAAGTATAAAACTCCATTTTCTTTGGTTTCGAGCTGTTTCTCCATTCCCTTCAGGGATTCTTCTTTCATGCGCTCGTCGGTGAAAGCTATTCGTTGCACGTCACGAATTTGAGTAATAAGATTCGAGTGGATTGTCAATACCAAAGCTCGAACTCTGCGAGGTTTAACGTTCTCTTTACGACTCAGGGCATCCGCTACTACATTAGCCTTGCCCGGATGATATTTAATCTCACAGTCGTAATCGTTCAGCAATTCGACCCAACGTCTCTGTCTCATGTTGAGCTCTTTCTGGTCGAATATGTGTTGTAAACTCTTATGGTCAGTGAAGATCGTACACTTTGTACCATATAGGTAGTGTCTCCAAATCTTGAGTGCAAAAACGACTGCTCCCAACTCTAAGTCATGAGTTGTATAATTCTTCTCGTGAATCTTCAATTGACGAGATGCATAAGCAATAACTTTGTCGTTTTGCATGAGAACACAACCTAAGCCTTGGTGTGAGGCATCACAGTAAACGATGAAGTTCTCTGTTCCCTCAGGTAAAGATAGAATCGGTGCGGTGCTCAATTTTTGTTTCAACAACTGAAAGGCGTTCTCTTGTTTCTCTCCCCATTCAAATTTCTTATCCTTCTGAGTTAAGGTGGTGAGTGACTGGGCTATTTTAGAAAAGTTTTCGATAAATCGCCGGTAATAGCCAGCCAAACCAAGAAATTGTCAAATCTCGGTTGGGGTCCTTGGAGCTTCCCAGTTTTTGATTGCCTCTATTTTGGACGGGTCCACATGAATTCCTTTATCATTTATCACGTGACCAAGGAAATGAACCTCTCTAATCCAAAACTCACATTTGGAGAACTTAGCATACAGTTTCTCGTTCTCGAGTAGTTGGAGGATAAGTTTCAAGTGCTATTCGTGATCCTCTTTCGTCTTTGAGTAAATCAAAATGTCATCAATGAACACAATGACAAACTTATCTAGGTACGGTTTGCACACTCGGTTCATGAGATCCATGAATACTACAGGTGCGTTAGTCAATCCAAACGGCATGACTAGGAACTCATAATGACCATAACGAGTCCTGAACGCGGTCTTCGGCACATCCTCTTCTCGAACCTTCAGTTGATGGTAACCAGAACGAAGGTCGATCTTAGAGTAATAACTCGATCCTTGTAGCTGATCGAACGAATCTTCAATGCGTGGTAACGGAAATCGGTTCTTGATAGTTACTTTATTCAACTCTCTGTAGTCAATGCACATCCGCATGGATCCATCCTTCTTCTTGACAAACAAAACCGGAGCTCCCCAAGGTGAAAAGCTCGATCGGATGAATCCTAAGTCTAAGAGCTCATGCAACTGTGTAGACGGTTCTTGCATTTCTGATGGAGCTAGACGATAAGGTGAGCGAGCGATTGGAGCGGCTCCGGGCACCAGATCGATGCGAAAACCGACTTGTCTCGGAGGTGGTAATCCTGGAAGATCGTCAGGAAACACTCCCGGATAGTCTCGCACTACAGGTATGTCGTCCAAGCGTTTCTCTTCGGGTTTCTTTTCCACAACATGTGCCAAAAATGCTGGATATCCCTTTCGGAGATACTTCACAGCTTTCATGCAATTAACCATCTTAATGTCACTCTCTCTATTATCTCCTTGTATCACCAAGGTTTCTCCAGTCAATAATGGTAGACGTACCATTTTATCAAAACAAACAATCTCTGCACGATTCTTCGACAACCAGTCCATACCGACTACGATGTCAAAGCTTCCCAACTCAACCGGTAGTAAGTCTATTTTGAAAGGATGACCCTCCAATGCTAGAGTACATCCTGGTACTATTTCTCCTGATTCAATCAACTTACCATCGGCTAGTTCTAGAGTGTACTTGTTGTCTAGTTTACGGGATTTAATGTCTGATAGTGGTCTAAATTCCTTAGACACAAAGCTCAAATCGGCGCCTGAATCAAATAACACAGAGGCATAATGGTTGTTAACTAGAAACGTACTAGTGACTGTGTTGGGGTCCTGGCGTGCCTCTTGTGCTCCAATGACAAATGCACGACCTTGAGCTGGTTGGTTATTGGTGTTACCACGGTTGTTATTGTTGTTGCGGTTGTTGTTGTTCCGGTTGGTATTGCGGTTCTGATTGTTTTGGTTGCCACGGTTAAGTTTAGGGCACTTGTTTCGGAAATGACCTTGCTCGCCACATTCAAAACATCCATTAGCTGGTCGATCCCTATTTGCTTGAGTAGTGGGGTTCGATCTACAGTATTGGGTCAGATGCCCCCAGTGTTTGCAGTTCCCACAGAAAGTACAATCACCCTCATAGTGACGTTCACACTTGCCACACTTGGGCTTGTTCCCCAAGTAAGTCTTTTGTTCAGCAGTTGTGGCAAGGTAAGCTTTGGCGGTTCCAGCCTGCTTCTTATTCTGTTGACCCTGACGGTCATTCCACTTACGTTTCCCATTTCCAGACTTTCCAGCATCAGTACTGCTTGATTCGCCCTTACCCGAAGTAGCTTTCTTAGTGAGGGTCCCCATCCTGACTGCTTCATCAGTCAGACTTTGCGCTAGAGTAACAGCACTCCTGAATGTGTCAGGTTTGGACGATGTGACCAAACTCCTGATTTGCGGTGCCAATCCCCAAATGTAACGCTCAATGCGTTTGTACTCAGGTGTCACAATATGTGGCACTAGACGTGCTAGTTCCTGAAACTTAGTGGTGTAACCAGTGACATCAGCGCCAATCATCTTGATGTCCCACAAGTCGGTTTCGACTTTCTACATCTCACTTCAGGGACAGAACTCTTCCAACATCATATTTTTTAGAACTTCCCATGACATGGAGTAGGCGGCTGGTCGTCCAAGTGATTGGACCTGTCCGTTCCACTGAGTTAGTGCTTTGTCAGAAAGAGTGCAGGTGGCATACTTCACCATATAGTCAGGTAAACAGTCACTGATGTCCAACACTGAATCTATCTTTTTTTTATCCAATGGAAAATACCAATAGCACCTTCTGTGCCGCGAAAAGTAGTTGCCTTTCAAGCCAGAAATATTTTGTATGAACACCCGCGTCTAGTATTCACAGGTGTCTCATCATCAACAGGGGTAGACCCGCTGTTATTCATCACATTATCGCGGTTGCGGCTTGCCTCATATTGGGCAATGCCTTCAGCCACTCGCCGAGCGATAATCTGTTCAGTGGTTTCAACGATTGGAGGTGTAGTCGCTCGTTGACTGTTCCTAGTCGTTCGGCGCTTGGGTGGCATGACTCAGTTTTGTGATGAATAAAACACAGAAATCAATGCCAAGATATGGAATGTGAAGAACAAGATTTCACATTATTTAGTCAATGAATGATATGAAGGAATTATGGTATCCCCATTACGTATCTCACGATTTTGAAACGCCCATATATACTTAGTATAATATAATCACGTTGGCCAGGCGTCATTATATGATGCTTAATACATATTTCTTTTCATTACCGTTTAACACGATCAGGTTCAAATGAATTCAAGATGAGACTTTAACAGTTGAAGCGTAATACGTTCTAAGGAGTAAAAGATGTGATCGCAAGAGGTTATCGATTGGTTTTCGTTCTAACACACGTATATAAGTATAAGTAGGGTACGCTAATCAACCCTAATCGATCTCACTCATAGCAATACTAGTTGTAATAAACATGGTAATGTAAACCAAACATAATATATATTATATTATATTATAGGTTAAACATCGTTACATAAGTTTTATACAAGGATGGGATTTACTATATATAAATATACCCATTAGTCAGAAGTGTTAACCTAATACAGTGTAGTCACAATCTGCCATACATAGGTCTAACTGAGATAAGATAAGTACGTTCCTACATCTACTATATATCATATAATCATCATCATGCTGACCCCATCTACACTTTCTGCCACTCGAGCATGCTCTTCTAGCATCTGTACTCGGGCACAGGTAGCATGGGTATTCCTGAGTTTCTTAAGAGATAGTCCTTTCAGTGGTTCCGCGATCATGTTCGTTGTTTCATCTACACCAGGTGTCAAGTTAGACGTTGGAGTAGGCATAGTCATTAAGTTCTCGTTGACAGATGCAGCATCGACGTTATAGTTGTGCTAGAACGGTTCCTCGTCAGATTCGATCGCGTGTATAGGACGTTCATTAACCATACTCGTAATATATATAGTGTTTACGTAGTGAAATAGAGTTATGCAATGTATGAATGCATGAGTGTTCTAGCCAAGGCTATAGTCTAGGTCTCTAAGGCTTTCAGGTCACCTAAAGACTTCTAGTTCGCTATAACCAATGGCTCTGATACCAAGTCTGTCACACCCTCAAAATCGGTAATCGCGTTTATTAATGGTTAGCGGAAGCATTATCATTTATTAGCGGAAGCATATATGTATTAGTTAAGCAGCGGGGGCGCTGACGTTTCAATAGTGCATTCACTGTATCAGAGCATATGATCATACAGAACATATATGTAAATATTTAAGATGCCATAAGTTTAAGTTATTACAAAAGAGTACGACTTATAAAGTCGTACAAATAGTAGTGTTGTAGCACAACATAAGTTTTTGAAATACAAGTTTATAAAAGAGGGATTTCGTAAGTATAACCAATGAGATTGGTAATACAGAAGAAATCCAAGTGTCCCAAAAGTGGCATCATAAATAGTCGGGTTGCCTACGTCCTTTATGCGTGCAGATGTACCTGAGTCCTAATTCCCTGAAAAACATAGAAAATCGTCAACATTGAATGTTGAGTGAATTCACAGGTTTTGTTTATATTGGTCAAACCATGTTTTGTATAAATCATTCATGTACACAAACATAATGTTTATATGTAAAGTAGGAAACGCAAGTATTCTTAATTAAAGAAAGCATTTCCTATTAAGTTGTAAGAATGTCATTCTTACTCAAGTTCAGTCAATGTGTTAGGAAACACAAGTTTAATCAAAAACATTTCCTAATTATATGGTTTACAGGATATACAGGTTTATCAAATAAGTAAACCTATCCATTCAAGTTGTTACAGGAAATTCAAGTTTATAAATCAAATAAACATTTCCAGTTCAATAGTTATAGGAAAATCAGGTTTAGCAGTCAAGTAAACATTTTCCAACAGATAGTTAACAGGAACTCAAGTTTAACAATAAAGTAAACATTTCCTTATAAAAGTATGCGTGTAGGAACACCTGTCCTATTAGTTATCACAGGGAATACCTTTCCCAAAACAGTAGTTGAGTAGTTGTGTAGTTTAAGTGGGAAATACAGACTAAGATCCCTCTAAGGTGAGCGACACCTTTAAAGTTAAAGTACGACTCCTAGTGCAATAACCAATCCATGACTAGTAGTTGTGTTGTTTCCGCAGTAACAATCTAAGTATACACTCCTCGTTACGACTGCCGTCGTGTGGTTGGAATGACCAACGAGTTATATCCTGGGAGGGTTGTCAAATCGATAGTACTATCTGTATACTCAGTGGCTAGAGTCACCTAGCTAATGGTTATAGGTTGTAAGCACTGGGACTTATGTGCACTACAACTACCTCTCGTAAACCTAGGATCGTACCAAGATGCGTTTGTCTTAATTCCCAAAATAGTTATGAAAAATCATTTCATACAAATAGTTGAGTATAAAAGCATGTAAAGCAATTATATAAATACGTTGCATGTTACACCAAAATAGTTCTATGTTTTCCACCCCAAGTTTAGAAAGCAGTAAAACAGTTAAAAGTGGGGCTGTGAACTCACAGGTAGCAAATCTTCAGCAAGCAATACAACTAGTAATATAGGCGTCCGATAGCGTCCTCAAAGTCCTAGACACAAGACATATACTATATAAGTATTTGTACAATTTTAGTTGGTTGGTGATAAATGCGTTGAAAAATAAATATTATTTTTCGAGTTATGTTTAGTGTCTAATCATTTGTTACGCGTAAGTATATACCTATATATATACTTATTAGTTGAATATATATATATATATATATATATATATATATATATTCGTATATATAAAAGTCGTCGTTATATAAAATAGTCGTCGTTTTATATATAATCCATTTATAGTTAGTACTAAAATGTTTTGCGCATTTCACACACACACACACACACACATATATATATATATATATATATATATATATATATATATATATATATATATATCAAATAATTGTTATCGTTCCAATTTTTTTTTGTCATATCCATTTAGTTCCTTTTTACCAAATAATTACTCGATTAAAAATAATGTTTCGTGTCGTATACATTTTTAAAGTTAATTATTCGATTGACCCATAATACTTGATCCATTTATTTAGCCCATCAATATATCGGCCCAACGCCCAGCCCAACTATATTTCAGCCCAATAATATTTTGGCCCAACCATAATTCGGCCCAACAACTCCACAAAAATATATATTACATTAAAGTTGGTCATGGGGTTTGAACCCATGACCTTCCGCTTCAATCTCCACCCTTATACCACTAGGCTAAGTTTATCTTTTGGCTTAATGGTGTATCATAATATATTTATTTGTTTGATAGCAACTTAGTTTAAAATTTTAAATTAAAATCAAAGCAGGCCACGGGGATTGAACCCCTGACCTTTCGCTCCATACCCAACGCCTTTAACCAGTTTGCCAACCCTTTTCTTTGTTGAAAATCTACTTAACATGTATATATGTGTGTTAGAAATTTCTGTAAAATTTGTTTTATTTAAAACCCAAAGATCCGTTAATACATACATATACATAGTTTTCATTTTTAACTTCGATTTTTAACATGTGTTCGGCTATTATCAATCACAACATCATGTTTAAGCATAATATTAAAAGTTATTACATAATCATCACCACAAATTACATAATTATAATAATTTATATAAATGAAATTGGAAAAGTTTGGGATGAAGGAATTCCTCACAATGTTTTAAGATGATGATGGTGATGATTCTATGATGTCGATGGAACGATGATGATGATGATAAGATGAAGATTATGTGATCATTCTTGTTACTAGTTTGTGTATGAAAGTATTAGTATGATTATGGTGATGAGGTGGTGACAATAAATTAATGGTTTTTGCTCTTGCTTTGTTACTTCTGCAGCTTCTGTTTGTCTGCTCACGTTGGAAGCCACAGGAAAGAAAGAAATATGGTTGGTAGCTCAAAATAATTGAAGTTGTGGTGGTGGTGTATTATTGGTGTTAGATGTAAATATATTAAAAGGGTTTTCCATCTTTGTCAACTAGGGAGTATGGAGGGGTATAGGAGAGTGTCGAACAAATATCTTAATTTTGTTATTTGTTTGGGTTTTTAACCCATTAATTCCGGGTGCGGGTATAATTAGTTGTACCCCGTGTACAACACAATTAGTCGTTAGTCTAAATTTTATTTTAAACTTAGTAATTGAAAATGATAAAAATGAAATACTTTATCGAAATAATCATTAAAATTATTTACAGTATTTACGCAGTACGTTAAATTGGGTGCCAAATTTAAGTTGAATTTCGAATTCATATTTTGAAGTAATGTTCCAAATACTAAAACAGGATTGGGAAAAATAATTCTTTTATTATTTTCGACTTTTATGCACGTTTTATAATTGTTTCTGTTCGTGTATAACGCGTCCTAAATAGCAGTCTAAAGGTTTCCGTTTTATTTTTGTTCTAATACTTTTCTATAATAATTTCAAACAAAAATTATTCAAAAGTATTTTGAAGTTCTTTTCGGAACTTGATAATTCGCGTTTGATACGTTTAATATAAAACGTATAAGTTATTGTATTATTTCAATAATATAAATATCTAATATTTGTAATTAATAATTTTCGAATTATTAATTATTTCGTATCACCAACTATATTGTATTCAGTTTATCGAGTGTAATATGTTCATTTCGTACGTAATTATATATACATATAACTACAAGTCTAATACGTCACGTATCACATAGTAAGTTTCACACAACTTTTCACGTAAAAATCGTTTTGAATTCACTAATCAGGGAATTACTCTAGGTAATGCATGAAATTAGGTAAGGATTAATACCCAAAATGGATGATTGTCACACAATAACTTGCCAATTATACTTGTAATTACACCAAGACTTGCCAAGTGTGCTTGCAATTACACCAAAAACATTACTTGCCCATTATACTTGTAAAATAACACCAACACCACATTTAACTATTAGATAAAACGAGGGTATATTTATAATTCAACTTTTCTCATTTTACACATTTTTAAATAAAATACATAAGCTTTTTATATGTAGTAAAGATACACTCAAATAGAAAGATGAAAATAATTCTAAAAATACATATCTTTTAGCTAATCCAAAACAAATAAACCAGTTAAAAATGTTTTGGAAGATTCATAAAAAAGTCTTCCCGCTAAGTCTTTTAGCCACAAACACTAACACAATAACAGTGTGTTTTTGAAACCCTAACTTTTTTTTATTTTTAGGATTGTGAGTTAAAAATATGGATTCGGTTATCGCAACGGTTAGCGGATACCATGGATCAACGTGACAGATGTAGCACTAGAATGGGCCGAGAAGAATGTTAAGAATAATCCACAAAATCCCGAACTCATTGAGATTCGAAAAGTCGACTTTGAAAAAGTGTTGAGTGATGAAAAAGCAGATAGTGGTAGAAATTATACGGAGATTAGCCAAGATACAGAGCATTTAACTCCATCATCATTTGAAACACATTCTGATGCAAAAATGAGCTACCATGGGCCTCCCATACTTCTAGGTGTGGTCAAAGCTGGTGAGAAGTTTGACTTCTGCATATGTAATCCTCCTTTCTTTGAGACAATGGAGGAAGCGGGACTTGACCAGAACACCTCTTGTGGTGGGACCCCAGCAGAGATGGTCTGTGCTGGTGGAGAACAAGCTTTTATCAGTCAGATGATTCAAGATAGCGTTGAACTTAAACAATCTATCAGGTACTACACATTTAGGTTTTAAGTTCTTTTCTTTTTCTTTCTTTTATTTTTCTTTTGAAAAAACTTCTTAATTTTTGCATTCGCGTGTCTTATAGATGGTACACATCAATGGTTGGAAAGAAATCAAATGTGAAAAGCTTTATATCAAAACTTCGTGAGGTGGGAGTTACCATAGTTAAGACTACTGAATTTGTTCAAGGTCAAACATGTCGGTGGGGGATTGCGTGGTCTTTTATTCCTCCAACTAGGAAAGTAATATCATCTCATGCGGCCTTGCAAAATGTCCTCACCTTCATGCTTGAGGTCAGGATATTTTTATGCCTTGTTATTTGTAGTTTTTCTTTTCATAACTATGCATGTCTGTAGAGTGATAAGATAAGGCTTTAAATGGATATCTAAGAATCTGCATAGCGAATATATCTAAAATCTGATTTTATAGTCATATAAGATGTAATCAGTATTTAGTAGTATGTTTTTCAGTTGATAGTCTTATACTACGTAATAAGGATGTGTAGACAACTGTTTGTGAAGTAGATCGTGCTTTTAAGAATTGAACAGAACTTAAATGACTATTTATTATGGTTTTCTCATCAATGTTAATACATTATTAACTGATTCTTTTCATATACGTGATCCATACATACAATCGGTATATCTTGTACTCAGATGCCGTCATGGATATGCATGATCACATTCTAATCTGTATGCAATCCATTGTACAAACTGCTTTATGAATTCGAAACTGGTTTACATTTTATATCCTGAATTTAGTAGCAGCACCTAATTTTTATCGTACTTCAGGGAATCCAACGTTAGTTCAACGCATTTCATGTTCTCCAATCAGTTGAAACCTTCTTCAAAGCGAGTGGTGCCTCCTGTAAAACAAATGCTGCATCATTTCATGTTGATGTAATGCTCAATTACACGTAAATTACATTGGTATTCTCAAATAAACCTCATCTGTCTTTTTCCCTAATGTACTTGGCATAATAATGTGATCAATATTAGATACACGCTACCATGTCACGCGGGCTAATACATTTGAGTTTTAAGAGTTAAAAATTAGATCTAAAGAAGAAAAAAGAAATAGAGTAATCTGTTGGGTTTTCTATTCCCTAACTTGATTAACATATGCAGCGGAAAATAACAATTAATCTAGATCAACTAGGAAACTAAACCCTAAAGGACCACTACTTAATAAAGCTATTAACAATAACAAAATAAATAGATAAATGAGAAAATACTAACCTTTGAGAAAACCAATTTCTCACGCGCAGACTACCTCGCAGAACCTTCATGCAGACTCCTTGCTCGACCTTCCATGCTTCGGATGGCAAGTGCCCAAAGTAGAACACCTCTAATGTTTCACACCCGTGAACCAAGAGAAACTCCAAATCCTACGGTCCCGACTCTACGTCGTGTAAACTCTCACAAGGATTCGGAATGAGAAAGAGAGAAAGTATTGAATTCAATTCGAAACTGGAATGATTGGAAACCATGGATTAGGCCTCTATTTATAGGGGAGGAGGAGGCCTTGGGGTTTATAATCCAGCCGATGTGGGACAACTGAATTCGGCTTCCAACCGCCAGTTGGAGCTTCCAACCGCCAGTTGGACTTGAATCCTATTCCAAGTCAAACACGCGTCACCGCCTTACAAACCCTAATCCTCCAACCGCCGGTTGAACCTTCCAACCGCCGGTTGGAATCACTTTCCAGAATATTCATTTTGTTTCATATTAATATTCAATTAATAAACAACTAAATATTCTTTATTGTTTCTGTTAATTACTTTTAGCTTCTAATTAATTTTCAACATTGATAATTAACAAACCAATTAATTAACTATAATATTAATTCCAATTAATATTATCTCTCTTATTGTTTCTTTTACTTTTCATCGAGGGCAACCCAAAAAGGACTCTACCTTTAGAATAGTCTTACCAATTAGTTATGACCTTGGACACTATTTCCAACATAATCGATGCAAAGAGACTTATTTTGGAAAGTTAGATCATCACGTTGTTCGCTATTAAGCATATTAATGTTGATGAAAATTTACACCTATAAGATTAAATAAAGAATTAATAGACATGGCCTTTGACTTGAAAGTTTAAACAGTTAGTTGTATGATAAGAAATCTGTTTTATATCAAAACTAAAGTTGTTTTTAGCAATGATTCAAATTTAAGAAAAATAAAATCCATGGATCACAAAAAAAAACCCAACAACAGAACGATGTTAATATGGTTGAATATCACATATGTTTGTGTATTGTTTAGCTCAATGTATATTAAGTATTAACTAAGAGATTATAGTATTAGTTACAAACCATAAAATATTTTAGTTACGACTTTAACGTATTCATCATATATTAAAGTTGTATAGCAATATGGACGATTAATTTTTATTGCCATTTGATAAAAATAAATCATGTTAATAATAAATATATGTAAATCTTCAAGTATTAAGGGTTTATTAATAAATTACTGGTTAAAACTTAAGATGTCATGGTACTTAAACTATAAGGACTGGAAAAAATTAAGAAAGTACTGAAAGTGCTAATTTTTAATAGTTGTGGGTACACCCTTTAAAAAATCAAAATAGATGTAGGAAATAATTTTAGCCGTAGGATCATGGAACCTAATCTATGGTATAAATTGCTCCAAGCTATTTTGCTTTAAGTATATATTATAGATTATAGATTACAAACTTACAGTTGTTGACTCGTGATTTCTAAGAGCTAGTGACGTTTTGGAGAGAATATTGTTGCTGAGGATTTTGTGGTGTGGTAAACTGTGTTATTGAGTTTTGTATTTTTTGTTTTCCAATTAAAAATATATTAAATAAATAAATTTAAACAAATTAATAACACAATAAATTGATTAACTAATAATCTAACTTATTTATAAAAATTTTAATCAAAAAATATATATTATATAATACTTATAATTTTGATTAAAAAAGAAAAATATATAAAAAAAATCATTTTAAATGGGCTTGGCCAACTAAACAAACACAAAAGAATAGCCCATTATAATTAAACCTACAGCTTCTTCTTCCGTAGTACACAAACGTATCTCCCGCTGCTGCTTCTTCTTCGTCGTCGTCGTACACATCAGATACACACAAAATATTGCTTGTTTATTTTCGAAATAAAAGAAAAAAAGAAAAAGAGGAAGAACACAGCGTCGCGTGTGGGACGTCGCTCGAAAACGCCGTCGGGAACGCCATTCCGGTGTGGAAGGATGCCGTCCGACGGTGTTCTCGTCCCAAAACGGTGAAAAAAATCCCCCCCCCCACACCGTGTGCTTTAACTCATAATTGTACTTGACTCGTAAAAGTCAATATATATATATATATATATATTATTTGAGATTTTTGTTTTTAAGAGAAGTAAAACATTGTGAGACAACATAAAACATAATTTAAAATAAATTAAAATCATTTCTTTTTGTGACACCCGCTAATTTAGGACTATGATTTAGTGCCTAATTACTTGTAATTACGTGTATTTAGTATTATATTAATCTAAATATACGTGACTTTTTGTGTAATTACATACACGTTTCTACGATTTGTTTAAATCGTACATTTACGAACCGGACGAGGTCCGACACTATTTACTATGGACGTTGGTGACAAACTTTTAAAATAATGTGGATTTATCCAAACAAACATTATTTACTTTAATATATTACAAGAATATATTACACGATTATACGTTTTGTTAAAACGTAACTTTACGCGACGAAAGTACACGAAACGCGCCCGACACATGAAATAAACACAAGTTATATTTTATAACTTCATAATAAGTATTTTGATAAAATACTTTGGCTAGAAATATCGCGATTACACGCGTACGGTAACTCGTTTAAAAACGTTACACAATTCGAATAAACGCACGATTCGCGACCAATGACCAAACGAAATCTCGAATATTATTTTAGTAACTTAAATAATGTTATTTGAGTAAAACTTTTATTTAAAATATCGGGTATTAAATCGTTAACAAAACGTATTATATAAAACGTTATACGATTAATTAAAACGCAAAACGATCGGGTAAACGGAACACGAATTTGGGAAAGCAAGTAAAAAGACCAAACCACCCCTTGTGGGACCCATGGGGGCCGGCCAAATGTGGGTGGAATGGCCTCCCCATACCCTTTGACTTACTTCTTGATCTTGCTTTCCATACACTTCAAACCACCACTCCATTTCTTCCATTTCTACACTCCAACTCCCTCACTCTTTTCTCTCCTTTCTTGGTGAAGAACCACGACCAAAACCAGTCCCAAAACACCCCTAAATCATCACAAGAACACCACAAAAACACCTTGGATTGCTAGGAGCATTTGGAAGAAAACGACCACCTCACGAGCCTCTACGTTTCTATCTTCTCGGTTTTTCAAACCGACTATTGTAAGGACCTCAAACATTTCTTGAATATGCTTTTATGATGCTTATTTACATGTTATGTTGCTTGTTCAACTCGAAAATGTCCAAAAACCTTAACGAAAGACGTTTTTGAAACAAGTATATACACACCGTTTTCTGGCCAGGAAAAACGACCTCACTAAAACGACCATAACTCGAGTTGTAGGTTGAATAAACGTGTTAGACCACTTGGAAAAGTTTGGTATTTTCGTCTTGAACAAAAAGTTCTTCTTTAGCTACTTCCAGAAATACACCCATTTTCGGGTATTACTTAATCTTTGGACATAGGTCTGTTCTGGACCTAATCCGACCCCTCGACATATTTATTTTTGTTTAAAATATTAAACGGACATATGAAAATACCATAAAATTCAGAAATGAACATTACATATAGGAGAACATGTGTGATTTTTGGTTAGGCTTAAATCGGACTACAAATGGGTTAAATCGAGAGTTGTAACGGAGTAAAAAATTCTGGAACCAAAAGCTAGGGCCTGTTTTTGTCATTTCACAAAACCGACCCTTCGGGACGACCATAACACGTAACGACAAATTTCTAAAGCTTATTTAATATATTTAAGACTACTGTAAAAGTATCGAGTCAAACCGAACCCGTTTGACCTAGTTAACGAAAGCGAACACTTAAACAAAATTCCGTAAATTCTAGTGTGGGATGAATAGTACTCCGTAAATTCTAGTGTGGGATGAATAGTACTCCGTAAATTCTAGTGTGGGATGAATAGTACTCCGTGAATTCTAGTGTGGGATGAACAGTAAACATTGACTTTTGTTGACTGTCGGACTTAGTAGTTTCGGACTTAGTAGTTTCGGACTTAGACACTGTCGGACACATACACACTCTCGGACCTATATATATATATATACATATTCGGATATATGTACGTGCATTCGGACTTATACACTTTCGAAAACTCATATATACATATATATATATATATATATATATATATATATATATATATACACTTGGAATACAATTACTTATTACGAGATTACACTCACAACAATTACTACTTATATGTATAAGTACATGAATACGAGTTTACACTCGCACGGACTTACATTCAGACAACGGTTACACGTCACAATACAAACGGTTAACTAATGTATATACTTTCCAAGATATACAACACTATGATTTACAAAAATAATAATACTTGAATTATTATTACATCTCCGTCACCAACGGGCCACACTTAACTACAAGCAACTACAAACGTACAAACGAATATTTGGACATTTTCTAGTTGAGTGGACAACTAGCATGGGTGATCCTTCGTGATACCAATTTACTTACTTGCTTACAACCTTGTGCGTTTCGGACGCCAGAAGGTTGCAGGGTTCGGAGAACCAACTTACGGACTTACATCCGCTATACTTGTTTGCTTACACAAACATACTTGCTAGACTCAGGTGAGTCTTACAGCCCCACTTTTACTGTTTTTACTTGGGGTGAGATATTTGCTATTGTTTTAAGTATGAACACAAGTACTGAACTGCTTACACTGCTTTTTCATACATTACATGAGTTGATTTTATCCACTGAAATCCTCCTATCATAAGTTGTTAGTTATGGACTTAAGCGCGAGTACCAGTAGATGGATCCATTTGGGACTGACAATCCCTGCCTGGGGTGGTAGTGCCATCACGGATTACACCGTAGAAACAGGCATATTAGTATTTGTTACATATGAGTGTCCGGATAGCACTCACGGGGGTACGTGATGCTGTACTTAAATGTACCATTCACACTACATTGTTAAGCTTCAACTTGTGAGCTCATGGTAATTGTGATTGGCCTACTGATTTACTGAGTTACTGATTTACTTACTATGCTCGAGGGCATTACTGGTACTTTACTTGTGGTTCATAACCGATTACTATACTAAACCTGTGAGATTCACCAACCTTTTTGGTTGACACTTTTTAGCATTTATCTCAGGTACATTACAGCAGTAGGACTGCACACCCTAAGGGGACTGATAGCTCGAGTCACATGCATACTACTTTGGAGATTCTGTCGCATTATTTTTGATTATGATTATTATGTAATAGAATCTCTAGGAACTACTTTCGAACTCGGAGCTTGTACTAGGATTTAAAAATGTAATACTTTTGTACTATTGTACGACGTTGCATATAGATGTTGTTTGCTTTACTTTGGTGCTTGATTATTGATTAGTAACACCCAAAACTTGCTTCCGCTAATCATTAAATTTGGGGGTGTTACAGATTGGTATCAGAGCCTAAGGTTATAGCGAACTAGGTTGCATTAGTGAGCCTAGACTATGACCGTTAGGCTGTATTTCCTCATTCGGTATGACTGGTTCAGGGATTACCTCATACGACTTTAATTTAACATAGCCTGATCAACTATGTACAATTAAATGAAGATGATGTGAAACCTGAAATGGGTTATGTTGAACAGGAAAATCGCTAGTTGACTGTGACTACGAGAGAAACGGGACTACTACTTACTTGTGCTATGCACACTAGGCTATTATGTGATATATGTAATTATATACATGGATAGGCCTCGCTTACATACTACGCTTCAGGCTATATTATATGTTGTAGATATATGAATATAGGCCTCATACTTCTTAACGCTTTGTCACAAAAATGACTGACAACTCTCCTGTAACACTTACTGTTTCGGACAATGAAGTCCAAGCACCGCAAACTCAAGAGAGGACAATTGTTCCGTCCGTCTCTCCAAACCAGGATGTTCCCGAACCACTGTTTTACTCATCTGGAGAAGCTCGAGTGATCCGGACTCGCCGTAGGGGTGTAGGATCGTCCCGAGCTGACCCTTACTCCAACTACACAGGCAACCCTACTACTAGGATGCTTCGTCCTCAAATTTCCCGCAAGTGGGACTGGTTACCCACAACACTAAACACATGGAGGTCTGAGGAAGAGATTCAGATTCCTGCTGACTCCATGGACATCTCCCCGTATACTCAGGAACCGATACATCACACAACACTAGTGTTGGCTGCTCGCCTCCACCGTTATGAGCAAAGGCTCGAGGACCTTGAGCGGGAGCAACACATGATGACATATTACCTATTACGACAAGCCCATGATCGCGTGGCTCAACTACAACAGGAACTGGAAGAAACAAATTACACTTTGGACATGGTACACCAACAAGTGATTGACGACAGAGGTGCGTCTGATCTCTTGCAAGCAAGGTTAGAGGAATGTGAACAATGTTCACAGGAAGCTGAAGAGTACACTCGTGTACTGGAACAACGGTTGACTTTGACCGAGGACGGCACTCGACAAGCCAGCAGACTTGCTGAAACTGTCACCCGTCTTACCACTGCGATATCACGACTAAACCTACGCCAGAATTAGTATAATGTCTATTGTAGTCTATTATGCTATCGTAGAACTCTTGTAATTCGGCTGGAAGTACCATACCCAGCATCTCTTGTAAAACATCTATGGTTGTAACCTTTTGGAACTCATATTATCAATCAACAACCTACTTCTATTACTATGCTGTGATGTTTTACAATTACCGCATTTATTTATACAACCATAGTAATCATCATTCTGATGCATATTCTAATGTACCTATCATTCCTTTTCTTGAAGAATCATGCCACCAAAGAAGAAAGGTTATAGCGATGCCGAAATCAATGATATTGTCTCCCGAGCCGTGGCCGAAGCTTTGGCTGCCCGGGAATCACCACGAGGCTCTAGGAGGAGTACTGATACTGCTGAGACTACTCCTGTCATCAAGCCTTGTTCTTACAAGGATTTAATCAGCTGCAAACCATTGAACTTCAAGGGCACGGAAGGTGCCATTGGTCTAATTAGGTGGATCAAAAGAATCGAATCAGTCTTCAGTTTGTGCAACTGCACGAAAGACAATAAAGTCAAATTTGCTGCATACACCTTTCAAGAAGGTTCACTCACATGGTGGAATACTCATGCTAATTCTGTGGGCATTGATGTAGCAAACCAACTCCCCTGGGCGGATCTGAAGAAAATGCTAAGGGACGAGTATTGCCCCACAGAGGAACTCCACTGGTTGGAGGAAGAGTTCTGGCACCTAACCGTTCAGGGCAATGATATCGCTGGTTATAGCACCAAATTCCAGCAACTCGCTTTTCTATGTCCAGGTTTGGTGGACACGACTGAAAAACGCATCAAGAAGTATATCCGCGGCCTTCCGGAAAACATCCAAGGAAATGTCGCATCATCTAAGCCAACTACCATTCAGCGTGCTATCCGATTGGCACACGAACTCATGGCAATGATTGTTAGCCGTGAAACACCCGCCTCACCTTCTGGCAACAAGAGAAAATGGTCTGGAAATTCTAGCAACCAGCACCAAAACCAACAACCATCCAAGAAGCTGGAAACCATCAAAGCTTACACCTCTAGCTCTGATGATAGAAAGAGCTACAAGGGGGACAAACCCTACTGTCCTAAGTGCCAACTTCACCATGATGGTTCTTGCCCCTGCAGCAAGTGCAAACGATTCGGGCACTTAGCTAGGGACTGCAGAGCCAATACTGCCAACTCCAACACCAAACCCAATGCACCCAGAGCCTGTTACGAATGTGGTGTTGCTGGGCATTTCAGGAATGATTGCCCCAAGTTAAAGAACAAGAAAGGGAACAACAACAACAACAACAACAATGCTCGAAGCAGAGCTTTTGTGATCAATGCTAAGGAAGCCCGCCAGGACCCGAATGTGGTCACGGGTACGTTCCTTCTCAACAATTTGTCTGCTTCTGTGCTGTTTGATACTGGTGCTGATAGAAGCTTTATATCCGATGAGTTTTACCCACTACTCGACATTACGCCCATTACCTTAGATTCTAAGTACACAATAGAATTGGCAAACGGAAAGCTCATTGAGGCCGATAATATGATACCTAACTGCATGTTAAACTTAGCTGATGAGCTATTCTCTATTGACCTTATACCTGTCGAGATCGGCAGCTTCGACATAATCGTCGGTATGGATTGGTTATCCAAACACCGCGCCGAGATTATCTGTTGTGAGAAAACTGTCCGTATTCCTCTCGTCACCGGTGGAACTTTAATCGTACAAGGGGAGACCGGTGGGACGAAACTCAACATCATTTCTTGTATGAAAACCCGAAAATACTTGAGAAAAGGGTATCAATCAATCCTCGCACATGTTATGGAGAAACAGCAGGAGGAGAAGCGACTCGAGGATGTGCCTATTGTTCGAGACTTCCCAGAAGTCTTTCCTGAAGACTTGCCTGGCCTTCCGCCACCTAGACAAGTCGAATTTTCTATTGACCTTATGCCCGGCTCAACACCCGTGGCACGAGCACCCTATCGTTTGGCACCATCCGAACTTCAGGAGTTGTCTACACAACTACAAGAACTCCTGGACAAGGGATTTATTCGACCGAGTTCCTCACCTTGGGGAGCCCCGGTCCTCTTTGTGAAAAAGAAAGACGGTTCTTTCCGCATGTGCATTGACTATCGTGAACTCAACAAGTTAACTGTTAAGAACCGTTACCCACTACCTCGCATTGATGACCTGTTTGACCAACTTTAAGGGTCGAGTTTTTATTCGAAAATCGATCTACGGTCTGGTTATCACCAACTCCGAGTTCGTGACGAAGATATTCCTAAAACAGCTTTTCGAACTCGTTACGGGCATTAAGAATTCCAAATGATGCCATTCGGCTTGACCAACGCACCGGCAGTATTCATGGATCTTATGAATCGGGTGTGTAAGCCTTACCTCGACAAGTTTGTCATCGTTTTCATTGACGACATTCTGATTTACTCGCGCAATGAACAAGAACACGCGCAATACCTGAGAACCATCCTAGAACTACTCAAACACGAGGAGTTATATGCCAAATTCTCCAAGTGTGAGTTCTGGATGCAAACTGTACAATTCCTTGGACACGTGATTGACAGTCAAGGAATTCATGTTGATCCTTCAAAAATTGAGGCTATCAAGGGATGGCAAGCACCTACTACACCTACTGAAGTACGCCAATTCTTAGGACTCGACGGATACTACAGGCGATTCATTGAGAATTTTTCAAAAATAGCACAACCTCTCACTGCACTGACTCAAAAAAAAAAAGGAAATTCGATTGGACTGACAAACAAGAGTCAGCTTTCCAGCTACTCAAACAGAAACTCTGCAGTGCACCTATCTTATCCTTACCCGAAGGCAACGATGACTTTGTGGTATACTGTGACGCTTCACACCAAGGTCTCGGTTGCGTGCTGATGCAACGAGACAAAGTTATTGCTTACGCCTCTCGACAACTCAAGGTCCACGAAAAGAATTACACAAATCATGACCTAGAGTTGGGGGCAGTTGTATTCGCTTTAAAAATCTGGAGACACTACTTGTACGGTACCAAGTGTACAATCTTCACCTACCACAAAAGTCTCCAGCACATCTTCGATCAAAAGGATCTTAACATGAAGCAACGTCGATGGGTCGAGTTGCTTACTGATTATGACTGTGAAATACGTTACCATCCAGGCAAGGCAAACGTTGTTGCCGATGCCTTAAGTCGTAAAGAACGAATGAAACCCCTTCGAGTCCGAGCACTTGTCATGACTATACACAATGACCTTATTATTCAGATTCTTACCGCTCAACTCGAAGCACTCAAATCTGAAAATGTCAAACACGAGGCCTTGCGAGGCATGGACAAACAGTTTGAAACCAAACCAGACGGGGCCAAGTACTTCTCTAACCGACTCTAGTTGCCCAACTATGGGAACTTACGAGACTTGGTGATGGACGAGGCACACAAGTCTAAATACTCTATACACCCTGGTGCCGACAAAATGTACTATGGCATCAAGGAGTTGTACTGGTGGCCCAACATGAAAGCCGACATTGCTACCTACGTTAGTGTCTTACTTGTTCTAAGGTTAAAGCCGAACACCAGAAACCTTCCGGTTTGCTACACCAACCGGAAATTCCTGAATGGAAGTGGGAACAAATTACCATGGATTTCATTACCAAACTCCCGAAAACCCCTAGCGGTTGTGATACCATTTGGGTGATCGTAGACGGACTCACTAAATCTGCTCACTTCCTAGCCATCAAGGAAACCGATAAGATGGAACGTTTGACACGGATCTACCTGAAAGAGATCCTGTCAAGACACGGCGTGCCCATCTCGATTATCTCTGACCGAGACGCTCGATTCACTTCTCGCTTCTGGCAGTCACTGCAAAAATCTCTTGGTACTCGTCTAGATATGAGTACAGCTTACCATCCTCAAACTGACGGCCAGAGCGAACGAACTATACAAACACTGGAAGATATGCTACGAGCCTGCGTAGTTGACTTCGGTACAAACTGGGAACATCACTTACCGTTGTGCGAGTTCTCGTACAACAACAGCTACCATACCAGCATTAAGGATGCACCCTTCGAGGCACTGTACGGTCGTAAGTGTCGGTCACCTATCTTTTGGACTGAGGTGGGGGATACACAACTCACCGGTCCGGAAATACTACATGAAACAACTGAAAAGATCGTCGGTATACAAAACCGACTGAAAGCTGCGCGTGATCGTCAGAAAAGCTATGCTGACGTGAGACGCAAACATCTCGAATTCCAGGTTGGGGATCGGGTACTTCTAAAAGTCTCGCCTTGGAAAGGCATTGTCCGCTTTGGCAAACGTGGGAAACTAAATCCCAGATACATTGGACCGTTCGAAATCCTTGAAAGGATTGGTTCAGTTGCATACAAACTGCAGCTACCTCCTGAACTCAGTAGCGTGCACCCTACTTTCCACATTTCTAACTTGAAGAAATGTCTGTCTGATGAGACACTGATTATGCCGCTCGACGAGATACACATTGACGATAAACTACACTTTGTCGAGGAACCCGTGGAAATCATGGACCGTGAGGTCAAACGTTTGAAACAGAGTCGTATTCCCATTGTTAAGGTCAGGTGGAATTCGAGGTGTGGTCCTGAATTCACTTGGGAACGGGAAGAACAAATGCGACTGAAATATCCACACCTGTTCACAGACCCTACTCACACCGCGACTTCGAGCTAATTTCGGGACGAAATTCTCCTAACGGGGGAAGAATGTGACACCCGCTAATTTAGGACTATGATTTAGTGCCTAATTACTTGTAATTACGTGTATTTAGTATTATATTAATCTAAATATACGTGACTTTTTGTGTAATTACATACACGTTTCTACGATTTGTTTAAATCGTACATTTACGAACCGGACGAGGTCCGACACTATTTACTATGGACGTTGGTGACAAACTTTTAAAATAATGTGGATTTATCCAAACAAACATTATTTACTTTAATATATTACGAGAATATATTACACGATTATACGTTTTGTTAAAACGTAACTTTACGCGACGAAAGTACACGAAACGCGCCCGACACATGAAATAAACTCAAGTTATATTTTATAACTTCATAATAAGTATTTTGATAAAATACTTTGGCTAGAAATATCGCGATTACACGCGTACGGTAACTCGTTTAAAAACGTTACACAATTTGAATAAACGCACGATTCGCGACCAATGACCAAACGAAATCTCGAATATTATTTTAGTAACTTAAATAATGTTATTTGAGTAAAACTTTTATTTAAAATATCGGGTACTAAATCGCTAACAAAACGTATTATATAAAACGTTATACGATTAATTAAAACGCAAAACGATCGGGTAAACGGAACACGAATTTGGGAAAGCAAGTAAAAAGACCAAACCACCCCTTGTGGGACCCATGGGGGCCAGCCACATGTGGGTGGAATGGCCTCCCCATACCCTTTGACTTACTTCTTGATCTTGCTTTCCATACACTTCAAACCACCACTCCATTTTTTCCATTTCTACACTCCAACTCCTTCACTCTTTTCTCTCCTTTCTTGGTGAAGAACCACGACCAAAACCAGTCCCAAAACACCCCTAAATCATCACAAGAACACCACAAAAACACCTTGGATTGCTAGGAGCATTTGGAAGAAAACGACCACCTCACGAGCCTCTACGTTTCTATCTTCTCGGTTTTTCAAACCGACTATTGTAAGGACCTCAAACATTTCTTGAATATGCTTTTATGATGCTTATTTACATGTTATGTTGCTTGTTCAACTCGAAAATGTCCAAAAACCTTAACGAAAGACGTTTTTGAAACAAGTATATACACACTGTTTTCTGGCCAGGAAAAACGACCTCACTAAAACGACCATAACTCGAGTTGTAGGTTGAATAAACGTGTGCGACCACTTGGAAAAGTTTGGTATTTTCGTCTTAAACAAAAAGTTCTTCTTTAGCTACTTCCAGAAATACACCCATATTCGGCAATTACTTAATCTTTGGACATAGGTCTGTTCTGGACCGAATCCGACCCCTCGACATATTTATTTTTGTTTAAAATATTAAACGGACATATGAAAATACCATAAAATGCAGAAATGAACACTACATATAGGAGAACATGTGTGATTTTTGGTTAGGCTTGAATCGGACTACAAATGGGTTAAATCGAGGGTTGTAACCGAGTAAAAAATTCTGGAACCAAAAGCTAGGGCCTGTTTTTGTCATTTCACAAAACCGACCCTTCGGGACGACCATAACACGTAACGACAACTTTCTAAAGCTTATTTAATATATTTAAGACTACTGTAAAAGTATCGAGTCAAACCGAACCCGTTTGTCCTAGTTAACGAAAGCGAACACTTAAACAAAATTCCGTAAATTCTAGTGTGGGATGAATAGTACTCCGTAAATTCTAGTGTGGGATGAATAGTACTCCGTGAATTCTAGTGTGGGATGAACAATAAACATTGACTTTTGTTGACTGTCGGACTTAGTAGTTTCGGACTTAGACACTGTCGGACACATACACACTCTCGGACCTATATATATATATATATATATATACATATTCGGATATATGTATATATGTACGTGCATTCGGACTTATACACTTTCAAAAACTCATATATATATATATATATACATATATACATATATATATATATATACATATATATATACATATATATATATATATATATATATATACACTTGGAATACAATTACTTATTACGAGATTACACTCACAACAATTACTACTTATATGTATAAGTACATGAATACGAGTTTACACTCGCACGGACTTACATTCAGACAACGGTTACACGTCACAATACAAACGGTTAACTAATGTATATACTTTCCAAGATATACAACACTATGATTTACAAAAATAATAATACTTGAATTATTATTACATCTCCGTCACCAACGGGCCACACTTAACTACAAGCAACTACAAACGTACAAACGAATATTTGGACATTTCCTAGTTGAGTGGACAACTAGCATGGGTGATCCTTCGTGACACCAACTTACTTACTTGCTTACAACCTTGTGCGTTTCGGATGCCAGAAGGTTGCAGGGTTCGGAGAACCAACTTACGGACTTACATCCGCTATACTTGTTTGCTTACACAAACATACTTGCTAGACTCAGGTGAGTCTTACAGCCCCACTTTTACTGTTTTTACTTGGGGTGAGATATTTGCTATTGTTTTACGTATGAACACAAGTACTGAACTGCTTACACTGCTTTTACATACATTACATGAGTTGCTTTTATCCACTGAAATCCTCCTATCATAAGTTGTTAGTTATGGACTTAAGCGCGAGTACTAGTAGATGGATCCATTTAGGACTGACAATCCCTGCCTGGGGTGGTAGCGCCATCACGGATTACACCGTAGAAACAGGCATATTAGTATTTGTTACATATGAGTGTCCGGATAGCACTCACGGGGGTATGTGATGCTGTACTTAAATGTACCATTCACACTACACTGTTAAGCTTCAACTTGTGAGCTCATGGTAATTGTGATTGGCCTACTGATTTACTGAGTTACTGATTTACTTACTATGCTCGAGGGCATTACTGGTACTTTACTTGTGGTTCATAACCGATTACTATACTAAACCTGTGAGATTCACCAACCTTTTTGGTTGACACTTTTTAGCATTTATCTCAGGTACATTACAGCAGTAGGACTGCACACCCTAAGGGGACTGATAGCTCGAGTCACATGCATACTACTTTGGAGATTCTGTCGCATTATTTTTTATTATGATTATTATGTAATAGAATCTCTAGGAACTACTTTTGAACTCGGAGCTTGTACTAGGATTTAAAAATGTAATACTTTTGTACTATTGTACGACGTTGCATATAGATGTCGTTTGCTTTACTTTGGTGCTTGATTATTGATTACTAACACTCAAAACTTGCTTCCGCTAATCATTAAATTTGGGGGTGTTACACTTTTTATAAATTTTCCTTTTATTTTTTGTATTATATTACATTAAAATTTTGTCTGAATAACTGACTCGTAAGAGTCGCACAAGTCTCGAAAGAGTTACACACAACTCGAAAGAGTCAATAAATAACTCGTAAAATTTAAAGTCATTTAGAGTCGAGATTCGAGTTGTCATGTTTTCAAATTTTTGACTCCACTCAAAAGAGTATAACCAACAATATTTGTAGTTATTTAGTCTGACATGGGTTGTTGTTATGATTAATCAAAGATACAACTAGCGGAAAATTATAGGAAAGTGATTCGTACACCACCTCAATTTATCCATTCACCGCTTAATATGCTTTATGGTGTTGTACAGTACAACACTGTAAAGCAGGTTTAGTGGTGTACGGATAAATTTTGGTGGTGTACGAATCATTACCCAAAATTATATCATGCAAAGTAGTGCAAGCTAGATTAAAATAAACATAATGCACGTGCCGACGCATACTTATTTTTTATTTTTTATAAAATAATAAAGCCACATGGATATCTAATCTTAGGATATTAATACGCATTGCATGTTTTTTTAAAATCCAAAGCTTTTATCTTAATAAATTATATATAAGAAACAGTTGATCTCATCAAAAATTTAATCAACCAATAAAATTACTCAATTTTGTCCAATTAGCTAAATTATAGGATTTAATGACATCATAAATCATTAATTATATATTATATGAGGAAAATTAATTATGATAACTTTATCCAAATAGGTATTCGTAATACATTAGGACTATTATAATATCACAATAGGTATTCGTAATACATTAGGACTATTATCATATCATATGCGTTGATGAGATTTAATCCTTCATATTAACAACTTTTAAAACCTATTTGTTTTCGTCCAACCCTGTGTAATACACGGGTATAGAGGCTAGTTAAAAGAGAACAAAAAGTAGTTCTCTCAACAACAAAAAGAGAGCAACCAAATTACAAAAGATGGATCATCAAGAAGGAAACCCAAAATAAGAAACATCAAAAATTGAACAAAGCAAAACACCTAACACCTACAAAAAGAATACAAAACAGACCCAAACTAGTCTGGGTTCTCCTAAATGACAGAACCTGGGCAAGCTAACCAGGAAATTCGATCAAAAGCACCCTGATGGACACGATTAGAGATCCAAAGAAGAGAGTTATTTTGAATTTGCGGGAACACATCCACCTCCTTTAACCGCATCTTATCACTCGGAAGTGAGTGAGAAATACGATTACGCCACTTCCAGATCGCCCACATAACAACCCGACACACCGCATCAAAGACTTTGGAAACCCTTTTATTCGCATTGCTTGTACTTTAAGCCCTTAACAAAAACAATTTTTTTTAATACTAATATATTATCATAACGGAATTCTCAATGGGAAATTGTCGAGTAGATTCAAGAGGCGGAGCCATGTAGAAGGTAGGGGTAGCAGTTGTTACAGGTCCATAACCAATACGCAGTGTAATGTCTATTGAAAAATAGCATTTTTAGTTGCATTTCTTGTTAGTGCTACGTGTTTCGAAATATTGAGATAACATTGCTACGAGTCACTTAAAATCTTGGATCCGTCATCGGTAGATTCATGATAAAAAAAACAAAGCATGAGATAACAAGTCAAGTACTAAAGAAAACCTTAAATGAAATGGTGCGTTGGAGGGAAAAGAAACATGTCGCCAAAAAGATTGTTAGGTGGGATCATGTTTTTATCAGCCATGCGATGGACAAAGGCAACAACATGGGTTTGTAGTATGATGTCATCATTTAGAAAGGTAATGTCACATCTAATTTTATCTCGTTCAAAGGGCGTGTGCACAAGTTTTTGAATTTTCTTTCGATTAGGAATTTAGGATGTACCCAAAATCTAAATCATGTTGAATAGAACTTTATAGAATAATATAATATATATAAATATTGACATAGCTCACGGTGAAATTTATAAAGTCAAACAAAACCTTGGACTTTAAGATCAACAAATTCAATTTGTCTACTAAAATTAAGATCTAATTCGGAATTGTTTATTTATTTATTTATTTTTGTCTCGAATTTTCCTCGAACTATCTAAACACTTATTTAACTAAATTAGTTAATAAAGCTACATAAATAGATCTAACGGATAAAGTAGGAAGTTTCTTTTGTAAACGAGATTCCATTCCATTCCATTATACAAACAAAGGTACGCAAATTTATGGGAGCACAATAAGGCACATGCTGAGATATTTGACTTATGAACGTTCCCAGAGTAATATAGTCTTATTTTATAACTCACGAAATTATTAAATTTGTGATATAATATACACAAAATTTGTAACCCATTTTATATATTTGTACATACGATTAATTAATGTAAGGATTAATTTCATATATACCCGATTTAAACCTAGGTTATAACTAGAATAGACAAATATTTGAGATATCAATTATTTTAATTTTTATTTTTCTTCATTTACACACTCAATTGTACCAATGTTTGAAAGGGACTAGTAGTTAAATGCGAACCTAGTACCATTTGTGTCATGTGTCTCTCATATGTGCGTGTGTTTGATCCAAAGATGCAACCCTGGTCCATAGTTCTATTCAAAGTTACCTCATATTGTAGGGTAGTAAAAAAAAGACTAAAACAACGTAGTCAATAAAACGAAATATGATAGGTATAAAGATCTGAGGGGCTTACGCTTTGCACTCCCAGAATTCTATTACGTTTTATGCTATTTTTTGCCACTTTATTTTCACAATATTCATCAGAGATATTAGATACAACTTGTAGATAGAGAAGCTCTTTATCAAAAATGCATCAAATAGGACCTTACGTTTTATGCTATTTTATACCACTTTCGAATCTCATTTTTCGATGTCTATATCATATCAAAATGGGGAGTGATCCGTATTCCATCAAAAATTATCCATAGACCACTAACTGTGTTTTACATTATTGTACTAAAGCACAGTTAGTGGTGTATGAATAATTTTTAGTAATACTACATCAAAATTAATTAATTTATGTGTTGTTGTCATATGTTTGACAAATTCAAATTTCTATGTATGACGATTGAGATTTCAAATGTAAGCAACATTAGTAAAATGTTATTACACTTTCGATTCGGCCATATTATTACGGTACATCATAGTATTGTACTGTTTTATTATAATGAAAGGAAGAACCATTCAAAATTAAGTCAGATAAATCGGTAGCTTTGAACGGTCGATCATCTCGCGTATCCTTAAAAAAACTTTTGTGTTAAATAAATCGATTTTTTTTTTCTAATAATTTACGGAAGTTATCTGGATATGTATAACGGAAATGAAATAAAAGTCAAAGCTTGTTTTCGATTGATATTTGACCATTGGGGGCCAAGCATGCAAAGTAAAGATTACTAGATTAGAGAAAAGAAGAAGCTTCCTTTTATGATGATCATAATTACTACTATACATTAGAATCCCCTTTTCATCTTTTAAACACAACCTATTACATCCTACCTTACCTTCTAAAGAATCATATATGATGTTTTTCACTTTTTTATTCTTAGATTGACTTGTAATTACAACATATATACAAATAATCAATGTATAAAAAGCATAATTTTGATGAATCCATCAAAAGTGACTGTCTATTCAACGTTACTATATATAAAAATCAATCAATATATTCTTTCAAATAAGCTCTTTTTTTTTAAAGACAATCTCTAAGTTAACTTCAAAACATGTTCATCACCTAACACATGGAACATGATTTTCTTCGAGATTCCAAATTAAACCACGAAAAAAAGTCAATGACTCGGTTTGATGCCTTTTTTTAAAGATTGATTCCGAACACTTAAAGATTGTTTATCCATGTAAGTCTTGTGTCTAAGTTCACATGCATTTTCGTTTTGTTAAGTTTTAGGTTAAGTTTATATAAGGTAACTGATCCTCACAAATTACCACCCATTTTTCACTTTGCTACCACGAAATTTCAAACTCTATCAACATACGAGCACATTATTATGATATGTTCACCATGAGTGTAGCCATTTAATTTGTAGACTAAGAAAGACGGCACAACAATTTCTCATATCAACGAGATCATTAATTAAAGGGGATATCATAGGTGCTGTCAACATTATTACAAAAATTAGGTGCAGTTGCCCAATCACAAATATAATATTTTACATATTTTACCCTTCAACTTTCTAATAAATACACGTTTAGTCTCTCCCTTTAAACATAACAACACCTAACTTAGGTGCAATTAACTATACCAATTATTTTATCCATAAATTAATGCGTTAATTGACTATTTTATCAATTTATATTACTCCATATATATATACTAGCATTGTACCTACCCGTGCAAATCAACGGTGGTACTTTATAATTCGTATTTTACGATTTTATAGTTTTTCAGTCAAATTTGATGTGGTTAGTTCGTATCTTACTATATTATAGTTTGTTAGCGTGTATTTTTGGATTTTCAAGGTGACTCAAATGTGTGTGTTTTAGTTTGTATTTTAATTTTCATGCCACGCAGTATAATAATATAAGCTTGTAAAAAGAAATGAAAAAAATGTAGTGGATTAATGATTATATCTATAGTATAAATTTAATACCATAAAAATGTAAATGTTACATATCTTAATTTTAATTAATATATATTTGACTTTTATGTTGAAAAGTTTAAGGGCATCAAGTAGAGATATTTCTTTATATTCCATAAATATGTAGAGTTAATTTAGCAATTAAGATATTATAATTTTGTTATTATTTAATTAATTAATGAAAGGGAAGGGGCACAATAGTAATTTCGGATCTTCCATACTCTAAGCATTAAGGCTAAATGACAAATGCATTATAAGGGAAGTATAGAATAGATATAGATAGATATATGTGGTTTTAAGAAGATTGATACATCAAACATATGACCTATGAGTTCTAGAATATAATTAATCATGAACCAATATCTCAAAATATAAGTTTGTTATGCAATAAAACTATTTGATGAACCTTGATTTTCGTCAGCATGTTGTTGTCATTTGATTTTTATCTAAGCCGGCCGACTAGTCAATTACGCAAAAAGTACGCTGACAAATATTTTTTTAGGGTGTTATATTTCCACTAATTTTATACGTAGTAACAAATTATTATAATATATATATATATATATATATATATATATATATATATATATATATATATATATATATATATATATTATTTATTCTATATAAATATAAATATAAATGTATATTCTATAGATTATTGGTTAGAGGTAGTCGTAGTTGTTTTCACAAGTTATGCATGTATCTAGACAAATTATAAATGGTGACACAAAACATACATATGCATGACATATAATTAAACTGTATATACATAAAACAATGTAAATTTGATATTAAAAATATTAAAACACTATAAACTCAATCCACTGCCCAACCTTTCAACATCAATGTTATATTCTCATAAAACTGTGAAAACAATATCACTACTTTTCGTGTTTTTAATATATCTTTTAGATGCTTTTTAGACAATTTCGTCAAGTGTAAAATAAAATTATCATAAGAACAAAGTAGATGTTAATTATTCTAAAACTAACATAAATACTACTACAACCGGTGGTTTTAAAGTGGGAGCAGTGGGTCACTAATCCTAAGGCAGTGGCTGAAAATGAAGTGAGGTGAAATCGGATCGTAATTGGGTCGTACAGTTCTTGAGATGGCTTAGTGTTGGGCGAGACTGATATGTTAGAAGGATGTCGAATTGCATGGCAATCGGAAGTGTTTAGAGAATGTGCTGTAATGGTATATATATTGAAGTGTAAATAGGTCCTGGTAGCATACATTCAACTTTTGGGAACATGACAAACGAATCTTGGTTCGTATCTAGTTTTACAACTCTGTAGGCCAGAAGCCCTCGTGGATACAGACCATAACCATTAGCTAGGTGACGCTAGACACTGAATATACGGATAGTACTAAGGGCGGATACACACATATACAAAGTGGTTCCTTTGACCCACCTTGGGAATTAAATTTCTCCACTGGATAGTTGAAAATTATGTAAGTGAACTAGGTTAGAAAATAAGTTGGACCTACCTTAGTGTTTAACTCATTATAAATGTAGAGTTGGACCCAAATTAAATCCATAAACGATGCTTTCCAACTTGCAGTTTTTTCGTTTTCCCATAATATTTAATCAAATTGTTCAAATACTCCTAAAAATTGATAATATAAAGCTAAAATCTTTTTTAGTAATGAGTCATTTTTAATATCTTAAAGATATAATACTTCGTGTACAATTGTAAAAACTTTTACTTTTTACTTTTTCATAAAGTAATAAACATACGTATTTGTATTGATGATCCGACCCGATCCGTCCGACGTTTACTTGTCGTAGTTATTATGTTGTATAACCATGTCGTTGAGTCAATGTATCAAGGAACCATGTAATATTATGTGCCAGATCCGCCACTGTACATATACAAGTGTCTGTATTGAGCTGTAGTGTAGTTGCTGTTGTATTTGTTTGCAGCTTTGATTGTAATTGTGGTATTTAATTAATAAAATTCTTGCTTTCTCTAAAAAGAAAAAAAAAATACAAGTTATGCAATATATAAGTTACTAGGCATTGAGCCCGTGCGATGCACGGCCATTTGAAAAGTGCAGTTATATAGTAATTAGTAAGTAGCCGAATATATTAATGGGCATATAATTAATATTACTGGTAGCACAATAATTTTGTGGTGTTGATCAATTACTTTATGTTTACTTCAATATTTTTCATATATATCATTCTTTTACTTTCCAACGTAAAGTTGTAAACCAAACTTCTTTGTAAACAATGTTCAAGAGTTTATAAATTATTAACACGTAATCGTTAACTAAAATAATACGATTTAATAGGTAATTTAAAAACTTTTTTTATATATAAAAACTAAGTATTGAGCCCGTGCAATGCACGAACATTTATATAATACCATTAAATTAGTTTGTATGTTATTATGTTTAAGTTTGAATACATAATAAATTAATTTGTAAATTATTGTGTTAAGTTTTAATATATTTGTTGACCACATGCAATGCAAGGTAATTAAAAAATATAAAATAATTATATATTTTTTAGGTTTTCAACTGTATCTTATATTGTTGAAAGTTTAAAAATTATTACTGAAATTCAATAGTAATATATACCAAAATGTACAGAAAATAATCAATTTTAAATATCTTTATTAAAACTAATTTTTTTAAAACATGATAGTTGATGATGATAATATTTGTTAGATATAATGTATAAGATATGGATTAGAAAATGAATCTTTTTTTTATGTAGGTAAAAATTATTATATATTAAATATAATATAGGTGTAACATCCAGTTTTCGGGTCTGGAATTAAATAGTATTTTAATATGTTTTAAAATGGTTTATTTGAAAATAAACAAGTAAAAGAGGCTCAGGTTTTATTGTGACTAGTAAAATATTACTAGTTTTAAATAGTTGAATCTGAATGCAAAATAAAATATTATGTTTTACGGGTATTTTCAGGTTACAGACAATAGGTTTAGAACGGGTATAAAATTATAGCAATTGGATATCAAAGTCGGTTTGATGAGCCGACCTTTATAAACTTCATGTTCTCAAAGTTTCTTCACTTTTCCTTTCCATTTTGAAGAACTTGCAATTTCAAGAAACCATAACTAAAAATTGAAACAATAAACCTTTGTGTGATTCTGATTATTAACATCAGTTTCATCATCATCTTCCATATCCATCTTGTTTCTCTTCAATTTCATCAAAGAGGTGAGTGATTCTTGAGTTATATAAAATATGGTTTTAGGGTATTGAGTGATTTAAATGAAATCAAAGCTTGTTTGGGTGTTATTTGGTGTTACCAGATGTTATATGATGTTAGTGGAAGTATTAGAAACCTTAGAAATCGAGTTTCTTGAGTTTTGGTGAGATTTGAGCCGAAAAAATCGTATCAGCAGCGAAACTCGCTGAACCCAGTTCGTCCAGCGAGTCGAGTTGAGTTCTGCGAGTCGAGTTAAGTTCTGCGAGTCGAGTTGAGTTCTGCGAATCGAGTTGATTCTGCGAGCCGAGTTGACCTGCGAATCCAGATCACTGCGAATCGAGATTTTAAAAGTTTTTGTTTTTCAGGGTAGCGAGTAAGTGACAAATTTATTAATTCGGATTTGATTGAAATTCGCATGGTCACTCTGAAACGACTCAAGGATCAAAACTATATGCTAATAGCCTAGGCAGTTTTTGGCCATTCGGGGTCATCTAGGGGTCGAAAATGGCATTTTACTGTTTTTAAATGTCATTTCGGGATTTTCTTATTTCTTATCTGATTGAACTTTTGTTTGCATAGACTTCGGGAATTATTTGATTGGATAAATATGCTATGATGATGATTATGGGACAAGTTACTGACTTGAATTGTTTTATTGTAATTACAGATTGGGCAGAAGACACTCAGTAATATTAGACCACTGAGTGTAGAGATGGGAATTCAGTGAGTGGGATCATGATCCTTAGTTCAACCCAGTTGTAACAAGTTCAGTTACAACGGGTGAAAGTTCTTGTTATTGGATATTGTTTGTTGTTAGTTGTCATTGGTTATTGATTGACTAATTATATGAGAAGATGGGAATGAGTTATTGTAATTAATATGATGTTTGGGTTGGGTTAATGAGATAATATTCTAGTTACGGTTTGGATTGGTTATATAAAATGGGTTGATGGGATATTAATATGGTTATTGTTGATGATAGTTCCAGTTGTTTAGTTTGTGAATATTGATTTGTTGTTGACCGAGTTGATTGATATAGTTGTACCAGTTGTTCAGTTGTTCAGTTATTCAGTTGATACTCCATAACTGCATATGATATGCCTTTATGTGACTAGTTGTTCAGTTGATTCTGAGGGAGGTCAACAATGGTTGGGCTTGGTTACTACTGTGTAGCTGTCTGGGTTACTTTGATACACATAGTTGAGAGCTAAACTATTCAGTGAAGGTAGTATTCAGGCTATCGGTAAATCACTGTGATAGTATACCAGTGATTGCAGGTGACTGTGATAGTATACCAGGAACCGCCGATCATCTTGTACTTATGTTCTTATGTGATTGGATGTTCTTGTGATAGTATACCAAGAATATCAGTTTGGTTAGATTAGTTTTGTTTGATTCAGTTAAGCTTGAGTATATGCTTAATTGTTGTAATTGGTTTGTTAGTTCTGGTTTGAATTGTTGATTATGATCTGACTCACTTAGCTTATAGCTAACCCTCATTGTTAAACATTTTGCAGATTTAGTTGAGTTATTGGATCGGGTTTTGGGGAATCTGGACGGAATGTTTGACTATTGCTGCGGATACTCTGATATTGTTGGAAATTAGAAGTAATGTTTTTTGAAGTTTTTGTAATAGGGAAGTTTTTGAAAAGTTACACGTTTTTATATTATGAATTCGGTTTGTTTTGTTGGGACCCGCTTCCTGAATTGAAATATAATAAAATAAGTTTGTATAAAAACGGAGGGTCTTACAATAGGAATTTAAAAGGTTATTATAAAGTATAATTGATAAATAATAGTCTTAGTAATTAATAATTAAGATTTTTAAGAAAAAATAATAATATGATGATGTGGCAAGTTAGGAGGCTTTAAAGAAAAGAAAATATTATGATGTGGCACATCTAAAAATCAAGGAAAAATCTTATACAGCTTTAATATAAGTAATATATGTAATAGTTTCTAACATTGTTGTCTCAACTAAACATTTCAATCTATAAATATGTTTAACTTGTGAAATGTCTTCTTATAGTTTATTATTAAATAAATTAGATTATTAATGAAGTAAACTCAATGAGACAACGACAGTGAGACAACAGGTATACTTGACACTTGTGTTAATCAATGCAAAACGAACTTAGTCAAAATAAACTTAAATGATTAAATTTTGGTCAACCTATAAGTTAAGGTGTTTAAACATTTAGAAAAAAAGTTAGAAGGGTTAAAACAAAAAAAATAAAAGTGTAAGGATTAAACTATTATTAACCTTATTTAAATTAATTTATAATAATAATATTTAAATAAATTAATATAAAAATGGAAAGCCAAGTGGCATCCTTCGAATTTTGAAAAATAATTTAAGAGTAATTATAATTTTGACATGTCATCATAATGATTAAAAAGATGACAAATAAGCTAAAAAATATTTGTTTTATATATATGAATAGATACGTATTGACATAATGATACCTCTTGGTTGAAATTGTCAATCAACTTTTCTATTTACATGCATGTGTCTTTCACCAATAAAATTGTACAATTCATATATCTAATAATTTAAGATTAAGGATCATAGGAGAAGGGGGTATTTGAGAAGAAGGAGGAGAAGATTTAATGGTGGCCATTGGATGAGTTTATGTGTTTAATCAATGGTTGTAAGGGATGACAATCTTGTAATTAGTTTAAAAAAATAGGGGTAATAGTTAACAAAAAAAAACATAACAAAAAGTTTTACCTTACACCTCTTCCACTTATCTAAATTTTACATTTTAACCCTTCCACTTTCTTTTCTTCCTCCCCCACCTTCTATTTCCCCTCCCACCTTCTTCTCCCCCCAACCCCACCCACCACCACCACCCACCTGCTGCCACCACCACCTGCCGCCACCAGTCGCCGCCGAAATTTTTTTTTTTTTTTTAAATTTTAATTTTTTTTTAAAAAAAAAATTTCAAAATTTTTTTTTCAATTTTTTTTCTAAATCTTTTTCCAATTTCTTCTTATTAAATATTGAAAAATATGTAAAATAACAAACAATATAAAATGCATAAGATAAAATGCAGTGAATAACAAACAATAAATGAAAAATATGTAAAATGCAATAAAAATAACAAAATGCAGTAAAAAGCGAAACAATTTGTTAAATGAAATGTATGCAAAATGCAACACTTTTATATAAAATGCAGTAAAATGGATAATATGTATAACATAAAATGCAGTAAAATGGATAATATGTATAACATAAAATGCAGTAAAAAATACATAAAATGCAGTAATTATAATAAAATGCAATGTACTTTTAACAAAATGCAGTAAAAATAGATGATATGTATAAGATAAAATGCAGTGAATAACAAACAATAAATGAAAAATATGTAAAATGCAATAAAAATAACAAAATGCAGTAAAAAGCGAAACAATTTGTTAAATGAAATGTATGCAAAATGCAACACTTTTATATAAAATGCAGTAAAATGGATAATATGTATAATATAAAATGCAGTAAAAAATACGTAAAATGCAGTAATTATAATAAAATGCAGTGTACTTTTAACAAAATGCTGTAAAAAATAGATCATGTATAAGTTAAAATGACGTAGAAAATAACAATGTATATTAAGATCAATGTGTATAAATAAAATGCAGTAAAACATCAAAAAAATAATGTGTATGATACAAAAAATGCAGTAAAAAATGAACAATATGTAAACATATATATAGACAACATCCAATGAAAATAAAAAAATGCCACATAATTATAACAAAATGTAGTAGAAGTGATAATATGTAAAAAAAAATTGAAAAAAAATTTGGTAAAAAAAAATTAAAAAAAAATTTGAAAAAAAAAAAATTAAAAAAAAAAATCCGTACACGGCGACCGGCGGCGGGCGGCGACGGGTGGTGGTAGGTGGTGGATGGGAGGAGGTGGGGAGGAAGAAAGTAGAAGGGAGTAGTATATAATTTTAAAAAGGTGGAGGGGGTAGAAGTGAAAATTAAGGAGGTGACATGTGACATTTTTTGAGTGGAGGAGATTCTTCTCCTCAAATCACCCTTTCTCCTCTGAACCTTACCCATAATTTAATTATATAAATAAAGGAAATATTGTGAACTTTCATATGAAACATCCACCTATAGACTGTCGTACTAGTTAAGAGTTCATGTGATGCCTAAAAGTTCACATATTTGTAGAAGGAATATGATATACTTCTCGAGATGATGCCTTATTTATTGGCTTCAACTAATTACTTGTTAAGAGCACATGGTGTGGTGATGCTGTTTTCACAGTGTTTGAGACAGTGTTTTGGAGAATGTTGTTGCTGATGATTCTATAATGTGGTGAACAATATTCTTGATAGTGTTCTGGACAGTGTTTATTATTTGTTTTAATTATTTTTTTAATATAAATAATTGTATAAATTAATATTTAAAAACAAATAATTTAAATAAAACAACATTTAATTCATCAAAACAAAATAAAAAAAATACAAATCCTAAAAATTAAAATGCATAATTTAAAAAGTCCTAAAAATTAAAAATGCAATACAAGTAAAATCAATCATCTCCGGCTCCCATTCCCGATCCCGAAGCGTGCGCTTCATTCCACCTTTGTTTACGATACCTTCAAAGATGCTCCACAAGGTCGGCTCGAAGTCCCTCGTGCGTCTCCCGATCATGTAGTTCCTTTGTTTTCCTCTCGTATGTGTTACACCTATCAATCCAAGAACCTTGTATGTTCCCAACAGGTACATAATATTCTTCATTCTCGACAATGTTGAAACCGTTGTCTTCAATCGGATGGATGAATCGGATGACATTTTAGAATGTAAAATATATGTGTATTTTGTATTGAAATTGAGAGAAATGAGAGATTGTGAGGTGTGACTTTTAGTGTGAAAGTATGTATGTATATAGGGTAATGATCCGTACACAATTGTTTTTAGTTATACACCACCAAACATGTTATAAGGTGTTATACTGTACAACACTGTAAAACATGTTTAGTGATGTATTGCTAAAAACTAGTGGTGTGCAAATCACTCCCTATGTATATATAGAGATGTGTATAAATTTTTGGGATTTTTTTTTAGTCAAACTAGCCGTTTGGCTCAAATAATAAAAAAATATAAAAAAATTTGGTTCAAACTAGCCGTTTGTAAACGGCTCAAATAAAAATAACATTTTTTTTATTTAAAACGTTTGAAATCAAAAAAGAAAAAGAAAATAAAATAAAAAAGGAAAACGTCGGTTGGAGCTGAGCTTGAATCCGGACGGTGGTCGTTGAACGTCGACGAAAACCCCCCCACACCGAGTAGTACCATGTAGTTAAATATAACGATTTAACTTCAATTTCTATTTCATGAGTTTTAGTTGGAGAATAAAAAAAATTAAATTCGATTATATATATCTACTCCGTAGATTTGGCAATTTAAGACCCATGGGTCTAGTTGGGTTTTTCTAATCTTTATAGATGGGTCTATTTGGGTAATTAAAAAAAAGCTTATGTATATCATTATTACTCATTATGACCCAATAGGTAATAATGATATACTTAAACCTTATTTTAATTACCCAATTAGACCCATCTATAAAAATTAGAAAAACTCAACTAGACCCACGGGTCTTAAATTGCCACCTCTACTACTCCGTATGAAACTTCATTAATGGAAGAATTCAAACTCCTTTACAAAACAAACCTGAGTATAAGTTTTAGGTTTGTGAGAACATATAGCATCTTGATAATAACCAATAATAATACGGAGTAATGTATATAATAAATCATTAAATACTAGCCATTATTTGTATTTCGTATGATATACAGTAATAAATTATCAAACTAGTAAAACATAGTGTCTCCCAGCTTATTTACTTTCAATTAATTTTATAATGTACATGCTTGGTCACTCTAAAATTATATAGTACTCCGTATTATATACATATTGTGTTATGTCATACAATACAATGTAAAATGTATCTTATTTTATAATGTCAGATTACGTTATTTAATCTTCTACTATTATACGGAGTATTTTTTATTATTAATTACTATGTAAGTAAAATTGTGTGTAATAATTATGGTTGTGTGTTTGTGAGAGACGTCCTAGACAAAGAAAAATGATGGTGGGCGTGACAACAACATGCCATCATTACCCACGCATTTACACTACCCCTTTTCAACCAATACGACATCGTCTCATTCCTTAATCCACCAAAGTGATTTTGCCAGCTGGCTCACCTGTAACTGATGCCCCCAAATGTAGTATAAATACAAGTCAGTTAGTGCTCATCGTTTCACAGTCAATTCAACCCTCAAAACCTTTGACCGACCGGAAAACACATACATCTTCCGATCACTCACATCAATCAATGGCTACTAAAGTGTATATCGTGTATGTATCTTTCATCTCTCTCTCTCTATTTCACTTTTTACTTGTTTTGCGATGTTGACTTTTTTATTCGATTTTACGCAACTAAATTTGATCCATGTACCTATCTGCAAATGATTATATCTTACTCGGATCGGTTGAATATAGTTATAATTTGAATTTAGTGCAGTAATCTCTAGTAACGCTAAGTTGTTTGACTGATTTGAGTTATAGTGTTGATGATTGATGATGTTTGTTTTAGGTTTAAACTTGCAGACAGTAAGTAGAATTAGATGTGTAATTTTAAGTACATTGACTTGTTTACTTAAAGAGGGGTATATTGGTCATTTAAATCTTCAAACTTAAGCATTTGATACTTGAAAGAAAATAGAAATACATGGTTAAGGTTTAGGATTGATATCATCTTAAAACTGGGTCTACTTTAGACGTTAGATTAAGATCATTGACTAGTCAACGTTTTCGATTGATATCATGTTTAAAATGAATCTAATTTATAGTTTAATATGCATTTTTAAGTTAGAGAATCGTTAATGAAGTATTCTACTTCTTGATCAATGAGAATGTAGATATATGTTTTGTCTGTTGTTAAAAAATTTTATAAGTGCTAGAACTTTTATTTTAGTGTTTTCAATTTTCTACATATTCTTTTGTTGATGTGATATTGAAAATACTAAAATATTGAATTATTGTGCCGGAAACAATCAAACAAAATCGAATAACCTTTTTCTAAGGATTGGAAAATATTTAAATGATTTATGTTTAGTGGAAGAAAAATTGAATAAGACAGATTTGTAGTTAGTTTTCTGATGGCAAAGTATTGCTGGTGCAAGAATTTTTTTATGTAAAAGGATTTAGGTAAATGACTAAGACATCATGGAAGGTGTTTAATATATAACCCTGATGATGACCTACCATTTGAAAGTTCCGTGTCATGGTATAGTTAAATTCATAACTTTGGTGACAATTTATATATGTAGGGCATAGAATGTATTTCCGTTTTTTTGAGTTGTTTGTTACTACTTATTATCTTTGTGCAAGTATATGTATTTAGCTACTCAATAATTACCAAGATGCCAGGGAAGTCATGACGTTTACATACAAAAGTACATAGTATGTTTTAAGGCCAATAAGTATTAGGTGCAGACTGTTTATGCTTGTCACATAATGTAGCTTATTTGAAAGGAGCATTGAAGGTGGATAATGTGAACTGCAATTTTTGCTAACACCTCATGAGTCATTTATGGTATATTCCAGTAATAATTCTTGTTCTGCTTTTGCTCCACTGTCAAGTGAAAGTTTGATGTCAGTATAGTGGTGTGTAACATTGTGGATGCCTATAGAGAGAAGAGACAATTTAGAAGTTTTTAGACAGGTTTATGGAAAGGGACCCCAAGTACTGATTGTCTGGTCAATTGAGTTATACTCATGTATTGTTAAGAAATTATTCATTGGAGTACAAGGTTATGTGGAGTAGTAAGAGTCAGGGGAGAGTCCTTTGTAGGGTATGGGGTGAGGTGAGAACTGAATGTAGTCTTGTACTACTCCTGGAGGTGAGGGGACATATTTAAGCACTCCATCTTTGCCTTTCTATCTAGCAAGATTCAAGAAACCTAGCAAGGTTTTTTTTTTTCACTAGCTAAATTCCTAGACTATGAAGGCTCGAGATTGTGTAGAGATTGTGAATTTGTGATAATCAATGGTGTCACAATCAGTCACATCATATAGACATTTTCGATGCATATTATTCTAATGACCACACACATCATTACCTTTCCTTGTTTGTAGAACGTACCCAGTTTAATTCCTTCCGATCCTAAGTCTGCAACCTTTCTGGGTCCATTTGGTTCCAGTCTTCACTTTGGTTAAGCCTTGCTTAGAGGTGGCATAATTAATTATTTGAATCTTTAAATATCATAGATATACCAACTGAAGTTGTCACTCTATTGAATAATAATGTCTATGTTTGTCTCTGCCTAGTTAAGCTCAAGGAAACTATCACCCAGTTTTGAATAATAAAAGTGCTCTTCAATATCTGTAACGTGCTCGGGAGATCACAATTGAACGAATTAACGACAGAATTTTTTTTATCCTTATGTAGGCTTTACAACAAAAGAAATTTCTACATGACTATAGCTCCATGTAATTTAACCTTATTTGTATCAAAGCATCATAGATTAATATGCATTAATCTGTATTAAATAGTTAATACTTGTTTTACATTCATTGGAATACACACATAGTATATGTTTGATTTAGTTCCAAGATGTCTGACATGCCGTAAAATAAAAGCCTCTCTGTAGACGTAAATCTACTACTATGGTGTCTCAATATCATGGGCACCGTTTGATCTGTATTTGATTTTAACTTACGATTTGTATACCTTAGAAGCAGGACAAACATGAATATGTTCTTATGTTGAATCGATATTTCTCTCTTTTCTTATTTTAGAAATAAGTTGCATTCTAATAATTCAAGAACAACTCTATAAGGTTACTAACAGTTAATTTTTCCTTGTCACAGATACTACTCTATGTATGGACACGTAGAGAAGCTAGCTGAAGAAATAAAGAAAGGAGCAGCATCTGTTGAAGGAGTTGAAGCCAAATTATGGCAGGTAAATGTGTTAATTTTGATCTTCATCTGGTGATGCGAAAACTTGACAATTTTGACCCGTTTATCCATGCATAGGTAGATTTGGGCTTGGGTTTTTTCTTAGACGGCTTGAGTGGGGCAAATCTAAACATTTGGAAAACAAGGAATGGGTTAGACGGGTTAAAAATCATCCAAACCAAAGACTTTTTTTAATGCATATAAACACAACCTCCTTAAGCGTCTTTGTATAAAACTGTCTTTGTAATCACAATTTACTCATTGATCATTGACGAAAATGACAAATAAAAATGGACAAACAAATTGTGTGGATCAACCCAACCTGTATAGCATGGTTCAGCATGTTCTACAAAAATGACACCCTTCAACTTGAACCCACGCCCATTTTGCCGCTTCTACTACACCAGAAAAACATACCAGTGAACTTCATTATGCAACTCATGATTTGAAAATGAGAGCTACGAGATCCTCAACAAGTATTCCTCGTATTCAATTTCCCGACTTTAAGTATTCCTCATATTCAATTTCATGACTTAAAGTGCATTTGTTCTACTTGGGTTGCAGGTCCCAGAAACATTGCACGAAGAGGTTCTAGGGAAAATGAGTGCACCTCCTAAGAGCGACACACCAATAATTACATCAACTGACCTTCCTGAAGCAGATGGATTTATATTTGGGTTTCCCACAAGATTCGGTATGATGTGTTCTCAGTTCAAAGCCTTCTTTGATTCCACTGGTGGTCTTTGGAGAACCCAGTCACTCGCTGGCAAGCCTGCTGGCATCTTCTACAGCACTGGATCTCAAGGTGGTGGTCAAGAAACTACCGCGTAAGTACCTGTTTTAATCCTCTTACAAAAAATAATATTGAAACTGAATAGTAGTTTGCGTTACCAATATGATTATTTTTAGTTATTTGTGGGCTTTATTGCATTAAATGGTTGATGCGAATGGTACACATATATGGTTAACACATGAAAAAAGCGCTCCATTTCAAAGTTTGTAATATCTTTACATCTGTTTGACATCATTTTCCATTTTCTTTAACAGTTTGACAGCCATTACTCAATTGGTTCACCATGGAATGATCTTTGTGCCAATCGGATATTCATTTGGAGCTGGCATGTTTGAAATGGAGAAAGTGAAAGGTGGAAGTCCTTATGGTGCAGGAACTTATGCTGGGGATGGATCCAGACAACCATCAGAGCTTGAACTTGCGCAGGCGTTTCACCAAGGGAAGTACATTGCCACCATCACCAAGAAACTCAAGGGAGTTGAATGATTCATCCTCTAAATACAAAAGCATACCATATTTCAAGAAGGTTTACATTGTTTTCTTTTATAGTTTTATATCTCTGTGTCTATGTGATTGCAAAAGGATGGTTGCTTGTCTTACATACATACTTTTGTATGGTTTATGTTGCTAAAGTTGTAATTCGGTCATTTATAAGAACCAATAATATGCTTGTTTACATATGATGCCAGTCTTTCAACTTTTACAATTACCATGAGGTATGATTTTAAGTAGAGGTGGCAAAATGAGAGACTTAAATAATGGGTGGAAGGGGCAACTTTTATACATGCCGGGGTTAAGTTCTAAACAAATTTTATCAGAAATTTTTTGATAAATATTTATTGTCTTAGATATGATTGCATTGATTATATCAACTTGGTTTAGGAATATAGTGAGTTATGAGGTTTTATACGTTAAAGATACACTTTGTATGACTTTCACTCGTTGGCCCGTTATAAATGAAACACAGCCCAAATTGCCTTATTCGGTATGTTGGTCGAAAGTGCCAACTATTATCTTTTGTCTCAATTTTAAATCTGATGTTCAATACCAGATTTTGTACATTATAAATAAATGGCATAACATCAATTATAGTCTTGTTTCTAGTATGATTTCTTTAATTGTAATTCTTAGGAACTAAATTGTGTTTTAATGTCATAATCAATCAATTGAGACCTTACAGCCTTACAGGGGTGACTTTTATGTGTGGTAGGTCAGTCTTGTATAGGTTTTTGACAACAGTGGAAATACTCACATACTTGTACACTATGATGTGCCTTTCTTAAGTCTTGGAAAGACTCCTATTCAGTAATGCGTCGATGACAACTCACTATTTGAACTAGATTTTTTTATTTGAAATGAGGCATATCCTTTTTATTTAGGTGAAAATAGTTCAATGTAGGTTATAACTTATACGAGTAACTAATTTGGAATTTTATCCTAGTTTTGGCATATGAAACCCTGACGATTATTAGCGAAGGTATAAAAGAAATGTAAAAAGAGCTCTTACACCTCATTATTTTAGATCAATTTGACATGTTTTATCACGGTTCTGGTGGGTGATTTAGCACAAAACTTTCCGCTGGCTTTATGGTTGTGTTCTTTGGATTTCTTCGGATCAATTGGTGAGTCTCTGCAGTTACATTACTTTCATAACATCTTTGTAGTTTATTTCATAGCTATTTAAAAGTAATTTAACCGGATGAGGTTTCTTCGTTCTCGAGTACGTAAAATAAGTTTAAGTTTGGTCATATAAAATATGTACCAGTTTATAAGATTGATATGATATCGATGAGGATTTGGCACAAAAATATATAGAATGACATGTAGGAAGAGTTGATAATTAAATGTATGAAAACAGCTTGAAGTATATAATGATGATGATGATGACGACGATGATGATGGTAGTAGTATTTTGGGTGGGATGGAGTATTATTAAAGGAAATGAGGGAAGCCAGTGTTGTCGCTGTCGCTTTTTTAATTTTAAACAATTTAAACATAGAATAGAAGACTACTTCCTTTTTGTTTTCTATAGCTTCCCTTTTTTCCTTCTCGTCACTTATGTCATGCTTACATCTTTCATACACTATCACACCTAATTTTCTACACCATATTTTCCTCAGAATAAATGTCATCGTTTTCTTTGAAATAAAATGCTACCTTTGTCATCTAATTATATTGGGAGGTACCAAAACGCGTGGTTGAACAATCAGGATTTGATTTTTTTATTTTTTTTTATTTTATTTTTTTTTTTTTAAAAACATTTGAGCTACATAATCAGAACCTTTTTAACACATCGTCTATCGTCATTTGATCCAAGAATTTAACTTTTTTATATACAAATCAGATCATATAAATGTACATTGTCTTGACAAATTGTAATGATCGAACACGAACATAGCCATAGGCAGTCAAATATCTTAGAAAGTGTATTGAAACTTCTTACCAAAGCTATCGGGTCTTTGATTTTAGAGAAATGATAATGACAGCCATACGAGCTGTCAATATGAGAAATATAATGCATTTATGATATCTAAAATATTCATTTATTAAATATCTCTTATTGACAGCCCTAAGGGTTGTCATTATTAATTTCCTTAATAATATTCCTTAATTTTCTTTGACATATTTAGCTACGCGCAAAATGTAGCTGGTAAGTTGAAACTTTTAATTGAAACGGTAATATCTAATCTAAAGATGATATAAACGACACCTACTATTTGTACACTTACAATTTCTCTATTATACGACCAAACATAATTATATCCCCAAAAAACATTAAGTGGTTACTTGTTATTGGTACTAAACTACCCATAAATATAGATGGTAAATAGGAGGACGAAGACATTGTCTAGATAGTACCAAATATGACAAAAAATTTATTCACCAAACTATGATCATTATTGGTTGTACACATTATTATTATGAAGATGGTACTTTATGCGGCATTCGTTCATCCTTCAAAGTGAAGCTAGGGTTATCTATGTAGCAACTCATTCTTTTAATTAGTCCCTACTACTTGATTACATTATCATTATCATTATCATTCATTTTAATGTATAGTGTATATATATATATATATATATATATATATATATATACTATACATTATCATTCTTTTAATTAGTCCCTACTACTTTTAAGGATTTTTCGAAATTTTTTTTTTCCTAATCTAACTTAAATCAATGTTCACCTATGAATCAAGTTAATTACATGTGAACAAGCATGCAATGTAGTGGTTCTCACGGTTCTCGTAATTTTTTTGGTTCTCAATTAAACCGGATCCTAAATATATATATATATATATATATATATATATATATATATATATATATATATATATTGTCCCATAATTAAAAAGTATCTTAATGTATCTTATTAGATCATTATTAAATAGAATAGCTAAGAAATATCATCAAATTACAACACATAATGTATACATTTTATTATGGAGTATGTTTTGAAAAACGATATAGTGATCATAAATTAATAATTTGTTTTTAAATACTTTTCGTTTTAATTTTCTAGTTGTCCATAGACCATTCGATTAAAAAGCACAAAGCATGGGCCCTATTACTCCTTCACCAACACCCTTCCATTTCCTTTTTAGGAATCTTAAAACACATAAAAAAACTAGTAACAAATAATAATAAAAATATATAACACCACAATATAATTCATTCCACTAACTGATTTATTCCCAACATATATATTCTTTTGTACTTTCATTTATTATTTTCTCAAAACATACGTACAATGATACAAACAAACAAGAGCTAGGAACATCAAGTCATTATCGCCGGGTCGGGTAACTAAAGCCTAAAGACATTGTGGTCACCAGCTTAACAAGATCGATCAGGTACCATAGAGTCAAAATTATATATAGCTCTAGCTAAACACTAGTATAGTCTCCTTCTTATCTTTTGTATATATAATAACTCAATAATTAATGTATGAAATTTCAATGTTTATCACATTGTTAGAGAGCTGAGGTTGTTATACCTATACTAATGATAATCTGTGAAAAAGTGGTTAAGTAAGAGTACCAAAAGATACATCCAATAATCATACTTGTAAAAACCTCATAACTGCTTAATTAGTATTTTTGTAGTTTATTATACGTATAATCAATCATGGATAACCAACATCATAGCATTGATGATTGTTAATTAACTAACATAATTAAGTATAACTTGAAATGAAAAGAAAAAAGGTAAACCGATCCTCTGACGGTCCCCTATCGACCGATTCTACGACAAACATGAAGGAGGTAAATCGCGTAATCTATGATATATGTGGCTTTTGAATTAATTATGTTGCTACATAATAACACAAAGTAAGGATATCATGATAAATAATATAACTAAACTCAAATGGTCACGTAATTAAGATTATGCTTTAACAATGCGCGCAGATTTAGAATAATAAGAACTTGCTTAACTTTTTTTGCTTTAAACCATCCTTACTAAAACTTTGTTAATTAGCTACCTTTAAAATACAACAAGATGCTTTAAAAGAAATATAAAGATGATCGAGAGATAATTAATTATATATGCAGGATACAATTAGCGCCTGTTCTCATATATTCCTACACAAAACTTTAGTTAACTAATCATTATTTAGTGCTACAATTATTATATTACAAATACTCAATTCTTATGTACAAAGAGGGACACCTTTAACTAAGAACATTTGCCAAAGCTGCATCATTTTGTTTGTAGCTGGCCTAACAATTTTAAAGATTCATATCCTTCCTCCTTTACTTTCTCTTGAGATTTCTACAAGATATATGTTATTTATTACTAAGAATTAATTCCTTTTACGATCGTTACTGGCCCCATCGACGTACAAATGCTTTCGTGTTTTCACACTCATCGAAAAGTTCCTCCAAAAGATGGTGTCCAAAAATCGACTGTTGTTTCGTGTGTTACAGGGAATGTGCTTGATATCGGTACCAAACATAGCCCTCGACTTTTTAAATCTTGTCTTGATTCTTCCAATGCATTATCCGAAATCTGCATCGACTCATAATTGGTGATTTTTTATTTATTATAAATTTAAAAAATTAAAATAAAACACTTATAGATTGATATATTAATAGGCACCTGTTGTTGTTGTTGTTGTTGCATGATTGCAGCTCCATTTTTCATGTATGGGGTACTTAGAACCTGAAGAAATTATCATGCATGATTCATAAGCTAGCTATAAGCATTTCTTTTTTCATATGAATCTTGAAATAAATGAACTATTTATATTCGTGTCATCAAACGAACTTACATTAACTTGTTCATGGAGAAATTTGATGTATTCAATAGCTTCAGACAACACGGATGCTGTATCGGTCTGAAAAAAGCCAAAAAAATTATTAGAGATAAACCATACTTTAATTTCAAGAATGAATGATCAAAAAGAAGAAATTAAATTATAAAGGATGATGAATAAAAATCTGAAGATATGGATATTGATCATGCATACTTTTCCGAAAGGTGAAACTAATTGTTGGAGTGCAGTGATTCTGTCCCCCATCTTTTCTTTTCTCACCTGATCAATCAAAAGATTAGCACAAAACAAATCAACTTTAATTGTGTTTTCGATCAAGTATCATAAAGAGTAATTAAAAAGGAGATTTATGTGTACCTTAAAAGCTGGCAATGGTGGGTTGTCATTTCTTGGTCTTTTCGTTGATGATGATTTGGGATTGCTTTTCTTCACCATTTCTGATGTGGGATTCTTGTTATATAGTATACAAAAAGTTGACATAAAATATCAGGTTTCTAGTGTTATATATATTATGGGTATTGTGTGTTTGTTAATCGATCTTGATCATTGCAATACCTTTGGTTTATCTTCAATAGTTGATGAAGGTGATTGCATTTGCAATGGAAAGAAGCTTGATCTAACATCATTCATGGAAGCGGCTGACGCATTCCAAAATCGTGCGTTGTTGGAGAAGTGTAATGGGGAAACAATGTTTGGTGGTTGAACTTTTGGTGGCGAATTCACTAAGAATTCTTGAGGCGGCGGAGTAGTGTAGTCGCCCCCGCCGTCACCACCACCACCACCAGGCAGGGTGATACCACCATAGCTTGATTGATAAGAGTAACTCATACCTTGGTTTTGATCATAACCCGAATCTTGTTGATTCGTGTTATGATCTGAACCAAATAAACTTTGTAATATTGTAGAGTTGCTTCCATAGGAATTATCCATCGTTTGGAAGCTTGGATTTAATCCATTTTCATCATTGTAGTGCACCGGCTCTTCTAAACGAACACCTCTAACGTTGATTTGCTTGAATTCTGATGGTGAATCCGAATACACTTTATTTGATTTCCACTGAGAATCTTGAAAATTACTTGTGGTTGAGCTTAAACTATGATCTTCTTGAATTAGGGTTTGGTAACCACTTTGATGATGATCATGTCTTTGATCTCCACGACTGTTTTCCATCAAAAAGATTAAACTTTTAAGCAACCCAAAAATTTTAAAAACAAACGTACACAAGATTAGGGTTTTGTAGTAAACTAACAAAAACATGCTAATTAATTATTGCTAGTGGACTTACTATAAAGATTGGTTCCAATCCAAAGACTGCGATATTGGTTGTGATGAAAGACCTAACTCCATCATGTGTAAGTTGGGGTTGTTGCCCAACACGCTGCCGCCGCGACCACCGCCACTGGTTGTGGTTGTGGTGGTGCTTTCAGTGGTTTCTTGAAAAAGATTCATGGAGGTGACAGACACTGAATCCAAAGAAGGCCTTGTTCTTGAATCCCACCAGCTATCTGCCATCTTTTTTATATAGTTTATTGATTGATATGATCTTAATTGAAGATACTTTCAGACTTGTTAATGTTTTTGTTTCAAAAGTATTTTCGTAAGGTTATAAAAATGAAAATCAAAGTGGGTGGTGTGTGAGTGTGTCTCTCCTATTTATATGAAACTGTAAAATGGAATTTTGTAGGTATATAGGATAAACAGAAGACATCCTAGTCTAAGTTGACCTTTTTTTTTCCCTTTTTTTTTCCCTCGGCTATTTTATTTATTTATCTGGAAATTAAAGGTTAAATAACATTTTTGTTTCATCTTGATTAGTTTGCAACTTTTCATGCATTAATAGTTATGCACACTAGAATAAAAGTTTAGTAGTTATGAGTACATTTGTTATTTTGTTATATATATAAAGTATAAACTTTTTATGAAAAAATGTGTTCTTTGTTTGTGGTACGTGTTTATATATGTTTGTATGTGTTTTGTGTAGACGTACTTTAGTATATTTAGAATTGAAGTCCAATTGTTTTTGTTTATGTAATTACATTTGTATACATATATATTGATATTGATGATGATTCTTAGTGCGATCAAATGATCATTAGGACTAGCTAGTGTTGATTGCTTAAACAACCTACGTAACAATTTTTTTTTTTTTTTGATGAGATGATGATCAAACATCAAAACACATGATTAGGAGCTTTAATTTCTTAAATTACATTTATAGTATATGGAGTAATTAATATATCAAATGTACGTAGAGGCAGATGCACTAAGACATATATATATAACCCAATATCACTTACATTTTATTATTATTATTATTATTAGGGATATGTATTTGTTAATGTATTCAACTTTAGTAAAAAATCTATAGTATGTATCCAACTTACAAATTACAACACTTCTATAGTATGTAGCTCACTTTTAAAAATCTCTATTTTATGTATTGAAAGGTATTTTTGATCGATGATATGTTAAGTTATATGGATGACATGTGACACATTTTAGGAATGACACGAAATCAAAAATATTGTTCAATACATAAAATAGAGATTTTTGAAAGTGAGATACATATAATAAAAGTGTTATAAGTTGGATACATACTAATGATTTTTTTTAAAAGTTGAATACATTTACAAATACTTATCCCTTATTATTATTATTAGTAGTAGTATTATCATTATTGCTATTATTATTTTATTCACAATTGTAAAAAAAAAAAAGGTATGTAAAATTGTAAATATGCATGAAAAATGTGACTTTGAGGACTACTCATTCAGAACTTCACGTTTCGAATATGGAGAAATCATTGATCAAAAAAAAAAAATTGTGGAGAAATCAATTATCTATATTAATTCGTTTAATCGTGAAAAACATTCCTCTAGCTAGCTACCAGCAGTATATTGATTTCTAAGTACGAGTTAATTATAAGTGTGGAATTCTCTTACTATTTTCGGTATATCCTTCCCATTATATTTGAATTACAAAGATGGCTTAATGGTTGACGTCATAATATCCTCAAAAGAGGTTGAGGTTCAAATCTCACTAGTAGTGCATAGTTGCATACGTCTAAGTAAAAAATACTCGTCATCGAATAATACGAACATGAAAAATCTTTTCTCTTTACACTTTTATTAGTATAGTATTTTATATGTTTGTTGTAGTGAGATGAGTTAATCTTTATCTTTATTAGTTAATTTTATCTACGGATATATAAAACTCAACGGTGACATGGTATGTTTGTTGTAGTGAGATGAGTTAATCTTTATCTTTATTAGTTAATTTTATCTACGGATATATAAAACTCAACGGTGACATGGTACAATATTACTATTATTATACTCTCCGATTAATTATAGTTTCTTTTTTAGAAACTCTAAGCTTCATCATATTATTATATCCTATAGTGCGTCGCCTTGGCTACGAACTTTGAGGTGGTTACTCGATTCCAGGGGAGTAACCGCTTGTGGAGATGATCGGGTGGGCCAAAAAGTCCGTCAGTGATTCCACAACTGCCTTTCAAAAAAAATACAACTTTAATTTTATTCCTTGACACGTTTGATATCATAAAGTTATTTGTTTTATAAAAATATTTTGTAGGTCTAATCATTTACTCCAAATCATATACGCTCCAGGGTTATCTTTTATTAGTTTAAGTACCTTAAATACTGGAGTAGTATATTTCAAACATATATTATATATTATATTATATGGGGCACTCTTGAGTAAGACAAAAGATAACAACTCATATAAACACTACTTCTCTCTTTCTTTTTCTTTACATATTACACCTATCATTTTTATATTTTTGGTAGATTTTAAAAAAATCTAAGTTTCGGTGAGTCATAATTCATAGTCGATCGATTTAATATCATTTTGATATCAGATGTAACTTCTTTGCCTATCAAAGATCAAAACAATAATTAGTTTTAGAATATTGCAATGTCAAAAAGTGGAGAGGCGATGCAATTGAAGACTACGGTAAACTTTTTATTTTTTCTTTGAATTACTAGTAGATCATATATATCGATCGTGATCTAAATGTATATGGACTCGTGATCGACCTGAGTTTATCTTTATCCACCTCCTTACAATGTTTGTTCTAGCTCGTATAGTTTAATCCACCTTTCAAAATAAAATCATTTTTTTTTTTGGCACTTTGGATTATGTTGTATTCCATTTTCATGAACCTAAGTTTTGGGACATCTTATTTTGATCGTTGTTGTGAATTACGGAGTATGATATATGTTAAATTTCAACTCATTTTCTCCTTCAAAAAATAAGATGTAATTAAATTCTTGTTTACAAAAGAAGATCGTGTCACTACTAATACATGTTTCATGCATGTTATCAGATTGTAGTATACTAGTACTAATTAACTTATATATATAGAGATCGAATTCAATATTGGTGATCATAGTCGTCTATGTCTATCCAAGTATCCATAAGACGAGTCCCAACGGCAACTTCGGTGGGCCTCGGTTTGGCACCGACGGAACCGACGCCATAGGCACGGTCCGTCGGTTGCCCGGCGTCGGTTGGCAACATCGGTTTGGCGACGGAGGAGGGGGCTTTGCGTGGGACCCGCGTCAGTTTTTTTTTTTTTTTTTTTATTGAATGTGTGTAACGGTATAAATGTAATGTTTTTTTATTTATAAAATAAATGTTTTATTTAAGTTTGGGTATTAAATAAATAAAGAAATTAGTGTGTGGGGAAAAAAAGAGAAGTGATGTTACTGTAGGGAGTGAAATGTCAGTTTGTGTCAGTTGGGGAAAAAGCTGACGTGACGCAGATGTGGCACAAACTGACCAGTCAGTAAATTGTTACTATTGAGAGGAGTCTAATGCATGATCGGTTTCTTCGGAGTTCTTAAAGCCTTAATTAATTATAGGAAAATGATGCTTTACGGGCTCTCATTACAAAATAAATACCAAAGGCATATAGGCTAATCCTTTACCTTAATAAGCTTGAGATCGAAGACTTATCGTATCAGAATTATAAATATTATTCAACGTTATACATTTATACGGTCCATTATAAATCATGTTTTCTGTTAAAAATTATACTAAAACATCTACTGAAAATATTTATAACTTAATATAAAGCATCATCATCATAGAAATATAGAATAAAATCAGTGGCGGATCCAGAATTTGAGGTGACCAGTAGTAAGAGTATCTTAATTTTTGTTAACATGTAGCACAAAGAAAAGATGCAACAAAAAGGTACTTTTTATATAAAATTTACACCGCTTATTGAGAAACTTGAAATGATCGACATTGGCTCCGTCCCTAAATATAATCATCATATATTAACAAATATAATACGGAATATATGTTTTCCTTGGGTTTGAGTGGAAGAGGACGACAGCGGCGGTGGTTGTGGGGAGTCGCCGGAGGCGGAGAGTAGACAGGTAAACTCCCCTTGACATTTGTTGTCTTTGTTGCTCTTTGACTTTTTTTAAACTATACTCCGTATTTGACAAAACAACATGAGTCAACGGGTGGGCTCCACGCGTCATGCGCGCGTGCAATCTGGGTCCCATTTTCCCCCTACCCACTGCTCCATAGAAAATGATAGTTTCCGATCTTTTCTTTTAGTTATATATTTTGTGTACAAAGATTATTTCCACTTTGGCATTCTTAGGACGTCTCTATATAGATTTTTATTTATTACTCCGTATCTTCGATCGGCTGCTTTCTGTGTCCATATTACGGAAACAAAGTTATTAAATGAATATATTTTTTTAGGAATAAGAACCCTTGAACTTATTTATTAAACTCAAACTTTCTATTATTATTATAAATCATAATTAATGCATCATATATAAAAGGAAAGTTTCAATGAATTAAATACAAAATTTTAGTGTATTAAATATAATTTTGATTAAATAAGGAAATTTTAGCTTCAATAAATGCACAATTTTCTTCTTATTGACAGTGATGTGCTAAAATCAGGTTATAAATATAAATGAGAAAATACCAATGATCTAGACTAAAACACAACTAGGCAAGTGTACCTAATCGCACAATAGTATAGCTATAGTAAGATCCGGTTAAGTTCGTCTCCACGGGGAACAATGTGTATTTTAAGTTATTAAATAACTACTAATTAAACTAAGAAAAACAAGTAAATATTTGGATTTTGGTCTTTTAACGACAGACAGTCAAAGAGTGTGTATTAAACAAACAAGTAAAAGAAAGCAATTAAAAGATAAAGTAATATCAAATGGATGAAATATGTTTGTTTAGACCGTTTAACCTCTAGTTATTGGATATATGAATTAAGCACTGGATCAGGATTAGTCAACCTAGAAGACACAATTCGGACTTATTAGTTGTCATGTCAAAGTCACTTAATTAAGATTATACAACCCAAGTGTCCTTGAAGTTTAAAACCTCCTAATTATAAATTATGCAATCGATGAAATCACAAGTTAATCTGTGACCTTATTTTCATAAAAATCATCAATCGTGCAAGATGTCTCTAAACATGATCCACCAATGTTAATGATCAAATAACTCCATTCAACTCTTTCAATTAGGTCTAATCAAAATCCGCAATCAATAAATCAATTAACAAGAGAAAACAAGAACATGTAAAAGTTGTCACTAATTACAATAAATCAAGTTTACTAATTGAATGAATTAAATAACCAAAAACATCAATCGTTCGATGACTACCGTGAAATCAAAGCATATAATCCCAATCACGAATTAATATCCAATAACTAGAGTAATTAAGTCTAAACAAACATCAAAAGACTTAGCCCATGGTGATGGGTTCAATCAAACAAACAATCAAAGACAAAGTCATGTTCAAAATCGAATAGAAATCAAGCAAACCAATGTTTTCGATGTGTTGTTATGATATAGAATCGATCCGCTCGCATAAAATGGATGAAAAGCTTCGTTCTTGACTTAGGATGTCTCCAAAAGTCGCCTCCTAGCTCTCCAATTCGGCTGGAATAATGGTTACCCTAAGAAAGTGATTAAAATTCGTATTTAACCCTAAAATCTGCTGGCTGACCTACAATCGCGTCGCGATCTAGGAGATCGCCGCTCTATTAACATCAAATCACGTCGCGATCTTGCATGGTCACGTCGCGATCCTTCCCTAAGTCCAAATGATCTGAATTTTTGATATGTTGTAGCTCTATGTGTTCTCTAAGATTGGCCACTTGAATCAACTTAATCGGACTCCGTATGAGAAAGTTATGGCCAATATACTAACGCATAGCCGAAAACTCAGCTTTTACACTTTTCTTCCATTTTCAGCTCATCTTCCATTCTTTTTTCGATCCAAGCTTCACTTACACCTATTTTGCACATATGAAAGAAATAAGTACCTAAAATCTCATATATACAATAGAAGTATATAAAATTATGGAAATATTAATATATAAATATAGTACTTATTTGATGCTATCAAATATCCCCACACTTAAGATCTGCTTGTCCTCAAGTAGATAATTTCATCATTAACCTTGATAAGCATCAAACTAATATTTACAAATCAGAATACCTAAATTAAGAATCTGTTTCATACTTTAAAACTTTAAACAATTTAATTAACATGGATAACTATATCGTACAAATAAGAATTTTTCATTATTGTTCATTCAACATATAGCTCATAAATGATTACTAATATTTTTATCCACTCTAAACAATCTATACTCATATTTTTTGAATACATCTTTATTATTTATAACGCCCCTCATTTAATACAACAATATAATATTAATTTCCACGGAAGCGTATACTTACTATACTTAGTTTATTAGAATTCTACTAGAAATTTTCGCAAACCTTTATACAACATGTTTAACTACTAAACAAACATAGTTAACTTGTTTACAAAACGGGGCATTATATACTACAAAACATTATTTATAACAAACTGGATCAGAGTTGCAAGTTTCAAACATTCCCAGCATCAAAACATCCTTCCTGACTACCCACAACATACATCACCTGCAGGAAGTAAATTGAGGGATTAGCACGAAGCTAAGTGAATGAATTATCAACTACAATTCAATTTAGCTAGCAATCTGTTCACAACCAATAATGTAACAAACATCGTCAAGAGGAACGGTGGTTCCTAAGGACCCTGTTCCGGGTGGCCCCATCAGAACACTTACATCAACTGTAGGCCAAAATAGTGATTAACCGCTAACTAAATGCTAATCTCCATCAACACATGTACGCAACCCTGTGTTGACCAACATTAGCAATCAAGTCCAACTGACAATCTAGTTGACCTCTGGATTTATCAATCAAGCTCACAGGCTAAACAAACCACCAATCAAATGGCATATCATTTCATAGTTAACATTCTATCAATAGTAATCCTATAATTACTGATTGAAATCAAATTGTTATAACCAATCAAACTGTGAGTTCATATCAACTCATCTGATTATCTCGTTTCACTTACTCATCCGTCTTATCTCGCTGAGCTCTTTGATTATCTGAGAATTTACAATCAAATATAAGTTAGTAACGACATTCTTAAACCCATAACTTATATTCGAATATTATACATATGAATACATCTTACAACAATTGTATCACAATCAATATATATATATATATATATATATATATATATATATATATATATATATATATATATATATATATATATATATATATATTTGGTTAATACATCAACATATCTATCAAGTAGTATTAACACATTAAGTATTAAAGGACGTTTATTAAAAAATTTCAAATTTCCTGAAAAAGGGTGGAATCCGCCGGATTCATCTGAATCCGCCGGATTCCCAACCGGATTCAACACCATTTCGTTTCCAATTTTGATCAGACCAATTTCTAACGAATACGTTCCTGAATACGTTCTTAAATACGTTGTATTCACCAAAATTCTGGTTTTCACTTTCGGGGGAATCCGCCGGATTCAGGGGAATCCGCCGGATTCCCGGGTTTCGCGCAGAAACCCTGTTCCTGTAATGGCATAATCTCAGCAAGTAAAAACCATAACTAAAAACCACAACAACGATTACAGCAACAATTTTCAGTTTATATATCATCATATATAATTATTATAACATGTAATAACTTCTATTTACCACCAACTCATTCAAAGTTTCTAATGATCATTATATGATCATGAATTTAACATAAACAACTTACCAAAGATGATGATGATTATGATTATGAACTACTAAACGATTTCCAGCTCAAGATCACCACAACCTTTTGATTTCTTGATTTCTAGTTATAAGGGTTTTAAGAATTTAGAGGTTTTAGGTTTTGATTTCTAAATAAGGAAAGTAAAGAACTTTCCTATTTGGAAAAGTTTATAAGTCGGTCACTTTTTAACACCGACCCGTATCCACTAAAAACTAGTCCCCTTTTAATCTATTGCCTGGAACCTAAAAAACCATTTGCGAGAACCTTATTTTATTGCACCGTCAACTATAGTAAATTAAAACAATCAACAATTTACTAAGCACAATAAGTCCTGGGGCTTATTTAACTAAGTTTCACAATTAAACACATATTATCAAATAATTTCTAATACAATTAACTATATCAATTTAAAATTAGAAATTACCGGATCCGAAGAGAGGATGTTACAATTCTCCCCCACTTAAGAAGATTTCGTCCCCGAAATCTCATCATGATCAAACAATCCAGGATATCTGGATCTCATACTATCCTTAGTTTCCCAAGTTAGGTTTGCACATAAACTATGTTTCCATTTCACTAACACCATGGGAATCTGTTTCTTCCTAAGTTTGGTAATTTTTCAGTCGAGAAGTTCAACTGGTTCTTCAACTAACTTCTGACTTTGATCAACTTTCAAATCTTTCAACGGAAGAATTTGAGACTGGTCCTCAACGTTACATTTCCTCAAATAACAAATGTTAAATGTGTCATGAATACCAGCAAGTTCTGGAGGAAGATCCAATGTAACAGACTGATCATTAACAATCTGTCGAATTGTAAACGGTCCAATATATCGAGGAGCCAATTTGCCACGTTTCCCAAACCGAATTACCCCTTTCCAAGGCGAAACCTTCAAATAAACAAGTTCACCTTCAACAAAAGTAACAGGTCGACGCTTAGGATCATCATATTGTTTCTGTCTATCACGTGATGCTTTCAACTTTTCACGAGCCACTGCCACTTTATCAGCTGTTATCTGAACAATATCTGGACCTGCAAACTGTTTCTCACCTGCCTCTAGCCAACAAGTTGAAGTTCTACAACGGCGACCATAAAGCATTTCATATGGAGGCATGCCAATACTAGAATGATATGAGATATTATAAGCAAACTCAACTAATGGCAAATGAGAATCCCATGAACCACCATACTCCAGAATACAAGCTCTTAACATATCCTCCAATGTCTGAATCGTACGTTCTGATTGACCATCTGTTTGAGGATGATAAGCTGTACTAAGATTCACTCTGGTGCCCAACTCATGCTGTAAACTTTGCCAAAAATGAGATACAAACCTCGGATCTCTATCAGATACAATCGATAATGGAATACCATGCCGAGTAACAATCTCATTCATATACAACTGTGCAAGCTTACTCAGAGATGCAGTTTCACTAGTAGCGAGAAAATGAGCACTCTTGGTCAATCGATCAACAATAACCCAAACCATATCATTTCCTCGGGCAGTTCGAGGCAACTTGGTAACAAAATCCATAGTCAAATGTTCCCACTTCCATTCAGGAATCTCAAGCTGTTTCAACGATCCATATGGCTTCTGGTGTTCAACTTTAACTTGAGAAAAAATATGACAAGAACTTACAAACCTTGCTACATCCATCTTCATTGTAGGCCACCGATACAAAGGTTTCAAGTCATTATACATTTTCGTACTACCAGGATGTACAGACAATCTGGATTTATGGGCTTCATTCAGAATAACATCCCGAAGACCACCAAACAAAGGAATCCAAACACGAGACTGAAAGGTTTTTAATCCTCTCGAATCATCCAATAACAATTCCTTTCGATTCAACATAATTTCAGATTTCAAATTATGATCTAACAAAGCTTCTAACTGTGCAGCTTTTATCTGAGCCACCAAATCAGAAGAAACTTCTAAACGCATAACATAAACTCGATCAGAAATTACCTTGCGGCTCAAAGCATCAGCAACCACATTGGCTTTTCCTGGATGGTATTTAATCTCACAATCATAATCTTTAATTAATTATAACCATCGTCTCTCACGCATATTCAATTCTTGCTGTGAAAATATATACTGAAGACTCTTGTGATCTGTACAAATAACACATTTGGTACCATACAAGTAATGTCTCCATATCTTCAAAGCAAACACAACCGCTGCAAGTTCTAAATCATGGGTAGGATAATTTCTTTCATGAGGTTTGAGCTGACGAGAAGCATAAGCAATCACAAGATCTCGTTGCATTAAAACACAACCCAAACCAGCAATCGATGCATCACAATAAACAACAAAATCATCGGACCCATCTGGCAATGCTAACACAGGAGCCTGACATAACAACTGTTTCAGAGTCTGAAAAGCTGTCTCCTGTTGTTTAGTCCACACAAACTTTTCATCCTTACGGGTCAATTTAGTCAACGAACCGGCAATTTTAGAAAAATCTTTAATAAACTTCCGGTAATAACCCGCCAGGCCAAGAAAACTCTTTATTTCAGAAACAGACTTTGGAGCTTTCCAATTCATTACAGCTTCAATCTTTGAAGGATCAACTTTAACACCATCATTACAAATAATATGACCCAAAAACTGTACTTCCCGAATCCAAAATTCACATTTAGAAAACTTTGCATACAAATGTTCTCTCTTTAAGGTTTCCAATACTAACCTCAAATGCATTTCATGTTCTGATTCGGATTTAGAATATACCAAAATGTCATCGATAAATACAATCACAAATTTATCAAGAAAAGGTCGACAAACACGGTTCATCAAATCCATAAAAACTGCTGGAGCATTCGTTAATCCAAAAGGCATAACCAGGAATTCAAAATGACCATACCTGGTTCGAAATGCAGTTTTAGGAATATCACAATCACGAACACGAACTTGATGATAACCTGACCTCAAATCAATCTTTGAATAAAACGAAGATCACTGCAGCTGATCAAATAAATCATCTATACGAGGCAGAGGATATTTATTCTTTACTGTCCGTTTATTCAATTCCCTATAATCAATGCACATTCTAAAAGACCCATCTTTCTTTTTCACAAACAGAACTGGTGCACCCCAGGGAGAAGAACTAGGTCTAATAAATCCTTTATCCAACAACTCCTGTATCTGATTCATCATTTCACGTATCTCAGACGGAGCTAATCTATAAGGGGCTTTGGCAATAGGTGAAGAGCCAGGAACAAGATCAATCTGATATTCAACTTCCCTAACCGGTGGTAGACCAGGTAATTCATCAGGGAACACTTCCGGATACTCAGAAACAACCGGCACATCAGAAAGAGTTTTCTTTCCTAACTTAGCATCAACTACATAAGCTAGGTAGGATTCACAACCTTTGGACAAAGATTTCCTAGCTTTCATCATACTAATCAAAGGTATACAAACATTATCCCTTTCTCCTCGAGCCACGACATATGACTCTTCAGAGATTGGAATTCTAATCAGCTTATTGTGGCAGTCTATACTTGCTTTATACTGACTTAACCAATCCATACCAATAATCACATCAAAACTAGCAATTGGCATCAACAGAAAGGAAATTGGGAAAGTCTGGCCGTCTATCATAATACTAGCTCCAATTACCGAAGTGGTAACAGGAACTGACTTCCCACTAGCTATTTCTACTTCAACTGGGTTTGTTATCACAGTAGGCATCATTTTCAACTTATCACAGAAGTACATAGATACAAACGAACAATTTGCACCAGAATCAAACAAAACACGAGCTGGTACAGAATTTACAAGAAAAGTACCCGTGATCACGTCATCTGTATGGACAGCTTCATCCACTGTCATTTGAAAAGCCCTACTAACTGCAGATGGCGTGTTGGTACATGTTTGTGTCTGTCAGTTGGTCTAGCTCGTGTTTTGTTATTAGATTTGAGTTTCCTGATTCCTGCGACGTTGTGCGTAACGTCGCAGGTGCGACGTCAGGTATTGGGCCTACGACGTAGTCAACGTCGCATGGGCTTGGGCCTGCGACGTCGTGTGCGACGTCGTAGGTGCCAGATTTTGTATAAATTCGTATTTTCGTTTTCAGTTTAGGGTTGACGAAACCCTAAACACCATTTGTCGAAATCCCTGTAATCTGATTGATTATAATTCAATATACAAACGTTTGGTTCTTATTTATTGCGTATTGATTATTCGTATGTTTAGTTTATAACTTAATCGTTGATTCCGCAAACGATTGAGTGACTCGGTTCGCATAGATCCAAGGTTAGGGACAAACAACTGGTATCAAAGCAGAAAGTGCTCGTTTTTGGCGATTAGGATCGAGTTCGGGATAAAGCGACGTGATTCTCATATTGTTTTGTGATTATTACGTTTGTTTTTTTTGTGTTTTTACAGGTGTTCGATCAATATTACTGGGATTATTGAAGGTTTTCGTCGATCTTCATTCGTGGTTTTGGTTTTTGGGTTAAAAATTCGTTTTTAGGGTTTTTGGCCGCAGGTTTTCGCGTTTTGCGACGTTACCTGCGACGTCATCTGCTACGTCACGTGCGACGTTAGTGATTTGGACTTTAATTAGTCTGTGCGACGTACTGTTGCGACGTCATAAGCGACGTCGCTATTTTGACTTTAATTAGTCTTCTGCGACGTCCTCTGCGACATCATCTGCGACGTCCTCTGCGACGTCATCTGCGACGTAATACTCAACGTCGCTTACTTCTGATTCTTAATTGAATCGTTCGCCTTTTGCGACGTCACTCTCGTCGTCGCATACTATTGGTGCGACGTTACCCTCTACGTCGCTAATATCAGAAGACTTGTTTTTCGTTTAGACAATTAAAATGGCCGCTGATAAAGAGGATATTAGAGGACTTAGGGAGATGATTAAACAAAGTAATGACATTGGTTCAAGCAATAAACCTCCACTATTTACAGCTGATATGGATTATGTATACTGGAGAGACCGTGTTGAACAATACATTGACTTTCACTGTCCAGAATTATGGGGACCATTACGTGAGCGTTATGTACCTCCATTAGCTGAAGGGGAATACCGTAGTTTTCGCCCTGTCAAGACTTATAAAGCTATGACTCCAGAGGAGAAGAAAGATTTTGATACTGAGAGAAAGTCATTTTCGATGATTAAAATGTGCTTAACCAAGGATGTTCTATGGCTTTTCAGAACTCATGAAACAGCCTTTGATTTATGGAAGGCAATTGAAACTCGTTGTGGAGGAAATGATAAGTATAAGGAAGCCAAGCTCGAACTAATTAAGAAACAGTACGATATCTTTGACATCCTTCCTGATGAAGACACAACTTCTTTATTCACTAGGTACTCACGGTTAGTTGGTGAGTTGTTTGAAGGGGGTTATACCTTTCCTTCAATTGAAGTCAATAAGAAGCTACTGGATGTGTTGCCGAGTTCTTGGGATGTTAAAGTTCAATTTTTAAAGGAAAATGAAGAACTTGCAAACATGTCTTTGGATACGTTGATAGGGGATCTTCAAGCTCACGCGATGGAGATTAAGAAGAAAGAAACAAGGTCTGGTGCTGCTGTTCAGAATCCTAGTGTGTATGGTGTTCAGATTAACTCTGGAAAGACTTATGGATCTGGAGTGGCCTTTGTAACAAATACAAATGCTTCATCAACCTCTTCTTCTTCTTGTGATGGGATTCTGTTTTCATGACTGGACCTCCTTCAAATCAACAACAGGTTCAAGTCTCACCTGCTATTCAGGAGCAAGCTGCTATTTACGCAGCTTTCTTAAGCTCATACAAGGATTTGGTTACTCAACCGAATCTTACTTTGGAGCTGACTAAGGAAGACTATGCTCAGCTTGATGAAGATGATCTGGAGCAAATGGATCTAACTTAGAATGTGGCAATGATCACCCGAAGAATTCAAAAGTTTTTGCAGAGGACAGGGCGTAAAAGCTTGGAAGGTGACGGGAAGACTGGCTTCGGATTTAACAAGAGTAAGGTCCGGTGTTACAATTGTCAAAACTTGGGTCATTTCGCTAGGGAATTCGAGAAACCCAAAATGCCAGCATCGGGATTCACAACACCTTCTACTCCTCCAAAGGCCAAAGAAATGGAAGTTACCAAGAAAGGGCCTGCTGATAATGCCCTAATTGTTTTCGAGCCCACAAGTCAGGATTGGACGGCTGTCTCCCAGCAATACCAACAGTGTTTGATGGCTCATATTGTGAATGAGGTACATGATGAACCGTTAAATTGTATCTCATGCATTAAGTTAACTGAATCTCTAAAGGCATATCAAATAGACACCGTAGAGTTGAGGAAAAAGAATGAAAAACTAACCGAGTCAAATAATTTTTTAAAAGCTAATGAGAAACTTTATGAAAAACTTCTTGAGGCTCATAGGTTAGATACTCAGAAATATAAATCTAAGGTCTTTAGTCAAGAAGATGCCATTAAAAGCTATCTTGTTGAAATTGAACTACTAAAGAAAGAACTTACAGATTTAAAAAATGAGTATGAGAATTATAAGAGTAAAATCTTAGGTTCAAATTCCTCAACGGTTGTCTTTAATGAAATTCTTAGCAAGCATGGTACAAGTGGGAAAAAGAATGAGGGATTGGGATACCACTCAGTCCCTCCCCCTACTACTCACTGTCCCCTGCCTGTTAAGGAAGGCTTTGAAGAGATTCCAGTTGATTGGTCAATGCTTTACGGTATAAAAGCTAAAGATGCTAAAGAGACCAAATACAACAAACCGGCAAAGGAGAAAACCAAGCGGCCAGAGTACCCCTTGCCAACGTTTGTTAAGTCTGTGCATGAATCTCCTGTTAGTGTTAAGGAGAGTGTTGAGCTAAAGAATGAATCTCCTGTTAGTGTTGAGGAGATTGTTGAGATTGAGGACATTACGGATCAGGAGTATCCTGAGGTTAAGAAAGTTGCAGTTAAACCTGAAAAAGTGTTCAAAGGTTGAACCTAAAATTAAGGTTCAACCAAATAAAGGAAAAGCCAATGTTTTAAACTCGAAACAACAAACTTTACAGTCACCTGTAAAGATTTTGCAAAGAAAATTAGTAAATGAAAATGTTTTGTATAATAAACCATCAACTTCAACCTCTCAACCAAAACAAACATTTTCTAAGACGTGTACGCAATGTTCATGTTCTAGAAATGTTTCTTCATCTCCTGTGGTAATTCCTCAGCCTCAACCGTTTGTTGAGACTCGTTCTTGTTTCTACTGCAAGAAACAAGGACATTTAATTCGTGAATGTCCAAAGCTGTCAAATCAGCGCTATGGGAGAGAAATGCCTAGGACATCTGTTTATAGAAATTCTTTTTCAAAATCTCCACCTAGGCGTTACTCAAACTCTCCCAAGCCTGTTTTGAAGCCAAGTAATGTTGAGCAAAAATCTTTGCCAATTCAAAAGCCCAACATTACTTCTAATACCAATTCCGAACCTTCTAAAGTTTGGAAACGAAAAGAGTCTGATGTTGACTCTTCAGTCGTCAACAATAACACATCAGATAAAAATTTTAATTTGTTTAAAGATAAAATCCTATCTGACGTGCTTATTGTTGATGACCACGGTCGACCTAAGTCTGTAAAGGCTTGGGTCACCGTTTCTCACTAATCTCCTTTGTTTGTATGTTGCAGCAGTCAGAAAGCGTCAAAGATAGTGAATGGTATTTGGATAGCGGCTGCTCGCGACATATGACAGGCGATGTATCTCTTCTTGTGGATATTAAACCATATGCAGCAGGATATGTTGCCTTTGCTGGAGATACAGGAGGAACCATTTCTGGAAGAGGAACGCTAACTAACGGCAATGTTAGTTTTGAAAATGTGAACTACGTGGAACAGCTTACGCACAACTTGCTAAGTGTTTCACAGGTCTGTGATAAGGATTATACTACTGCGTTCACAAAGACAGAGTGCGTGATACTGAAGCCTGGGTATGTCATTCCGGAAGAATGGGTGTTACTGAGAGCACCAAGAAAGAATGACACATACATTTTGAACATGAGAACTGTTGAGACCTCGAATGAGTATACGTGTCTCTTGTCTAAGGCTTCTGAAAAGGAATCACTGCTTTGGCACAGACGAATGGGACACATTCATTTCCGAAAAATGAATTTCTTGACTAAAAATGACCTAGTGCTAGGAGTTTCAAAACAGTCATTTGCTCTAAAGGATGACTGTATCTCCTGCCAAAAAGGAAAGCTACGTAAGAAGTCCCATAAGTCTAAGCAGGTGAATTTCATTACAGCACCATTGGAACTACTGCATATGGATCTTTTCGGTCCAGTCTCTACAAAGAGTATTGGTGGTCGGTCTTACTGCTTGGTAGTTACTGATGACTACTCAAGGTTTTCGTGGGTTTACTTTTTGACCTCAAAGGGGGAGACACCTGATATTCTGGTGTATTTGTTGGACAAGTTGGCAAATCTGTGCAACTTGAAGGTGAAAAGGATACGGAGCGACAATGGAACTGAATTCAAGAACTCAACTCTCGAATTGTTTTGTGCTACAAGAGGTATTGAGCATCAATTTAGTGCTCCGAGGACTCCACAACAGAATGGAGTCGCAGAAAGGAAGAACAGGACAATCATCGAGACAGCTCGGACTATGTTAGCTGACTCCAAGTTACCAATCATCTTCTGGGCTGAGGCAGTTAATACTGCCTGTTATGTTCTTAACAGAGTGCTCACAGTTAAGAAAAAGAACAAAACGTGTTATGAACTTTTTAATAACCGTAAGCCAAATCTGCAGTTTCTAGAACCATTTGGGTGTCCATGCATGATCATGATTACAAAAGATAAGGTCTCTAAGTTTGGTGATAAAGCTGTTGAAGGGATTTTTCTTGGATATTCAGTCAACTCTCCGAACAAAAGAGTCTTCAACAAATCAACGAATCAGATTGAGGAACAGTTTGAGGTAAAATGTTTAAGGTATACGGAACCTCCTCAAGGAACGGGTCCGGATTGGTTTTTCAACTATGGAAATCTCTTCAACTCTTTCAAAATTCCGGAAGAGGATGATACGGAAGAATTGGTTTCTATACTTCATGGACTTGATCTTACTCAAGATACACCTGTTCATAATAAACCATCCAACCCATCTCCCAATGCAACACCCGCACCTCCACCAACTAATCCTACACCTTCACAAACAACACCTACACCATCACAAACAACACCCACACAACCACAAACAACAACCAAATCACCACCATCTACACCTACACCTACAACATCTTCGGCTGCTCCTTCTAAAACAGTTTATGACTACACAAAGGAGCTTCCATATGATCCAAACATGCCTCCTTTAGAGGAACCTCAAGAAGAAGATGAAGTGGAAGAAACAATGGCCTACTCTCACTTATTTTCTCCTGAAGATGAAAGAGAAGAAGAAGAGTTAGCCATTCCTGAGTCTGCTGCTACTCCCGAAACTGAGGGAGATTTGAACAATATGGGTGTCGATCTTGTGCCAACCGCCATACCAGAAACTCGTATACATAAGGATCACCCCATTGATAATATCATTGGTGATCCTCACGCATCTGTTCAAACACGACAACAAGCAAAGCAGACTTCAGCTCAGCAGCTTTTGGGACTTATAGCTCATATCGATTCATGTCATTTGTCTCAAATTGAACCTAAAAAGGTTGAACAAGCCTTAAAGGATCCATCTTGGGTCGAGGCTATGCAGGAGGAACTACAGCAAATAAACAAGATGAATGTTTGGGAAATTGTTCCTCTACCCAAGGGTGCTCACTTGACGGGTACTCGTTGGGTTTATCGCAACAAAATGGACGATCGTGGGGCGGTTATTCGAAATAAAGCCCGTCTGGTAGTTCAAGGATATAGTCAACTGGAAGGCATTGACTATGATGAAGTTTTCGCTCCTGTCGCTCGTTTGGAATCTATTCGAATTTTTCTAGCCTATGCTTCTTTTAAAGGATTCCGTGTGTATCAACTTGACGTGAAGTGTGCCTTTCTATATGGAGATGTCGACGCAGTGATTTATGTGTGTCAGCCTCCTGGTTTTGAAGATCCAAAGCATCCTAATCATGTTTGTAAGCTGAAGAAAGCTTTGTATGGTCTTCATCAATCTCCTCGACTTTGGTATGAGAGACTTGCCAAATACTTGCTGAAGAATGGTTTTGATAGAGGACAGATTGATAGCACGCTTTTCATTAAACGGGAAGGAGCGGATTTATTACTTGTGCAGGTCTATGTGGACGACATAATTTTTGGATCAACTAATGATCAGCTGTGCAAGGATTTTGAAAGACTGATGAAATCTGAGTTTGAAATGAGTGCTATGGGGGAACTCACGTTCTTTCTGGGACTACAGGTTGAGCAATCTGACAATGGAATTTATATACACCAGTCTAAATATGTCAATGACATGTTGAAGCGGTATGAATTACTCAATTGTAAACACTACGGCACTCCAATTGAAGTGAAACACAATCTTGGACCTAATGAGGACGATGAAGATTGCAAGGAGAAAGACTATCGCTCAATGATAGGCTCTCTCATGTACCTGACCGCCTCAAGACCAGATATAGTGTTTGCCGTTTCACTCTGCTCTCGATTTCAAGCAAATCCGAAGGTGTCTCATATGAAGGCAGTAAAACGCATTTTTGGATATCTCGCTTTTAGGCCATCTCTGGGTCTATGGTATTCAAACGAGAAAAACTTCGAGTTAACTGCCTATTCGGATTCGGATCTTGGTGGCTGCAAGGTAGATATGAAGTCAACCACTGGAGGATGTCAGTTCCTTGGATCGCGCTTAGTTTCTTGGCAGTGCAAAAAGCAGACTGCGGTTGCTATTTCCACAGCTGAAGCCGAGTATGTTGCTGCTGCAAATTGCTGTTCTCAAGTTCTCTGGATTCAGCATCAGCTGCGTGATTACGGGTTCAATCTCTCTATGACTCCTATTTACATTGATAATACAGCTGCTATATCTATAACTCACAATCCTGTTGGCGCATTTTGTGTGTCAGTCAGTTGGTCAAACTATTGTAATTGTCAAAGTCAATTAGTCTGCATATGTATAGTGTTCAGTGTGTAAACGAAAAGTAATTATATACAATATACATAGAGTGCGACGTTGGCTATGTCGCATTGGGTTGGGCCTAACGTCGCAGGGCCCAGTAGGTCGATATATATAGAAGAGTTAAACTCAGATTTAGGGTTGGACTTGGTGAGTGTGTATGTGAGCCGTTTTTGTGGTGAGAGAGACAGAGAGAAACGAGTTTGTATTCTGTAATCGGTTATATTTCAATTGTGAATATATACAAGATTATAGATAATTGTTTGTGTGTTCGTGAATCATTATCGTTTGTTATTCATTAGTTAAACGATCCGATCAGATCTTACGTGTAAGGGACTTTCAACTGGTATCAAAGCCATAGAATCAAGGATTCGTTGGTTTCGGATCGTTATTTTACATGTTTTCGTTTGATTCGCGAAGGTATTAATTGTTATTAATCGTTTCTGAGTTGATTTGATTGATTATATCGATTTCTGGAAGTGTTTTTGGCTTGGTTCGACGTTTGGATTTCGAAATTTTGTTAGGGTTTCGAAAATTTTCAATTTTTGGGGTTTTGGCCGCTGCAGTCACGTTTTGCGACGTTAGCTGCGACGTCGCTAAGTTCTGCGACATTACTAGCGACGTTGTGTGCGACGTCTCACTTTTGACCTTAATTGGTCACTGCGACCTTAGCCGCGACGTCAGGTGCGACGTCGCTTGATTTTGCGACATCACCTGCGACGTCGCTTGCGACGTTATTGATTTTGACCTTAAGTGGTTATTGCGACGTAGGCTGCGACGTCGCTACCCTCTGCGACGTTATACACTACGTCTCATTTTCGATTCTTAATTGAGTCATCGGACTTCTGCGACGTTGCTAATTTTTTCTGCCACATTACTCTCGTTCTAGATTCGAAAAAAAAAAAAAAAAGTTTCATTTTAGTCTGGAAACTCCGAAAAATTTTTGCGTTTTCAAATTTTTTCTATAGGCTTAAAACTGTTCAATTTTAGTCTGGAAAAAGTTCCATTTTACCTGGCCAGTTTTTGACGTTTTCGGACGAAATTTTGGCGGGAAAAACGCGAAAATTTTGTAATTTCAAATTTTGTTTTTAGGCTTAGAATAGCTTCATTTTAGTGTCGGAAAAGTTTCGCTGTACCCGGATATTTTTTTGAAATTTTCAAATCCGATTTTGGAGGGAAAATTCGTAAATGGCTTTTGGTAACAAAGTGCCTCCTTCTACATCTTTGTTCTATAGTGATTTTGCGAGTTGGAAGATTAAGTTATGCAATTTCATTGAATACAAAGATCCAAATCTGTGGAATTGGTTTAACACCATTGATCAATATGAGCAACCAAGACTCGATGGGGTGCTTAAGTCAAGAGCACAAATGTCAGTCAAGGAACGAGTAGAGTTTGATAAAGACAATAGAGCGTATGAGATGATTACCAAGTGCTTGCCAGAAGTTGTGATTAATAAATTTAAAGATCAAGCAACTTCTATAGGTTTATGGGATGCTCTTATAGCGGCTTACGATCAAAAGGAAAAGAAGTCAGAGGCAAATATTCAAATTCCTAGTCTAAATGATACTTCCAGATCTACTTCCAACTCAGCAGCATCTACTTCTACTAGCACTTCATATGCTTCCTATACTTCTCATACAGCTCATACAGCTCCTTCAAAGGCTACTAAGGATCATGCTAAAATCTTTACAGCTTTCCTCAATTCTTATGAGAATTTTCTTTCCAAGAAGGCTAGTACTCTGCAGCTCACTGAGGAAGACTTTGAACAGATCGACTCTGATGATCTCGAGCAAATGGACATCAAATGGAGCATGGCCATGATAACCCAAAGGACAAAGAAATTTCTTCAAAGAACGGGCAAAAAGGACATGGATGATGATGGTGATACAGGTCTTGGTTTTAATAAAAGCAAGGTGAAATACAAAATCTATCAGATTCATGGGCACTTTGCTAAGGAATGTGTGGAGAATAAAAATCCCTCATCTGGATTCACTACACCTTCAGCTCCCAAGACTCCAGAGAATAACACAACATCACAGGCAATGACAGTGTATTCTCAGGGAATATTTGATTTTAGTGCACTTCAAGGAGAGGTTCAACACAGTGCGCTTTTGGCAAAAATACATGAGGTACATGATGAATCTGAGGTACCTATAAACTGTGTTTCCTGTTTTACATTGACTGAATCTCTTGAGAATTATCAATATGACAATTTAGAGTTGCGAGAAAAAGTTGTCAAACTTACTGAATCAAACAATTTTCTTAAAGCTAATGAGAAACTTTATGATAACAAAATTGAGGCATATAAGTTAGACACACAAACTTACAAAGCAAAAGTCTTTAGTCAACAAGATGCAATTAATAGTTATCTTGCTGAAATTGAATTGTTGAATAAAGAGCTTTTTGATTTAAAAAGTGAGTACGATAACCATAAAAGCAAAATTTTAGGTTCTTCATCCGCAACTTTTGTCTTTAATGAAATCGTTAATAAGCAAGGGACAGGCGGTAAAAAGAAGGCAGGACTTGGTTATAATCAAGTACCACCACCTTCCCACGCCGAATACTGTCCTACGCCTGTTAAGGAAGGTCTTGAAGAGATTCTAGTTGATTATATGAAGCTTTATGGTATTAAAGCTAAAGAAGCTAAGCAAAACAAACAGGCAAAGGAGAAAACCATAAGGCCAGAGTATCCTTTACCTAAGTTTGTTAAGTCTGATAGTGCACCTCCAGTTCGTGTTGAGGAGGTCGTTGAGGTAGAAGATATACCTGAAGAGTCTACCATTAAGGTTGAGAAAATAAATGTCAAACCTGAAAATTTCATCATTACAACTGAAAATGATGATTGTTTTAAATGCAAAGGCAAAGCTAAGGTTGACAATGAATCCTCAAAAGTTGTAGTTGATAAATTTGAAAAGAATAAACCTTCAAATTCAACTAACTCAACCTCAGGAACATCTACTTCAACATGTCCACCTAAGAGTGCATGTTCAACAAATGTTCCTGGTCATAGACCTTCTGTGTATTGTCCTCCACCAAAACGATTTGAGGGAACTCATTGGAATAAATCTTTTGTGGAGTGTCGTTCTTGTTATCGTTGTTGTCAACAGGGCCATATAATCAGGGGCGGTACCAGAAATTTTTTCCAGCGGGGGCAAAAATTGTAGGGTGTTTCTCACATCGGGTTTTAGATTACGAATTCAAGTTTTTATTTCCTTCAAGTAATACGTTAAAGTAAACCAATCCAAACTTATGCTAGCATGTAGAATCATAAAGAACTCGGTTCAATTTGATTTTTCAACACGAAAAATCATAGCGAAGGTTCAATTTACGCAACATCTACAAACCTAATGAATATTTGTGTTTTTTTGCCTACAAGTTAGTCTCGTTGAAAGTTCCGAACATTTTTAATTCTCCATGGTTGAGTTATAATGCATATGTGCTTATATATATTTTTACAGACTTACATTATGGGAAAAAAATGAAGAAAAACTATCATCATTTGATATAGTTTAATTATTGTTCTTTTGATAGTAGCATTTTATTATAAGTAGTTAGTTTTAGTTATTAAGCAATAAAAGGGGAATAAATACATAGATAGGAAGAAGAGGAATAGAATAAAGAAACAAAGGAAAAACAGCAGAGGAACTGGTGTGGGCTTGGACTCGAACTACTGACCAAGAGGTTAAAAAGCAAAGGGAAAATCACTAGGCTAGGTGGGCAGATGCTCATTATTGCTAGCTTAATATATATATAACCCTACTTACAGAAATCCTAGTGTGGGCAGCCGCCCACATTGCCCACACCCTCCTACCGCCACTGCATATAATTAGGGATTGTAGGTTATTATCCCTAGATAGGTTTGGGAGAGGGATGCCAAGAACTTCCTCTTTCAGGAATTCTTTTTCAAAATCTTTTTCAAGGCGTCGTTCGTATTCGCCTGTATCTAGTTGTGCATCAAACTCTCCAAAACCTATGGCAAGAGTAAACAAAGTTGTGCCCATTAGACCTCAAGTTCAACAGCACAACATTGTTGAAAACAACTCATCTGAACCTACAAAGGTTTGGAAACCCAAATCTACAAACAACGCATCAATGAAATCTTCTGAGTTTTTAAAATATCATAAACTCATTGATGTGATGATTATGGATGACCATGGACAACCCAAGTCAATTAAGGCTTGGGTGTCCCATAAGTACTAACGTTTAATTGTTTGTGGTGGTACAGTTAGGTTATTGAAAGCTAACATTTTTAGTGACTGCATGGATGTGAATATTGTTGGAAGAATGCGATGATGATTTGTGATTGGATGAGATTTTCGATGTTATGAGGTGGTAAAACTGCTAAAAGGCATTTGACTTGTCTTGATATGTGATTTTGAAACTTTTATTTAAATTTTATCTATTTTAATTTGTTAGCTTTGCAACAGCCATTCTTTATACTTTTTAGTATTAAAGAAATGCAATGTTGCGAAATTTATTCAATTAAAAAAAATACAAAAATATGTTTAATATTTAAGTGGAGTATTTTTGGATTGGATATAAGAATTTTCTGTTCAGGGGGAGTAATTCTGAATATTAAAAATTCTGATTATTTAATTCAGAAATGTGAACAGCAAGATTCTTAAGTCTTGAAAAGATGATGGGTTGTGTTTGTAAACAACTTGGGAAATGATAGTACATCAGATGACATGCACAAAATGAAATTTTAAGGTTTATCCTTGATGTATCAGTAGGTTTATCTAGCATACTTAATACAGTTTTTTATGAAAATTATCTTCATCATATGATGTATTGGTAGGCATGATACATACCAGTCTATGGGTTATTAAGAAGTAATTCAAATACATGTCTATGATCTTGTGGTAAACACCATGTGATGTACGACTCTAAGTCTTAATTCCTTAGCGTAGCTTGACATACTTCTATTTTTAGATCGTATATCTGAGATCTCTTGGGGGAGTTAGCTGATTGATTCCATTGTTGTACGTAAGTGCAGACCTGGTCTCAATTCAGCTTACTCTCAAAACTAAGCAAACGTGAGTCAATGTACTTGCAAAGTCTTATATTTAAGGTACTGGTCAAGGTCGCCAATTGAATAAATCAAGTTTGGTTTGACTGAGATCGGTTTTGCTTAAACCTGAATCAAGTGTATGTTGCTCTGCTGTACGTCGGTACAGACCTGTCACCGCTGGCTTGATTCTTAAAATGGATTCTCTTATATTCTTTCTAAATTTGGAAACTATGTTCTTGTCTAGGCTAAAGGGGTATGTCTATGGTGGGGACCACGGTGAATTATTCATACTAATAATAAAAGGTTAGCTCGTAGATACGGATGTAACATGTTTAAGTGGAAAAACAATACCAGTAATCGTCTTGAAATAATTTTTATACTAGGTGTATTAAATGTGCTAAGTAAATTTAAAGTGGACAAATATACTGGTAATCGAAATAACACTTACTATTTCCTAATAATTGCATGTTGGCCTGATATGATCCCTATGCAGATCTAAAACATTTCTATCCCCAATTTATTTTAATCTTTGTTATTTGTTTTTCATTCATAAAGAAAAATACAAAAAGATTTTATTTCTATGTTATTTTCGTCAAACATCACATATCTTGTTAAAGTCAAATATTGAAGATGTAAAGGATGTCGGTTATTCTTCAAAGATTGTGAATTCTATCGGAGAATCTGCTGATGATTGAGAGATGGTCACATAGTTTGAAGATCTTGTTGTACGATAAATTTGTGTCAGTCACATGAATTTGGACACCAAGATTTCTTGGAAGACCATGCTATCTCTAAGGGGGAGTTTCTGATTGTCAAAGACATGAAAGAGTTTGTTGATGAAGACTAATTGAAGACTTATTTGACCAAGCTGCTGACAAGGGGGAGTTTGTTGGTGCATTTTGTGTGTCAGTCAGTTGGTCAAACTATTGTAATTGTCAAAGTCAATTAGTCTGCATATGTATAGTGTTCAGTGTGTAAACGAAAAGTAATTATATACAATATACATAGAGTGCGACGTTGGCTATGTCGCATTGGGTTGGGCCTAACGTCACAGGGCCCAGTAGGTCGATATATATAGAAGAGTTAAACTCAGATTTAGGGTTGGACTTGGTGAGTGTGTATGTGAGCCGTTTTTGTGGTGAGAGAGACAGAGAGAAACGAGTTTGTATTCTGTAATCGTTTATATTTCAATTGTGAATATATACAAGATTATAGAGAATTGTTTGTGTGTTCGTGAATCATTATCGTTTGTTATTCATTAGTTAAACGATCCGATCAGATCTTACGTGTAAGGGACTTTCAAATCCCGTACAGCACTCTAAGACCAAACATATCGAACTTAGGTTCCACTTCATACGGGATTGCTTTGAGAAACACCTTATAGATGTCGTATATATAGAAACCCTTAAGCAGTGTGCGGACCTTTTCACAAAAGCCTTTTTGCAATCACGTTTTATTGAACTGGTCAATCTAATAGGTTTAAGGTTCTTTCAGTCAAAGAAATGATTTGTGACTTGGATTTTTAAGTTTAAATTTTAGATTCATTTAAAAAAAAAAAAAAAAAAATTGGCAACAGCCACTCTTTATACTCTTTAGTATTAAAGAAAACGCGAGGTTGCAACATTTTTAAAATAGACGTTGAAGTTGTGTCTGTAAACAACTTGGGATATGATAGTACATCGGGTGACATGCACAAAATGGAATTTTAAGATTTATCTTGGATGTGTCAGTAGGTTTATATGACACACTTAAAACAGTTTCTATCTAAATTGTCTTCATTACACGATGTATTGGTAGGCATGATACACACCGATTTGTGAGTGAGTAAGAAGTAATATTAAAACTTGTCTATTATTTTGTGAAAATTGTTATATGATGTATGACATAAGTCTTAATTGATAAATGGAAGTACTGTCATACACTGTCACAATTATTATGTAAATGTAAAATTGGCATATAATAATAATATGGTTATTTGCCTAACTAATGGTGACTATTGTTGTACTCTCGTACAGACCTAAATCCATTAGTTATGCAAATAGTCTCAAACTTGTTATGTTCATACTAAGGGACCCTCTGTTGTACTAAGTACAGATCTGGGGCCACTAGTATCTTCATAGTCGGTTTGATGTATGCCTAAATTTGTAGGGCAAGTGTATGTTACAAGAAAGCCGAGAAAACTTGGTCTTGTAATCTCTACCTTGCGTAAATATGCAGTGTTTTGTGTTTTACTAAAGTTTATCAGTATATCATATAATAGGTTTCACAAAATTAATATTCATACTAACAATAAAGGTTAGCTCACAAATAAGGATGTAACATGTTTAGGTGGACAAACAATACCAATAATCGTCTTGAAATAATTTTTATAAAAGGTGTTTTAAATGTGCCACGTAAATTTAAAGTGGACAAATATACTGATGATCGAAATTAACACTTACTATTCCTAATAAATGCATGTTATTCCGATATGATCCCTAATCAGACAAATCAACTCCGTCATCAAAAATAGAGTGTTAGTAATTCTATTCTGTTATTTTTTTACTTTTTGTAATATTAAAGAAAATACCAAAAAGAATTTTTCGTTATTTTATGCTTTGTTTTTATTCTATGTTATTTTTCCCAAGTCACGACTCATTTGGATATTATTTGCTAAAATAACGAGTAAACGGTTTTTGAAAAATTCAAAATCGACTCAAATCGCATCCTAACTGCTCTATGCGACGTCCCACTCGCGGTCGCATGCGACGTCCCAGTCTACGTCGCAATTAGGGTTAGACTATATATAGTCTCAACCGCGACGTAACACGTCACACTATTCAATATCCACCTGCGACGTAGCCTGCGACGTACCATCTGGCGATTTGCGATGTAGCATTTTTTCGAGCATCTTTGTGATTTGTAGCTGTTTTCATTCCGATTTATTCACGTAGCTTTGATCTACTCGTTATTCCGCACACTTAGGTACCAATCTTACCTTTTTTCACCGTGTATTTAAGCTTTAATCGTTAAATGTATATTGCGGGTTTTAGGGTTCTCGGTTTGGGTCGAATCAGTTGTGTAATCGTGATCTAAACATCGTATAATCTATGTTTTTGTGATCACCATTCGTTGCCGCACCGCGTAGTGCGATTGATCTTGAAAAACCCCAAATTTCGAAAGTTAGGTTTTCTGGGTTGGGACGACTGTTCGTCGTTGCGACGTACGCTGCGACGTCGTAGCCTACTTCGCTATACTTAACTATTATTTATTCCCTACGTCGCCTTTTACCGCGACGTCCTACGCGACGTCCCTCTCTACGTCGCTACTTTTATTAATGTGATTAAATTCACAATAAATTGCAAAATGCGACGTCCCCTTTAACGTCGCTCGAATTTTGTGCGACGTCACGGGCTACGTCGCTTTTGTTATTTTTCTGATTTCCTGCGACGTCCATTACTACGTCGCTATCTGAGATGCGACGTCATAAGCTACGTCCCTACTTACAGGAAAATGACAATTTTTGTTACAAACCAAATGTTGCGTTTTTCTGACTATTAAATTATGTCCAGCAATGACGGGCGATTTCTTTCAGTTCCTCACTGAATCAGAAAGACTGTGTTCACTGCTTCTGCCCAAAGAGTGTCACCACTCGCCCGTCCGCGGCTAGAAGGATCCTCTTCCGGTCGTGGATTTTTTTGTGCTTTCTGGTGGTCATGCGCCTTAAAGTTTGTATCTGGTCACTTAGATATGACCATTTTTGTCTCCGTTGGTCAATGATCCGGTGGAATTCTCTTTTTGTCCTGAATCTTAGTTTTCTGGTCTGGAGGAATTCCTTCATTATCCTGGATCTCGGCCTTCTGATCTGGTGGGATACCATCCCTGTCTTGGATTTTAGCCTGACCTTGTCTTGGATTTTGGCTGTATTCGTTTACCCGGGATCTTTGGTCTAGGTTTAGGTTTAGGGTTTAGGGTTTAGGATTTGATATGTGTATCTGTAACTTTGTACTTATTTAACATATCAATGAAACCTTTCGTTTGTGATAAATTTGGTATACTTTGTTAGTTCTAACGCTTTTCGAGAATATCTTGTATGCTTCTGTTTTTGTAGATATGGCTTTGATTTTTGAGGCGCGTCATAATACGGCTGCTTACCTTGCTGACACTTCTGATAAAGCTGCACCGTATCGTCAGATGATTGCATTTTTGAGACGATCAAGGGTATTCCACGCCATTTCCGATAACACTGTGGTTTTTGGAAATCTGATCAACCCTTTCTGGAGAAACGCAAATGTTGTTACTGATAACAACGTTCGACGACTGGTCTCTACAGTTCTTGGTACGGACATCACTATCACAGAACAGAGTATTCGGGAACTTTTACAGCTGAACGATCAACCGAATATGCCAGTCGGTTTTGATCATGTTTTCGTTTCGGGAGCTATGCAATGGATTGGATATCCTGGGATTCCCACTGATCAGTATAGGAAAGCGAATCTCACACGTGTTTGGAGATATTTGATGCACGTGATTATCGTTTGTTTGGGCAATAGGAAAGGTGGAACGGATGGTATGAGCCGAAGTCTGGCTTCTGCCATGTTAGCGTTAGTGTACAGCAAGCCGTTCAACTTCTCGGGTTTTATCTTCAAGGCTATGGTCGACAATGCAAACGCCGGGGATCAGAAATGGGTATTATATCCGAGATTTGTTCAATTGCACATCAATCGTCATCATCCAGATCTTCAGACACAGGGTGATATCGATCAGCAACTAAAGATTTCACCGATGATGAGTCGGATCTTTACCATTTGTGCAGGGTATGAGAAAGGGGTTGAGGCACCAAGGGATGTTCCCTTATTTGGTGCTATTGTGGATGAGCATTACGTAGCGCCACCGGAACCTCAGTATATGGACATTCCGGTACCACAGCAACCGCTTGTGCACGTTCCTGTTCAAGCTGCGGGGGAGCATGTGAATGCTCTTTTGGAGAATATTGAGCAATTTGGACATGTTGATTCGGACGATTCAGCTTCTCACCATACAGTCGAAGGATCTGATTCTGAAGAAAATCCTGTTCAACAACCTGATGATGGCGGGCCAACGCCTTCGGATTCTGATGGTGCGGTCCCGCACCCGTCTCAGATGGAAACGATTCGACGTCAGTTTTCTCAGAGGTACAAAAGAATTCAGCGTCGTTTGAAACAGGGGCGTGTGTATGTTCCAAAGAATACTGGCAAACGTATTCGAGACGGTGATGATCCTGAGGATGTAGACTTTGAGCCTCGTCGTCGTCGTCGTTCTCGTCAGTCTACTTCTTCTAGAGCTCCTGTCAACCCGACACCTCAAGATGCTTTTGAGATTCAACCGACACCAGCTTTTATGCAAAAGATGCTGGATGATATGCAGAAGATGAAGCAAAAGCTGGAGGCTCAAGACGAAAAGATTGATGAGCAGTCTGCACTGATTGAGGTTCAGTCTAAGGAGCTTGAGGAAACGAAGCATAGAGTTAATGTTTTGGAAGGCAGGTTACTTGCCTCGGGGGAGTCTGGGTCTGGGGTACCCACTTTAGAGTCAAGTGAACCTGCATCTGTAAACCCCAACCCTGTACTTGAAAATGTTAATGAAAATATTTCTGTTTTGAATTACTTTTGTGTTGATGATATTCCAGGGCAACCGAGACCGCTGGCCGTTGATTATTCATTCGCTGACTTATCGTTTATTCAGAGAATGGCCAGTGGAGTTGGCTCTGAGGAAGAAACGGAGAATGTTTTTGAGATGAATGAGGATGTTTCGATTGAAGAAGAACAGTTGAATTCAGATGAAACGTATGATGATGCACAATCTGGGGAAGCTTATGATGGTGCACCGATTATTGAATCTGATTCAAGTGAAGATGAGAGACCTGCTAAAGCTCAACATGGAGAATCTAGTTCTGCTGCAACTCCAGCTCCAGAGACACAGGCACCGGACTCAGCAGTTCCTGAAACTGAATCTTCTGATATTCCTAAGAAGAAATTAACTGCTGAAGAAAAGAGATAAAGAAATAAGAAATGGTGGCCTAAGGGACGAAATCCAGTTCCTATTCCAGTTAAATGTCAAGTGTACCGGGTTAGTCGAAATTATACCGGAGTTATTAAAAGCTGGAAGTGTTAGAGGAATCTTTTTATGATTAAGAGAGAAGATGGAGTTCAGTACTTTAGAATGCGTTTTGATAGATTAAGTACGTTGCCAAAAGGAGAGATTAATCGATTAGCTCAGCTTAAATTGATTAATCCGTTCGAAAATGATTATGCTGAGTTCATTCAGAGAAATTTACGTCGGGAAGTGTTATCGAAGACATATTCTAAATTGAAACCGACATTGGGCATTCGGTATACGTGGAAAAAGAAGATTGATCCAGTCACCAGGAAGCCTATGGTTAAAATTCACTATCCGCCTGCTAACTGTTTGACTGAGATACCTCTGGAACCAGTTCCTTATTATTTTCTGAGAAGACTTGTAAAATGGGAACTTGATTCACAGACTGGTGAAGCGGTTATTACTTTTGTACCAGATTCAGAACCGTGGCCAGAAGTTGGAGGTATATGGAATTTGAGGCAAGCAACGTTTAGATTGTATGATCCGATGAGTTTGATTAATTTTCATGAAAAAGATTTAAGAAAACTCTATGATGATCGGATTCGCGTTGGTCAGAAGAATGAATTCAACAGACGTTTAGCCGAGCAGTTTTACAATGTTGTTACTGTTTGTGTGGCTAATGGAATTCATGCTGACGGCCAATTTCCTGCGGGCTGGGTTTAAAAAAGATTTTTGAAGACCAAGCTGAAGACACGGGGGAGTTTGTTGGTACATGTTTGTGTCTGTCAGTTGGTCTAGCTCGTGTTTTGTAATTAGATTTGAGTTTCCTGATTCCTGCGACGTTGTGCGTAACGTCGCAGGTGCGACGTCAGGTATTGGGCCTGCGACGTAGTCAACGTCGCATGGGCTTGGGCCTGCGACGTCGTGTGCGACGTCGCAGGTGCCAGATTTTGTATAAATTCGTATTTTCGTTTTCAGTTTAGGGTTGACGAAACCCTAAACACCATTTGTCGAAATCCCTATAATCTGATTGATTATAATTCAATATACAAACGTTTGGTTCTTATTTATTGCGTATTGATTATTCGTGTGTTTAGTTTATAACTTAATCGTTGATTCCGCAAACGATTGAGTGACTCGGTTCGCATAGATCCAAGGTTAGGGACAAACATGGCGGAGTCTTCCGCTTCTGACCGGAAGATGACGAACTAACAACCGACCCAGAACCCTGTCTCTTAGCCTCAGAACACTGATTTGCACGATGACCTTCCTTATGGCAATTCCAACACACATAAGTAGGAAAAACACAATCTTTGGCTTCATGCCCAATCACACCACATTTCACACATCTAGTGGTTTGCACAGTAAATGGCCCAAAATGTCTAGCTCTACACTTAATACACCAATTGGGACGATCAGAAGTACCACCACGACTTTCTTGTTTCTTACCCTGCTGATTTCCTTGCCACCGTTGTTTACCTTTACTAGAAGATTCACTCCTAGATTTCTGAGAAACCATTTTTTTACTTGGCGCCTCTTGAGGTCTCAAATCACTGTCAACTGACCGAGCTAACATAAAAGCTTGAGAAAGAGATCCAGCTAACCTCACTGAAGTTCGATAATGATTAGGTAAAGTACCCACAAACTGTTCAATTCTGGTCCTCTCATCAGAAACCCACTGCTGAACAAACCTAAGTTTCTCTGAAAACTGATTAATCAAATCATCCATTGACATTTTATCAGTTAATTGTAAATCCATAAACTCCTTTCGAATCCGAACTATATCAAAGTTTGAACAATACTGCTTACAAACTTCATTATGAAAATCAGGCCATCGGATAGATGCTTTCTGAAAAGGAGATAACACAGAAGTAATCGAATCCCACCAATTCATAGCTGCTCCTTTTAAAAGTTGAGTTGCATAGGGAACTTTTAACTCTTCTTCACATTGGCAAACTTCGAATTTCTTTTCAATATCCCTCAACCAATCAAGAGTTACCGAAGGATTTGTACTACCAGAATACACAGACGGATTGCTGCTCATAAAGGTTTTAAATGAACACACCTTTTGTTTTGGCGGTGAAATCGTACCAAACACAGGATGAGAAGATTCAGCCTCTTTTTGTTGTTTATACATTCTAAGTGCTTGGTTTTCCTCTTCCAGTTGAAGGAGATACTCATCTCTTTTCTAACTCCTCTCTAGCATGGAAAGAAGTACCAGTATGCTCAGCCCGATTGTCATGAGTCTCAACAGTAACTTCCGGCCTTGAGACATTATTAGGGTTAACAGGTGGTTGCTCGTTATCCGCCATATCTGTAAACACAACAACAGCTCACAAATCGTTAATCGTTAGCACCTATTCTACTAACCGATTCATATTCAGTACATAATCCCATTCCCAAGAATGTTTGACACAACACAATCAAAGTTTAGGATTGAACATACAATCATATTCAATTGCCCCAAACTATTGCTCTGATACCAACTTATAACGCCCCTCATTTAATACAACAATATAATATTAATTTCCACGGAAGCGTATACTTACTATACTTAGTTTATTAGAATTCTACTAGAAATTTTCGCAAACCTTTATACAACATGTTTAACTACTAAACAAACATAGTTAACTTGTTTACAAAACGGGGCATTATATACTACAAAACATTATTTATAACAAACTGGATCAGAGTTGCAAGTTTCAAACATTCCCAGCATCAAAACATCCTTCCTGACTACCCACAACATACATCACCTGCAGGAAGTAAATTGAGGGATTAGCACGAAGCTAAGTGAATGAATTATCAACTACAATTCAATTTAGCTAGCAATCTGTTCACAACCAATAGTGTAACAAACATCGTCAAGAGGAACGGTGGTTCCTAAGGACCCTGTTCCGGGTGGCCCCATCAGAACACTTACATCAACTGTAGGCCAAAACAGTGATTAACCGCTAACTAAATGCTAATCTCCATCAACACATGTACGCAACCCTGTGTTGACCAACATTAGCAATCAAGTCCAACTGACAATCTAGTTGACCTCTGGATTTATCAATCAAGCTCACAGGCTAAACAAACCACCAATCAAATGGCATATCATTTCATAGTTAACATTCTATCAATAGTAATCCTATAATTACTGATTGAAATCAAATTGTTATAACCAATCAAACTGTGAGTTCAAATCCACTCACCTGATTATCTCGTTTCACTTACTCAGCCGTCTTATCTCGCTGAGCTCTTTGATTATCTGAGAATTTACAATCAAATATAAGTTAGTAACGACATTCTTAAACCAATAACTTATATTCGAATATTATACATATGAATACATCTTACAACAATTGTATCACAATCAATATATATATATATATATATATATATATATATATATATATATATATATATATATATATTTGGTTATTACATCAACATATCTATCAAGTAGTATTAACACATTAAGTATTAAAGGACGTTTATTAAAAAATTTCAAATTTTCTGAAAAAGGGTGGAATCCGCCGGATTCATCTGAATCCGCCGGATTCCCAACCGGATTCAACACCATTTCGTTTCCAATTTTGATCAGACCAATTTCTAACGAATACGTTCTTAAATACGCCGTATTCACCAAAATTCTGGTTTTCACTTTCGGGGGAATCCGCCGGATTCCCGGATTTCGCGCAGAAACCCTGTTCCTGTCATGGCATAATCTCAGCAAGTAAAAACCATAACTAAAAACCACAACAACGATTACAGCAACAATTTTCAGTTTATATATCATCATATATAACTATTATAACATGTAATAACTTCTATTTACCACCAACTCATTCAAAGTTTCTAATGATCATTATATGATCATGAATTTAACATAAACAACTTACCAAAGATGAAGATGATTATGATTATGAACTACTAAACGATTTCCAGCTCAAGATCACCACAACTTTTTGATTTCTTGATTTCTAGTTATAAGGGTTTTAAGAATTTTGAGGTTTTAGGTTTTGATTTCTAAATAAGGAAAGTAAAGAACTTTCCTATTTGGGAAAGTTTATAAGTCGGTCACTTTTTAACACCGACCCGAATCCACTAAAAACTAGTCCCCTTTCAATCTATTGCCTGGAACCTAAAAACCATTTGCGAGAAACTTATTTTATTGCACCGTCAACTATAGTAAATTAAAACAATCAACAATTTACTAAGCACAATAAGTCCCGAGGCTTATTTAACTAAGTTTCACAATTAAACACATATTATCAAATAATTTCTAATACAATTAACTATATCAATTTAAAATTAGAAATTACCGGACCCGAAGAGAGGATGTTACATTATTAGTATGTATATTACTTATGATTTCTACATATGATATATTCTTAAACTTAATCATGCAATTTACTTTTATATTCAAAATAAATATATGAAATCCATTTTTAAGAATCAAGACATTGGTGACAGGTCTGCATTTTCATGCAACAGAGCGACATAACTTGATTCAGGTAAAGCAATTTTATTTAAAATCAAACCAGCGGTGACAAATCTATACCTTAGTATAACAAAGCGACATAGTTTGATTAGTTGGAATCTTATGATTTTCAAATATTTTAAATCTCTTTTGCTTTTTATTTAAGAATACTAATATGAGACCAGGTCTGTACTTAGTACAATAGAGGAAACAATTAGTAAACCCCCAAATGGTTTCATATAAAAATCAAAAATATAAAATTATTTGCATGATAAATCTAAGAATTAAGACTTTTTGTTTTTTACATCATATTGCTTTTATCGTAAAATAATATACAAGTTATTTATCAATTTCTTAAAATTCAGAAATCCTCGAATAGATTGCCTATTAGTACACCATATTATGTAACCATATATTACTTATTATTACATTGTTTACGTTATATGTACAAAACAGTTAATCCACATTAAAGTTTAAACTTTTAAATACAAAACAAAACTTTTAACAAAAGTATTCTAACTAATAAATACTTACTTATTAACTTAAAATTTTTAAATTTTGATGAAAATTTATGAAAAAATTATTACATAAAGGACAAGTAAAACTAAAAGAATGTTTCTTTTCTACCGACCCCTTCCCCATACTTAAGTTATACAATGTCCTCATTGTATATAAACATATAAAATAAAAGTGAGTAAGGAAGAAAAGAAATTAGAACGAAAAACTCCCCTGACTGTGAAGCAATCATCGTCGGCTAGTTCGATATTAGTCGGTTGTCTCATGATCCTTTGTAATAAATATACAACAAAGCACACTTTCGTAGGCAATCACGATTGCATTTAGCGTATGCAATAAGCCTTTAAACCCCTCGGTATCCCGAGTGGACGAGTTATAGTCTCGTGAAGGTTTCCAGGGAACACACCCACAAAGTTCAAAAGTTCCTACATTGTTAATAAACAAAACAAAACAACGAAAACCAAATAATATACAATTTACAAGGCTTATTTATTAACGAGTCTTAAGCTTGACTCAACCCCAAATATTATTATTTAGTGGGGTTTGAGCTCCGCTCCCCCACACTTGTTTTATTGTGGGGGCTATTAGTGGAACGCCTACCTTGAATAAGTGAAGTCAACCAATCATTCGTACCTCGTGTGGTGTTGACAATCTCGAGAAGCTTACCTTTCTCTTTCTTTGACAATTTTGGAATAATACGAGTACCACAAAAAGTATCACCTTTAGACGCGGCTTGAAGTATCCGATTGTATACTTTCTTCATTGATTTCTCAAGGATCGAATCACCGGCCTTTTTAGTTTCATTCAACGTTCCATGGAAACCTTTCTCATTTAAATCCCTCTTTTCTTTTTCATTCACCTTGTTATTGATCACGAGTTCATTTTGACTTACAACACAAGCGGAATCAGTATTTTTGGGCACGACAGGATTATTATAAAAAGTGACCTCCGCATCATCAACTCTCAAAGTTAACTTACCCGCCTTTACATCCACAAGTGCTCTAGCTGTAGCCAAGAAAGGTCGGCCTAAAATAAGCGGGGTATTCATATCCTTCTCCATATCCACAATCACAAAATCAACTGGAAAAAGTAAATTTTCAACCTTTACCAACACATTTTCCACAATACCTCTAGGATAAGTTAATGACCTATCGGCTAATCGTATGCTCATATGTGTAGGTGTAGGTTCACCTAGGTTGAGTCTAGCATACATAGAATAAGGCATGATATTTATGCTAGCTCCTAGGTCGGCTAGTGCGTTACATACAGGCAACTTACCTAACTGACAAGGGATGATAAAACTCCCTGGATCCTTCATCTTCGGTGGTAGTTTACCTGTCATTACTGCCGAGCACTCACCATCCAAAGTCACAGTCGACACATCATCAAGCTTCTTCTTGCCTTTCAAAATTTCTTTCAAGAACTTAACATACTTCGGCATGTGTGATATGGCTTCAACAAATGGTATGTTAATATGAATGGTTCTTAAAAGATCCAGAAACTTACCATGTTTCTCTTTAACCTCGTCTCTAAGAATAACTTTTGGATATGGAATCTTTGGTTTATATTCCTTTACAACGGGTTTGGCACAAACGGTGGGTTGTGGCATTGGGATGTGCTCTTGGTGAGGTTCATCTTCTACTCCTTCTCTTTCCACAACTATAAACACGGATTTTACATGCTCATTTCGAAGGTTAAGTTTCATATCACTCGGTAAAGTACCCGGTTGCCTCTCAGCTAACATCCTCGAGATGTTTCCCACTTCTTGCTCGACGTTCTGGATCGATGCTTGCTGATTTCTAAGGGACTGTGATGTTTGCCAGTTGATTTGGATTTGAGCATTCACGAATCTTTTAACAAGATCTTCCAAACTCGATTTATTTTCCTCCGGTTGTGGTGGTGATGGTTGTTGCTTATAATAACCCGGAGCGGTCTGTGTGTAAGAAGAATTGAAGTTCCTATTGAAATTATTTCTTCCCCCTTGAAAATTATTAGACCCCTGATTCGCGAAAGAAACATTTTCCAACTGATCCATCGGTTTATCTATATCACAATATTTGGTCAAGTGCATACCCCCACACATCTCACAACCAACTATTATGGCATTGATATCCTTGGTTATTTTCTCCATTTGTCTTCCAAAAGTTGCCATTTGAGCAGTTAAGGCGGCAATACTATCACTAGCTTCGGAACTAGCTACCTTGGATGCTCTAGACCTTTCCTTCTTTTGATGCCATTCGTGAGTATGAGCAGCTAATTCGGCAATAACAGTGTGAGCTTGGGTAGCTGTCTTCTTCATTATAGAACCCCCCGCTGCAGTATCTATAGCCTTTCTGGTATCCAAATCGGCTCCCTTGTAGAATATATGCACCTTCTGGAAGGTGTTCAAACCATGTTGCGGACAACTTCGAAGCATCTTCCTAAACCTAGTCCATGCGTCATACAGAGTTTCTGAATATTTTTGTTCAAATTGGGAAATATATCCCTGTAGCTCAGCTGCTTTTGAAGCAGGGAAAAATCTCTGAAGAAACCTATCAACCATGCCTTCCCAAGTTGTGATCTCACCTTCTGGCAAAGAATCCAGCCAGTCTTTAGCCTCTCCCGTTAGAGTCCAAGGAAAAACTCTGAGGTAAATCACCTCATTTTCAACAGCTCGCAAATTGAAAAGAGTGCAAATCCCCAAAAATTTTCTCATATGTTCATTTGGGTCTTCTTTTTCAGCTCCACTAAACTGGCATTGGTTACTGATCATATGCAGAAATTGCCCCTTGATCTCAAAATCATCCGTAATTGCGGGCTGATTAATAGCTGAACCCTGACCATCCCGAGTGTCCTTCATCCGAGTTTCCATGGTCTGAGTTTCTGGGTCAGCCATTTCAGATTTTGGTGTTTCTTCCTGTTCGGTGTTTGGTTCTAACTGAAAACTAGTAGGTGTGATGTTTATCCGTGCTAACCTCCTAAACTCTCTTTCTGGGTCGAAGAACGGCTCAAAAAGTGGTGATTTGGAGGTACGGGTCATAAACTACCTGAAATCTGTCAAAACAAAACCAACAAACAGATTAAAAGCACCAACACTATAAAATAAAACAATAAAATAACAATAAAAAGAAAAAACAACTAAATTACTAGAATATAATTAAAAACTTAAAATAACGCAACTGCTCACCGGCAGCGGCGCCAAAAACTTGATGTGCTAAAATCAGGTTATAAATATAAATGAGAAAATACCAATGATCTAGACTAAAACACAACTAGGCAAGTGTACCTAATCGCACAATAGTATAGCTATAGTAAGATCCGGTTAAGTTCGTCTCCACAGGGAACAATGTGTATTTTAAGTTATTAAATAATTACTAATTAAACTAAGAAAAACAAGTAAATATTTGGATTTTGGTCTTTTAACGACAGACAGTCAAAGAGTGTATATTAAACAAACAAGTAAAAGAAAGCAATTAAAAGATAAAGTAGTATCAAATGGATGAAACATGTTTGTTTAGACCGTTTAACCTCTAGTTATTGGATATATGAATTAAGCACTGGATCAAGATTAGTCAACCTAGAAGACACAATTCGGACTTATTAGTTGTCTTGTCAAAGTCACTTAATTAAGATTATACAACCCAAGTGTCCTTGAAGTTTAAAACCTCCTAATTATAAATTATACAATCGATGAAATCACAAGTAATCTGTGACCTTATTTTCATAAAAATCATCAATCATGCAAGATGTCTCTAAACATGATCCACCAATGTTAATGATCAAATAACTCCATTCAACTCTTTCAATTAGGTCTAATCAAAATCCGCAATCAATAAATCAATTAACAAGAGAAAACAAGAACATGTAAAAGTTGTCACTAATTACAATCAATCAAGTTTACTAATTGAATGAATTAAATAACCAAAAACATCAATCGTTCGATGACTACCGTGAAATCAAAGCATATAATCCCAATCACGAATTAATATCCAATAACTAGAGTAATTAAGTCTAAACAAACATCAAAAGACTTAGCCCATGGTGATGGGTTCAATCAAACACACAATCAAAGACAAAGTCATGTTCAAAATCGAATAGAAATCAAGTAAACCAATGTTTTCGATGTGTTGTTATGATATAGAATCGATCCGCTCGCAAAAGATGGATGAAAAGCTTCGTTCTTGACTTAGGATGTCTCCAAAAGTCGCCTCCTAGCTCTCCAATTCGGCTGGAATAATGGTTACCCTAAGAAAGTGATTAAAATTCGTATTTAACCCTAAAATCTCACACATTATATACATGTTGCTAGAGGTGTTTACGGTTCGGTTTGATTCGATTTTTGGAAAAAATTGAATCGAATCGAATATTTCGGTTTTTCAAAAGTCAAAACCGTTCGGTTTCGGGTTTTCTACGATTCAGTTTTCAGTTTCGATACGGTTATTATTTGAATTCTAAACGATCAACATAAAACTTTTAAGGCGATTTGAATTTTTCTATTTCCGTTGTATAGTTTGTAACACCCCCAAATTCGTTTAGCGGAAGCATTGGTATAAGTTGGGGATGCCACATTTACATAGTACATGCATACGTATCAGAGCTTATGATTACAATCAAACATATATATATATATATATATATATATATATATATATATATATTAAGATGCCAAAAGTATTAGTTACAAAGTTTACGATTCGATGAATCGTATAAGTAGTTAAGTTATACAAAAGTGGATTCCTTAAATATGACTAAAAACATATTAGTTATACAAAAGAAATCCATATGTTTCAAAAAGTTGGCATCCTAAATCTTCAAGGGTCGCCTAGATTTCCATTTGTGCAGGCGGTCCTTACGTGTGCAGCTAATTCCCTGAAAAACATAGTAAAAAGTCAACAACGAGGTTGAGTGAATTCACAGGTTTTAAGTTTGCAAGTACAGTTCGTATTCCAATATGTTTGTAAACAGTAGTTGCCATAATAGTCAAGTAATCACTTTGTGGATTGTTATCCCAATGTAGTTCGGTTGGAATATTGCCCAAATACAGTTTACGTGGGATGTTACCCAAATACAGTTTAAAAATATGTTGCTGGCCGTTCTCCAGCGTTTCCAAAACAGTACCGGTCGTTCTCCGGTCTAAAGACGCACGGGTCGTTCTTTGGTCCAAACAAAACAGTTTACCGGTCGTTCTCCGGTCTAGATACGCACGGGTCGTTCTCCCGTCCAAACACTGCTGGTCGTTCTCCAGCGAAACACAGTACCGGTCGTTCTCCGGTCAAAAGACGCATGGGTCGTTCTCCCATCCAATACGCACGGGTCGTTCTCCCGTCCACTTGGCCAGTCGTTCTCTAGCACTAAAATACGTAGCTGGTCGTTCTCCAGCGTTTACATAAAAGTTTAACATGTTTATGAATATGTCGTTTCATAAATACCAGTTTCGTGTAAGAGTTTAACAGTTCAAAGTACTCTAATCGTTCGAGTAAAACAAGTATACAATTCATGTATGTAAAAGCAGTTATGGCAATCAATAAAACAGTTGACTATGTTTCTCACCCCAAGTTGTAAGCGGTAAAACAGTTAAAAGTGGGGCTGTGAACTCACCTGTTGAGTTGAATATGTTTGAGTGCTAGCAAAGCCTAAAGCCCAAGTATAGTCCTGAATCTCCTAACGCCCTAAACGTATGAAATTTAATAAGTATGTGGATGTCGTAGTTGACCATCCATGCTAGTGTTCGTACAACCAAGTTATGTCCAAAGTGTTCGTTTAATGTTTACGTTTGTATTTCGTAGTTGTGAAAATGTATACGACTCGTTGGTGATGGTTTGAAAATCATAACTTCAGAAACATAATTCTGTTTGTTTCGTTGTATTTTTATAAAGTATGAAATTGTGTACGGGGGTCCAAGGGCAGCGCCCCTGGTAGCGGGGTCCAAGGGGTGGCAACCCCTGGTGGGGTCCAATGGGCAAAGCCCCTGGTTGGGGTCGAGCTGCCAAGTCAGCTTGGAAAATTTTTATTTCTATTATGTTGCTGTAGTAAAAACGCATTCGAAATTTCATTTCGGGGTAAAATCAAGTGGTAAAATCTCAGTCTCAACACTTAGTGAAAAAGTTGTAAACTTTCTGTTTTTTGGCGACACTGGGCTAGTGTCGCTATAGGCGACACTAGTTAGGCGATACTAGGTGAGTGTCGCTAGATTCCTGATTTTCAATTGAGTAGCGACACTTGGTTAGTGTCGCTAAAGGCGACACTTGTTCAATTGTGGCGTCACTAAGGTAGTGTCGCTAGGATGGATCTGGTTAAGTATTTCGGCGACACTTAAGTAGTGTCGCTATAGGGGCGACACTTAGGCATAGCGACACTTAGCTAGTGTCGCTAGCACTGTTTTTGGCACATAGCGACACTTCCAACTGTTCGACGAACAGCTTGGTAAAAACTAGTTTTTGGTCAATTTTGGACATTTTCGGTTGTTAAGAACACTAAAACATGTTATATTAAGTATATTAAACATGAAATATCAAAGAAAACTTCGAAATCTAAGGATTTAAGGGAAATGTCGGAAACTTACGCGTGTCGGTTTTGAAATCCGAAAAGGTAGAAGTGTAGATCGTTGCGAGGTGATCGTTTTCTCTAAATGGCTAGATGATTCGGCGCGTTTTTGGTGTAGTTTTTGTATGATTTAAGATGGTGGTGGTGGAGTATTTTAGAGAGAGAGATGAGAGGAAAAAGAGGATGGAGAGAGAAAGTGAAATGAAAGAAATGAAAGAAAAAGGGAGGTGGGAGGTGGGTTTTGTTCCATTTTTCGTCTCCCGTGTTTGCGTTCCGTGTTTGTTTACCCGATCGTTAATTGTTATACTATTTTAATTTGGTAACTTTTTAAATATGTATTCGAATTTATTTTTAGTTGAGATATTTTATAAAGATATTTTTGTTAAGTTATAAAATTTTAAAAGTTTATTTTGTTTCGTTTTGTCAGAAATGTTTCGAGTTGTTTTAGTTTGCGAAATACTTTGTAAATATTATCGACATGATGTTTAGTAGTTAATAACGTTATTTAATAATTCCGTTTTATTAAATAATTTTGTTCATCAACAGTCGTATATTTTCGTCGTGTTTATTCCAATTGTCGCGTACATAATTATAAGTAATTATGAATCGTAATACTACGCGTATTTACTAGTTGGGCTTTGCTAGACTTACCTCTAAAATGCGTTGCAAATTCACTCAAAGTAGGGAATTAGCCTAAAAATGCTTGCTAATTAACGTTTATAATTATATCGAAATTGCAGGGTGTCACATAGTTAGTTTGTTCTATTTTAACATGTTTATAGCTTAATTATATCAATGTAGTTATGAATGAGGTATTAGTTTAGTTAAGTATGAACAATGGATTAAAGTAGATCATCAAATTTGATTGATGGGGTATTTGATAAATGATAATGCACTAATTATATATAATCTATTATTATACATATATCTAATATTGTTAATAAAGCATTTTGATATTGTTGAATCTTAATTCTTAAAATAAAATTAAAATTACTCATATACACCTCTTACACTCATTAATGAAAAAAATGATAAATGGAAACTTTTAATTCCTAAATTATATCTTTGCACATTTGTTGTTGCTAGAATTTAGATATTTAAGCTTCAACAAGAAACATTTAACAACGTGTAAACTATCACCGCCGCATTGCGCGGGCAATAAACTAGTATTGAATATCAAATACTAAATTAATATAAAATATTTTAATTAATGGAAAAAATAACGGTTCGATTTTACCGTCGGTTCGGTTTTTTCGATCGATTTTTTTCGGTTTTTCTGCTTATCCCTACATATTGCCCATCCCGAGACTTGAACCCACAATCTCTCAATTAATAGATTCCTCACTTACTGCTAGATCAAAGACATCTTTGAAGAAATTGCAATCCATTTTACCCCTTTGTAAAACAGTCTTCTTTTACACTCTGTTACAGAGTTTAGCATAAAAAGAAAAGAAATGAAAAGAAGGTAATAAGATGGGAATGGAAAGAAGAGAGAGTGATGATTTAGTGTTCCTAAGTTAGAAAGAAATGAAAGGAAAGTGAAAATTTCGTGATCAACAATTTTACAAATTTACTCTTAAAAGAAAAAATTACGTCATTTTATAAATTTTAATATATTAGGTCAAGGATTTTTTTGATAGTGTTGGAAATTACGTGTCCCAAAAGAAAAAGGATTTGGGATTAATTTAGGATACTCAATAATCACCTAAATTAAATTAAGGAATTGCATTCCTTGTCCACTACGTTTATCTCCATCTATATATGGCCTACATATTTTTTATTGAATGGGTACACCAAAACACAATTCCATACACAATTACATTCTTGCTCTCTGCCGATTAAAACCCATACCATACGTACGTACGAATTACTTTATTGCCTTCTCCTGATTCGTACGTTTATTCTCCGAGCTATATATATATATATTCAATCACTTTTTTTGATTCCTAGTTTTAAGAGTAGTTCTTGAGAATTATTTAATTCTCGTTCATACTTCAATTGGCCTAAATTCCATTGAAGGTTTTGTACTCTGTATTATTATAGTGGATTGTTCGTGGTCGTCGCCCGTGGTTTTTCCTCCCATTAAATTGGGGGTTTCCACGTAAATCGTTTGTGTTCTTTACTTGCTTTTCTTTACGATATTATTTGGTTGATTGTTGTTCGGGTTAATTCTTTGCTTCCGCATACGCTCTAATATCTAACAAGTGGTATCAGAGACACGTCACAATGGTCACCAAATTTGATATTGATAAGTTTGATGGCAAGATTAGTTTTGCTATTTGGAAAGTTCACATGCAAGTGATACTAACGCATCACGGGTACAAGAAAGCCCTTTGGGGCGTGGCTCATAAACCGGCAGGCATGTCGGATGCCGATTGGGAAGAATTAGACGAGAGGCTCTCGCCACGATCCAATTGTTTCTAACTCGAGAAGTTCTCCGAGAGGTTATACATGAGAAAACTGCGGCTAGTTTATGGCTCAAGTTGGAATCTCTCTATATGACGAAGAGTCTTGCAAATAAGCTTCGTTTGAAAGATCGTCTCTACACTTTTCGTATGAAACCGGGCACACCCATTCAAGATCATCTAGATGAATTTAATAGTATTCTCATTGACTTGGAGAATCTAGATGTCGATATTGATGACGAGGATAAGGCGGTATTATTGGTTATCTCTTTGCCCGCTTCTTACAAACACTTCAAGGAAATCATGTTGTATGGTAACCGTGATACATTATCGTTTGATGATGTTAAATCTGCCTTGTTGTCCAAGCAAAAGTATGATGATGATGCCGAACCGAAAAGTGGTGAAGGATTGGTTGCAAGAGGCCGAAATTCTGAACGATGCGAGAGTAGTAATAACAATAAGAAACACCGGTCACAATCACGCGAAAAATATTCAAACAAGACTTGCAAGTATTGCAAGAAAGTTGGGCACATTGTTTCTGATTGTTACAAGTTGAAGAACAAGTTAGAGAGAGAAGGTAAAGGGAATAATGACAAGAAACCCGATAAATCCGCTGAGGTAGCTGTTGCTGAAGTGGAGTCTGATGGTGACGTATACTTGGCTATTGACACCGGAAGATCCAAAGATGATTGGATTATTGACTCTGGTTGTACCTTTCACATGACACCCCATCGAAGTTGGTTTGCTACTTATGAATCTTTTAATGGTGGCTGTTGGTGCCCGAACAGGTCGGCGTCGTTAACGATGACTATCCGGGCACCAGCAGTGGGTTTTAAATTTATAAGGCTGGGGCCTAGGGTTACTACTATTGCTAATCTACGGGTTAGCAAAGGATAAGTATGACCTAGGATCGTTCTTCAAAACGCGACGAATTGAAACTGGGAGAATTTAGAGACTTTTATGAATTTAGCTAGGGCGAAAGAGAGTTGGTTTGGATTTTCTATTCTAAGATTAAACTAAATTAAATCAGAAATGGAGGTTACTTCGGGCGTTCAACAGTTAAAGCGATTGTCTACTATGAAGTGGTTCAGGTGATATTAAAGCGTGAAGAGTTCTAATGAGGATAAGTCATAAGTTAATGTGAGTTATTGCTACAATCCTACTATCGGGCTAACGCGGAGGTGTCCATAATCAGGCAAATAGAATGTCACGTGGGTTGCAGAATATATTAAAGCATACACCGAAAGTTCTCTCAAATGCATGTCCATATTATCTGACAGTTAATCTCGAATCCTATTCCCCAATCTCGGTCATCGTAGACGTCCGAATCATGGCACAGTTTGCTGAATAAACAATCTTGTAAACGGGTTTTACCCTCGTCGGAATAAGTTGGAAGAACTGGTCTAAGCGGTCAGATAAGATGTCATCACTTATTCGTATGAATTATCAACATTACTCAAGTATGTAACAAGACAGGGGTGGTTTATATTACAAATAGAAACTTAAGTAATACGTTTGTTAATTGATCCATAACACAACTACCTTCGGTCGTTCTCGACTTCCATACGTTTGTACTTTGCCATAAGCATTTCCAGTACTATATCGAAGAACAGTTGAATAGGGGCCGTCATGTTATTTCACAATAATTAAGGCTAGGTGTATTTTACTAGTACGATAATCCTAAGGCAACAATCAAACAAGAACATGCAATAAGACAATCAAGACAATAGTTAAACCTAAGCATACAAATGTATTAATTAAATCGAGGATATTCCGAAAGTTGTCTCAAAAATACCATCTGTCCGAATTAAATCTTAATCTACCTCCATTCCCATATTCCGTGTCTCTTGGATCCTAATTTGGTCTAGAGAACACCGGCCATGCCGAGCTCAATGATTCAATCAAACATAATATAACTAAGTGACCTATACCCTATGAGTTAGCTACGTTCATTTTTGGATAAGGTTTTAGTCACAACATGAGTTGGGTAGATAAACGATAAAGATTCGATTCCTACATCTATCCATAATACACAACACCCGCAATCTCATAGCATACAATATAATCACATATTTAAATCCCTCTTAAACGACTATCATAGCAGACAATTGAGTTATTTAGCTAATCATGGCAATTCTAGCATACATATTTAAATTTATTAAAGAGAAAACGAACATAATTAAATATGGAAGATAGATTAAAACCTGATAAAGAAATACAATAAATCGTAGCTACAAATGCGTCCCGGAGCACCTCCGTACAAGTCTTCCTTTACTAGTTAATTAGCTAATCTAATTAACCTAGGAAGTATTACAATAAAGAAAGAAAAGAATGAATGGTGAGAAAGTGTGAAATATGCTAGAATGTGTGCATATGTTGGTGTGTCTTTCAAATGAACCTAGGCAACCTATTTATAGGTGAGCTTTGGCTCACATTAGCACCATGAGGTGCATGTTAGAAAGCTTTCCAAAATTGGTGTGTACAACACGAAAAGTAGGCGCACCGGGTACCGTACAACACGAAAAGTAGGCGCACCAGGTACCAAAAGTTACCAAAAACGGAAACCGGGGCAGGGCATTGGTGGCCGGCGGCGGTGGGGGTCGAGCCGGCGGCGGTGGGCCCACCCCGGCCCCGTTGCGTTGTTTGTTGCTTCGTTTCTTGATTCGTGCGTGTTTTCTTCGTTATACGTCCGTTTGAGTTGATTCTTTTTTTGTTGGATTTGTAATTCAAAAACGAAGATTTTGACATAAGATAGGCCCTGAAATGAGGTACCTAGCTCCAGATATTGCGTGCGGATCATTTGGATCTTCCGGCGGGCGCGAAATCTTCATTTTTCACCCGTTTTGGTTGATTCTTCTTCTGTTGGATTCGAATTTTAAAAACGAACATCTTGGAAATATTGGATGTTGATGGAGGGAAATTTAGTCTTGAAATCTCGTTTTGATGCCTTGAATCTTCAAACGTGTGTGGAATCTTCGTTTTACATCCGTTTTGCTTGATTTTTATCGTGCAACCTCGTTTTGACCATCTTGGCATAATGTTACTGATTTGTGCTGTTTTTGAGTTAATATGCCGAGAATCGTTCCAGAATGAGAGAGATATCGGTAGTAAAAACGTGACTTTTTACGCGATATCAGTGGCAATGTGTATATGGGAAATCATACTGTTTGTCAAGTTATCGGGAAGGGTAATATTCAGATCAAGATGCATGATGGTGTTGTTAGGACAGTCACTGGGGTTCGACATGTTCCCGACTTAAAAAGAAATCTTTTATCTCTAAGTACTCTCGAGGCCAATGGATACAAGTACTCGGGTCAAGATGGAGTTATGAAAATATCCAAAGGAGCTTTGGTGTCGATGAAGGCAATTCAATCTCTTGGTTTATATGTACTGCAAGGAACGACAGTTGTTGGTACCGCTACAGTTGCCACGTCAAAATCTCACTCGGATGATTCTAAGCTTTGGCATTATCGCTTAGGTCACATGGGCGAGAAGGGCATGAATATTCTAGCCAAGAAAGGTCTCCTTAAGAATTCATGCAACCTTGAGTTTTGTGAACATTGTGTGTTTGGCAAGCAGAAAAGGGTCAACTTTTCTTCCGGTATACATAGAACTAAGGGTACTCTTGACTACATCCATTCAGATCTATGGGGGCCGTCTCCTGTTACCTCTCGAGGAGGTAAACGATATATGTTGACTATTATTGATGACTTTTCTTGTAAAGTCTGGGCATTTTTCTTGAAGCACAAGGATGAGGTGTTTCCCACTTTTAAGGAGTGGAAAGTCTTGATCGAAAACCAAACTGAAAGAAAGATCAAAAAGTTGAGGACCGACAATGGTCTTGAGTTTTGTGGTGAAAATTTTAATGCTTTATGTCGAAAAGAAGACATTGCCCGACACCACACCCTTGTTAGGACACCGCAACAAAATGGCGTCGCGGAAAGAATGAATAGGACCATAGTGGAGAAAGTACGATGTATGCTTTCTCATGCCAAATTAGAGAAGGATTTTTGGGTTGAAGCTGCAACAACCGCAACATATTTGATAAACCGTACTCCACACAAGTCTCTTGATGGCAATATCCCGGAAATATTATGGTCAGGTAATTCTGTTGATTATTCACATCTTAGAATTTTTGGATGTCCTGTTTATGTTCATGTAAATGAGGGAAAGTTAGCTCCTCGTGCCGTTAAATGCGTTTTCTTGGGTTACGGATCCGAGGTTAAAGGTTATCGTGTTTGGTGCCCCGATCCTAAGTATCGTAAGATCATCCATAGTAGAGATGTAACCTTTAATGAAGACGTTATCTTGAATCCATCCAAAGATCACGGGTCATCTCAAAATTCTGGTACGGTTAATGATAGTACAATGGGTAAGGTGGAGTTTGAAGTCGATGTTGAAACCCAAGTTGATGGCACCGTACCTACTAGTCCACAAATTCAACCTCAAACCGAGTATCTCTTGGCTCGGGATCGTGAAAGGCGGCAAATTCATAAACCTCCGAGATTTGAGGATTATGAATGTGACTTGGTTGCTTATGCCTTTGCTGCTGCAACTTATATTGAAAATGGCGAACCTAAAAGTTACTCCGAGGCAATCTCAAGTAATGAAAGTGATAAGTGGGTTCTAGCTATGCAAGAAGAGGTCGAAAGTTTGCACAAGAATGAAACTTGGGAATTGGTTAAACTTCCTAAGGAGAAACGAGTGATTAGCTGCAAGTGGTTGTTCAAGATTAAAGATGGAATTCCCGGGGTTGAAAGTAAGAGGTACAAAGCACAATTTGTGGTTCGTGGTTTTGATCAACGTGAGGGTATTGATTTTAATGAGGTATTCTCTCCCGTCGTTCGTCACACTTCTATTAGACTTTTACTTTCTATTGTTGCTTTGCAATATTTAGAGCTGGAACAGATGGACGTGAAAACTGCTTTTCTTCATGCTCATCTTGAAGAAGAAATTTACATCCGGCAACCCGAGGGTTTTGAAGTTCCCGGAAAGGAAGACTACGTTTGCAAATTGAAGAAGTCACTCTACGGTTTGAAGCAATCACCTCGACAGTGATATAAAACTTTTGACTCCTTCATGATTAGTCATGGCTATGATCGTTGTAGCTATGATGAGTGTGTCTATCTACGAAAATTCCCGAATGGATCTTTTCTTTATTTAGTACTTTACGTGGATGATATGTTACTTGCTGCACATAATAAAGTCCACATCATGGAGATAAAGAATCAACTTAGTAGCGAATTTGAGATGAAAGATTTGGGAGCTGCTAAGAAGATTTTAGGCATGGAAATTTGACGAGATCGTAAAGCGGGTAAACTTACTTTATCTCAAACTGATTATATTCTGAAAGTTCTCGAAAGGTTTAACATGAGTAATTGTAAACCCGTTGCTACTTCGTTAGCACCACATTTTAAGTTGTCATCTGATCAATGTCCTGTATCCGAGGAAGACAAGAAACATATGTCTCTCATCCCCTATTCTAGTGCAGCTGGTAGTTTGATGTACGCCATGGTGTGCACCTGACCTGATTTGGCGCATGCCGTTAGTGTGGTGAGTAGATATATGCATAATCCGGGTAAGGCACATTGGGAAGTTGTTAAATGGATTCTTCGTTACTTGAAAGGGTCTAGTGATATTGGCTTATCTTTTGAGAAAGGTCGTGCTAGTTCGAACGGAGTAGTAGGTTATGTTGATTCCGATTATGGAGGTGACCTCGATAAAAGGAAGTGTCTTTCTTCATATATATTCTCTCATTGTGGTTCTGCTATCAGTTGGTATTCTTCTTTGCAAGCTATTGTAGCTTTATCAACCACTGAAGCAGAATATATTTCTACTACCGATGGAGTGAAGGAAGCTATATGGCTCCGTGGAATGGTGAATGAACTTGGTCTATCTCAAGATGTACTTGTTGTTTATTGTGATAATCAAAGTGCCGTGCACTTAACTAAAAACAACAAGTTTCATTCAAAGACCAAACATATTGAAATAAGACATCATTTTATTCGAGGTATTGTCGAGAAAGGAGAAGTGATTGTCGATAAAATTCATACCAACGACAATCCCGCTGATATGTTGACTAAAGTTCTCCCCACCACTAAGTTCAAAAATTGCTTGGACTTAGTTGGTGTCATTGGTGTTTAATACCCTACGGGGTGCGGCGACGACAACGATAAGAGTTATGGCTTTTGGTTCAAGGTGGAGATTGTTGGAAATTACGTGTCCCAAAAGAAAAAGGATTCGGGATTAATTTAGGATACTCAATAATCACCTAAATTAAATTAAGGAATTGCATTCCTTGTCCACTACGTTTATCTCCATCTATATATGGCCTACATATTTTTTGTTGAATGGGTACACTAAAACACAATTCCATACACAATTACATTCTTGCTCTCTGCCGATTAAAACCCATACCATACGTACGTACGAATTACTTTATTGCCTTCTCCTGATTCGTACGTTTATTCTCCGAGCTATATATATATATATATATATATATATATATATATATATATATATATATATATATATATATATATATATATATATATATATATATATATATATATATATTCAATCACTTTTTTTTATTCCTAGTTTTAAGAGTAGTTCTTGAGAATTATTTAATTCTCGTTCATACTTCAATTGGCCTAAATACCATTGAAGGTTTTGTACTCTTTATTATTATAGTGGATTGTTCGTGGTCGTCGCCCGTGGTTTTTCCTCCCATTAAATTGGGGGTTTCCACGTAAATCGTTTGTGTTCTTTACTTGCTTTTCTTTACGATATTATTTGGTTGATTGTTGTTCGGGTTAATTCTTTGCTTCCGCATACGCTCTAATATCTAACAGATAGAAATAAGAGAAATAATGTGTGATTAATTGTTCTCTCTTCAAATCCTTCCAATTTGGAAGGAAAGATAGGAATGAAATATTAAAAGAATTCTCATTCCCCTTCATTTAATGAAAAACTCTGGAACACATTCTACTTTTTCACTTCTTTCTGACTCCTTCCCTTTCTTTTCAAAATAAAATTATGGAACAAATCCTTAAGGGTCCAAGTATGCATGACTTGAATAAATTCATAACTCCACATTTTTGGTACCATTGTCACAAAAGCCTACATGTATCTATACAACAATAAGTGTGTGTGTGTGTTTGTTTTAGGTGCACCGTGTACGTACAAACTTTGAAGTGGGAATCACTTTTATATACGAAGTAAATTTTAAATTATTTTTGTCACCATTTTAGCCAATATATATTATATAATTAATGCAATAATAAAAGCTTATATCATTCAATAATAGTTGAGGTAAATTTGTATTGGTTATAGAAAGATATGGAACCTTCGTCTTGATTTTTGACCAGGGTAATTAATTAGGCATATATCAAGTCAAATCTTAATCTCGAATTACGGTGAACTTGTAACATAATGCATTTACGTTTTTTAAATGAAAAAGGAAAAAAGGTTGACTTTGACTATGAGTCAAAATAAGGAATTTAGAAGTCAACTGCGATGGCAGATGAATTTGAAGAAGTGGGGTCACTCAATCAGGAGGGGTGTGTGTGCTTCGCTTCAGCAGCCACGCACATTTTTCTTCAACAAACAAACAAATACGCCACTCGTGTGTAAGCATGACATCTCCACCCACAAATTACAATAACAACTTCCATTTAAATATAACTATTACAATTATGAATTTATCAATATTCACACAAAATATAGCATCAACGACAATAATAATGATATACGTAGTACGTATAATACCAATACATCTCGGTATTCTTACTTTGTATGTTGTACTGTCATTCTTCTACATATTATTTTGTATCAATCAAATCAAAATATTTACAATTATGGAGTAAAATCAGAACACAGCTTGTGTTGTTGGGATGAAGCTCGAGATTCGATCAAACGTGCATATAAAGACCAATTTGAGTGTAATAATTAAGAAAAAAATGTTTGTGATATTTAAATTACTGGGAACTAGTTAATCAAACTAAATGGGAAGTTAACATGAGTAAAATTATATTGTATTGTATTATTATAAGACATAATACGGAAAATAGTTCAAATATCATGAAAAAGTAACATGAATGAATTTGATATACGGAAAGTAGTTAAAACATAAAGTGGACCACGTATACATTGGTATGTTAAAAGTCAACACAGCTTAAGTAATCTAAATGTCAACCAGAAATTATTACTGATTTTGACTTTGTCTGTGATAGACGTGTGATGCCAAAGTAAGTGGTTGAAATAAGTCCTTCACTTGGAATTTTGACTTTACTAAAAGTCTACACCAGAATTTGGTATCCTTCCCCTCCTTCCTTCTTTTTAATCTAATCTAATCTAATACTCTATAATATAAATCCAGATCCAGATTTATATACAAACAAACAAATTACTATAAATTGTTGAATTATATAGTTAGAACTTAAAAATGTTTTATTGTTTGAAGGAAAAAATAATTATGATACAAATGACGTGAATAAAAAGTCAAAAGCCACGTTAATCATGGGAGAGTGATACGTACACCATAAAAAATTATCCAAACACCACTAAATATGTTTTATGGTGTTATATACTACAACCCTGTAATGCACAATTAGTGATGTATGGATAATTTTTGATGATGTACGAAATCTATCACCCTTAATGATGTTATACTATGTAAGTGTATAAAAGTTATTAACAATTGAAAAACCACATATGCACTAGCCTATGTCATTTTCACTTGATTCTTTCAATAAAAAATGGACAAGTTATTTGTAAGTAGAGATGGTAAGGACGGTGAGTTAATAAGCTACAAATATTTTTTTAATAGAATATCTAATCTTTTGAGATTACTTAACAAATTAATTCGTTTGGATTGCTGATGAATTACGCTTTATTTTATGATTACCAAATCTTATTATCATAATCATCATACTCTTTTCTAGTACGCGTTGATCTAGTAGATCAAGTATTCGTAAATTTTGAGTGATTTCAAACATGTTAAATCAATTCAATGTTAGTCAACTCTCTAATGGCTTCGAGAGGAACACTTTTGGAAAGCGTTAAAACGGTAGACACAATCGTTAATGGACCGCTAAGCTAGTATAAAAGTTGATGTTGTTCTTGAGATAAAAATAAAAATGTACCGTCTGTTAACGTTACCACAGCACAGATTAATACTCTTAAGAAATGATTAAAGGAAATAGCAGAGTTTTCACTTTATTTATTTGTTTTATTAGATTAGATAAACAACTACAAAATCCAAGTATGAATTCCATGTTGTCGGACCAAACAACTTGGGAAATTGGACAAAGAGTATGGATCTACTTTTGGAAGAAAAATAATTCAACATCTTATAATTGATGAAATTATTCAAATAATACTATATTATCTTATGCACAATCATCACCATTTTGATCCATATAAAGTAGTCATTATTATACGGATTTCCACATTTTTCAAATATATATAAATACTTTCCAAAGCTTTTTGGTTTACAAATATATATTATGACACACACTTTTATTTCCTTTCAATTAAAAATGTAATGTGTTGATTACCATTTTCATTTCTTAACCATTAAAAACAAATTGGATTTATTCTATTTTATATAACGAAATTGATTGATCACATATAAATAAAAACTATCGTAATACCCGCGCTATGCAGCAGAATACAATATTTGTATATTATGTCTATTCTTCTAGGACTATTCACAAATATGACTCAATAACGATAATGTGCTCGTATATAGAGTTGAGAATTCAAAATTCGACGGTGAAGAGTGAAAATTAATAATGAAGAAATGGTAAATTAATATAAAATAAAATTTACATAAGTTAAATTTGAAAATGTTTAATTTTAGCATTAAAATTAGAAGTGTCTATATATAAATAAGGAAATAAGTAGTATTAGATGGGAGATGTAAGAGGGGCAAATTTGTCATTATTTAATTTAAGAGTTTTAAGATTCAATAGTTGGACATGTTTTATAAGTAATTATAGATTATAGATATAGATAACTCCTAAACTTTTTTAAATGTTCACAAAACAGAACGTACGCTTTTAGCCTTTTACACGTTTCGTTTTAATTACTTGCTGAGTTGCTGGGAATAAGGATGGTTTATGTTTGGACATTAAAGCCCAACCCAACTATGTAGCCAGCCCATGTTTGTCATAAGCCCAAAATGATTAACCACATGAATGGTAGATGTTTTACCTCTGAAACTTGTAAAAAAAACTCCGATTCCCGACTGCTGTCTCCGGCGTGTCGTGAAAACATCCAACCGTCGTCTTGTCTTCGGAAAATTACGGAGATCAATTAAACTTAGAGCCGGCAAAATGAGTGCATGTAGCAAATTCTGGGCACTTTTGGGCTTTTAAAATCTCTTTAATGGGTGAGTATGGACTTTATTCATATTGAGTATGGGCTATGATGGACTGATGTGATAAACATCTTTGGGCTCATAAGGACATTTTAAAAAAATGAATGGGTAAATTGGGTACATGCGTTCTATATCTAAAAACCGTAAATACCCCCGCTTCTCACACACCATCACAACTCGCCGGCTTGCTTCTCCGGCCACCTTCCTCCGGTCAGCTTCCTCCTCCGTCGCCGTCCTCCATTTTGTCGCCGTTTCTTTATCTCCTCTGTTCGTATTTTAATTCGTAAGTAAACATAAAAATACGTAATTACATATATTACCTAGAGTTACTCTCTTCCCTTTGATTATTTATTCCTTTCTATCGAGCTTCAATTTCGCTTCCTATTGATTTTTCTTATGTTTTTTTTTTCTGTTTGAGCTTCCTTTTTATGCCCATAGTATGAATTATATTTTAGCACAATATTTTGTGCAAGTTTTGTAAGTCAAAGAATTGATTAATTCGGGATTTTTCTATCAGATTTATTTGCAAACTAATCAATTAATCAATTTGTGCAACAATGTTTGATTTTAATTTGTGGTCTAAAGAAGTTGAATTCGTGCAGTGTCCCAACCCAAACCACAACATCTTGATGACTGTATAAGTGTATATATTTAGTACTGTATGTGATAACTAGTTAATTACCGTCTACCGACTACATATTATTGCTCGTATAAGTTTGGTTTGGTTTTCTTTGATTTTTTTTTCAAAATTTGCCGGTTCGGACCTGAGCCCGTTTAGACCCGCGCGCCCGTTTAAACTCGAGCCCGTTTAGACCCGGCTGCCCGAACCCGCCCACCCGTCCGTTTTGCCAGTACTCACTATCACACTGTTTATTGTATTTATTTTATGTCATAGTCATATTATTACAGTCAAAATCCTAATAACTAAATTCACAGAAATCGAGTAATTTTGTGAGCTGTATATACAACAGATTTTCCGATTGACTGTGTAATTATGCGTATATGCTCATTGACTTCAGATGTTTATACTTTTATATATGTGGACAGTTTATATCTATGTGTGTTCAGTTCTGATTAATTTCTAGTGTAATTCACAGCTGTAGTTTTAATTAACTCAATATGGATCTGCTTCGCAATGCGTATTCCGCTACTGCAGACGATGAGGATGAAGAACACGAAAAACATGCACCTCCACCCTTCAAACGGGCCAAACCTGCGTTTTCACATACAGAGAGTAGACGTTTGCCTAGTGTTAGTCGTGATCAATCACAAAATGTTTCAAATGAAGTTCCAATTGCCGGCAGATACATATCGAAGCGAGAAAGGGCACTCATGGCTTCGGCTCCTCAAACTTCCAATGCAGATTCCCCAACTTCTTCTACTTGTTCCCCTGGTTTGTTTTGCTTGTTAGGGTTTGTTTGTTATCACTTGATAGCAACTTTACAATGTGATTGTCTGCATCTATACTTGAAATGTTTTCCATTGCACCGTTCTACGGACTATTACTTATTTCACTGTCTTCATATTCAATTAAGTGTGCAAGTGAGGTTTATTTGTGTGAGTTTTTCTTATTCTCAGTTCAAGGAAGCATTTCAGATCTGTACATACGGAAAGACGTCCTGTCATCATTGAGGAATCGGACAGGGGGCTATGTAAAGTCTGGCTGCATACCTGAGAAGATGTCCACAAATCTTATTGGACATACTAAGGCTGTGAATGCTATAGAATGGTCAAAAACTCATTGTAAGTTTGTCTTGATTACTGAATTAACATTCATATAGTTTATTCCTCATCTGGTGTGTCAATGATGCATGCAGTTTTTATTTAAGGAATTTGAATGATTTTTGAAAATGTTTTATGTGGGATTTAGCACTGCCTGTAAGTGAGATAGTATATCATATAGATCAGATAAGTTAAATAGTATCTCTGGATTGTGCCTGGTGGTTGCTTTGGATGCCCCTTTTTATTGTATGTGGGAGGTTGAAGTTTGCATTGAAGTCGGAGTATTGTTGAAGTCCTTCTTTGCCATGAGTTGGTGATACTTATTAACTGGTGTCTGAATGTTGTTAGCTTCAATTGAGATAGGCTAGCTAGCTTCGATACTTGGCCTTTAGTTGCTAAATCTAGAATATTGTGAGCTATGAACTTGTGGAACTTAGCAGATTCTTTTCAACGTGCAAAGCAAAAGAAACTGGTGCACCGTGCACGTCAGATTGTTCTGATGCCTGAATGACCTAATGAAGTCCGTTTCCGAAGTTTTGGTATATTGTAGAGGTGGAATGAGTTGATTTGGATTGTGTTTTATTTCAAAAAGGTCATAAATTTTGCTAATTCGGGAAGGGGTCAAACGGGTTGAAAGTCGCTTAAAATTTTTTGTTTAGTGCATACTATCTCCTAAATTGCTTTTGTTCAAAAAGCTCATTGTAAGGATATTGTTTCTGCAATCGAAGTCAAAACATATATTAATTGAAAATAAGCAGGACAAAATAATCGAATTCTTTTGACCCGTCGCCCAACCCACTCGGCTCGCCCATCTTGTCAAGTATTGTGTTACTGAATGTACTTTACATTAGTGTCTTGTGTTGTTCCTTGCGTTTGTATCATTACTAGTGGCACTTGAAATTTTAAATTTTAATTTAAAATTGATCCTCGCTATTCTGATGTGTTTAATTAAGATAGTTTGCAGCTCATCTTCTTGCATCTGTTGGTATGGATTCTTCCATTTACGTATGGAATGTGTGGAGTGCGGAACAGAAGAAAGCAAGAGTATCTAACTTTCATACTGCAGCAGTCAAAGACATCAAATGGTCAGAACAAAGTCTTTCGTTACTCTCTTGTGGGTATGATTGCTCGTCAAGATTATTTGATGTTGAAAAAGGGTTAGAAATTCGTGTGTTTAAGGAGGATCAAATTGTTGGGGCTGTTAAATTTCATCCTAATAATTCCAACCTTTTTTTATCCGGTGGATCAAAAGGCATTATTCAATTATGGGATATTAGAACTGGAAATGCAGTGAATCGGTATTTTCGAGGTCTTGGTCCGATTCTTGATTTGGAATTTACAAACGATACTCGGCAGTTTATTTCTTCTAGTGATGAATCGAAAAGCAATATCAGTGAGAATTCGATTATTGTGTGGGATGTCTCGCGGCAGATTCCTCTATCAAACCAGGTAGCTGCTCGACTGACATTCTTTAATTTTTTTACTGTTATCCAGTTTGCTGATTTTGACACCTTAAAATCAGTGTGTGTATTACTACTTTTCTTATTCCCATCTTAAATTCTCAAATGACATGATTGATCACATTTGTCCTCATTGAAACATACACGTAAAACTTGCAAAATTAAAATGTTATGCGAGCACAGCCAAGAAGACCTTAATAATTGAAATAGACTGACACACATACTCTACATTTTTGTCACCATGATCTTTAGTTATATTAATATATAAATGTGGCAATTTCAACTCATTTACTTAGAAATGAGCCAATTTGAGTCACTCTAATCTGTAACGGGTAAGATGGTTTATGTAAATGGATTTAACTAAAAAGGCCATTGACCTAGCGGTATTGAGGTGACCTCCAATCATGAGGTTGTGGGTTCAAGTGGGGCTCTTTGGGACAAATGTATACATTCATAAATAAATGTATATACAATTGTGGTAGTGGTAGTGGTAGTGGTAGTGGTGTGTGTGAGTATCTGTTTTTCTGAAAAAAAGGGATTTAACAAAAAAGGCGAGGGGAGAACAGGTCAACCGGGTTAAAAATTATATGAAATTGATCGAAACCTCTTAAATTGCTTTACTATAAAAAGTTCGATTGGCTTGTAACTATATAGTTTTCACTTTTTTTTTCTACATTAAACTGTCGGGCTTGACTATTTTACCCCCTCGACCCATATTAGTTGGTTCCTCAATAACAACGCATGCAAGCTAAACTAAATTTGTGTTATATTTCTCAGATCTATGTTGAAGCTTATACTTGCCCATGTATACGACATCATCCGCACGATCCATATTTTGTGGCACAATCTAACGGAAATTACATAGCAATCTTTTCTTCCAAACCGCCATTTAGGCTCGATAAATTCAAGAGATATGAAAGTCATAGTGTGTCCGGGTTTCCCATCAAGTGCGACTTCAGTCCAGATGGAAGAAAGCTCGCCTCAGGCTCCTCAGACGGATGCATTTATTTTTATGACACCAAAACATGCCAGCTAATCAAGAAGATCAAAGTGTATGAACAAACATGCGTAGATGTAGCATTCCATCCCATCTTATCAAATGTAATTGCTTCGTGCAGTTGGAATGGAGAAATCTCAATCTTTGAATGACACGAAATGGATACTTATGATTGGGATGTTTTCGACAAAACATTAATAGCATTGAATGGTGATTTGAACGTGGGCTCTTGCTAACATCTGGGTTGATATGCTTGTGTTTCTGGAGTATTTGAGATCATGGAATGTCACATTCTAGCTCTAATACCCCACAGGTATATTATTGATGAGTTGCATTATTCCTGATTGAAACATGCTTGTGTGTTGGTCCTATCTGAAGTGTTTGACACACTTAAAGCCGAAAACATTGCCGAATTTTTGGCTGACTTGTTTTAAATGCTCCAAACAATCAATTACTCATCTCTAGTTTTGATGGGCATGCTTAAGATTAGTTTGTTTCAAAGTAATTTCTAGATTGGAAGATTAGTGTAACGTCTTAAGCCCTAATCAATGTACTAGCCTGATAACTTGCGGGTCAATTCAAAACTAAGGAGGAAGTTATCTGATTTCAGAAGGGGATCACTAAAATGGTGGTTTTTGTATTTGTTTGTAAATGTTGAACCTTTTTTTTTGTATGATTGTATTATTTTTTTCAGGAATGCACTCATACAGTTGTTATGGGCAAGAGGCCAAAAGATTGATGGATGGATGAATTAACATAATGTGGATAATGGAGTGTGGATATCAATTGTGGGGGGATTTTTAAAATTTTTTTTTTTTGTTTCACTTGTAAGTGGGACCAATCAATATCCATTTTCCTCTCCAATTCAAGAAACAAAGTCAAATTTGCTCTCTTGTGGGCTTCTTTATTTATATTACTGTACAGGGGTGTATTATATACCTATGCATGTATGCTTACATAGATGTATTATTTATAGAAAACGACTGCTATGCAGTTGCAGATAAATGAAAATTATATGATAGGATGTCTAAATTGTATGAATCATTGGACCAAATAATGTCATTAGAATTTAAAAATATCATGTTTTCAGGCTTACTTGTAGATATAGTTTATCCAAGGAACTAAGCTATTCCATTTGTTGCGCTATAATTACAAGTTCAATGGGTAATTCGATTTATCTCGTATAATTTTGTTTTTGATGCACATTAACATTACCTTTATATGTAACAATCAAAATGCATGACTAAGTAACCTTTAGATTCAAATAAATAAAACTTCATAGCTTTCCATACATCGTTTAAAGAATATACTGTAACTTTTGTTGGACTGAATTCCTTATAATATCTACCTTCTTTTTATCCCTTTTTTTTTTATCAGTTTATTCTATAATTCATTATCCCCATTTTCTGTATGCAAATAAAAAATAGTTTTGATAGTAGTTGAAATAAGAGTGGACTAAGACTGTTAGTAGACTAGTAGTGGTTAGTGGTCAAGCGGACCTTGGGTCGAATTGGCCCCATATTGTCGGCTGCACCCCCAACATGAAACGATGGCCTAAAGGTTCTCCACCATAACCACTTAACTTAAACATAAATCACAATAAAAATAATTAATCTTGTTCACATATAATTTACTACTTATTTCAACAAAAACATACACATGCAAGGATAAGAATATGAGCATATATCTCATCTTTCTAATTATCCACAGCCTTTGTTCTAATGTTATTTGATGGCAATAGGCATAGCAAGCTTATAATTTTGAGATTATTCTAGTGTTTATGATTTAATATGTCTACACATACCTTAATTGGGACAAGATGTAGATAATTGTAATAATTTTTATGTAATAAATGATACGTGAAACAACAAACGTTAAGGAGGTGTTTGGCTTAACTTTTTAAAAATGACTTATGCCTCATGTAAAAGCTTCAAATTTGGGGTTTTTGTTTTTTAGCTTTTCACCCTTAAAAAAAGCTCCCCGAAACACCCTCTAAATAATTACAAAACTTAGAATTGCTACCATATTTTAAAATAGCAATCGACTTAGTGACTTATCTGTGCATCGTTCAAGAATATCTTGCAAGTTCTTAGTGACGGGTTATAAAGGGATAATATGAGTCCTATGTCGACTATAATATGACATCACTAATTATTGTAATTGTTATTAGATTTATACTATTAATATGAGTTGATTAATCAGTGGTTAATTGATGCTTATACAATTGGATATGATATGATGCTCGAGGAAAGCTGAAAGTCAATGATTTGGTTTACCCACCGAGAGGTTGTAATTTATTTAGCTTTTGAAAAACAAATCTAATCTAACGTATTCCAAAAGTTATATATAAGTCTAGTTACTATGCTATTGGATTCTTTTAGTGGCATAGATTAATTTAATCTTAAAGATAAACAAACCTATGCAACTATCTCAACCCCTATATAATATCTTAATTTTATTGTGTGTGATTAGGGAACATTAGACACCATAAACTAATTAATTATTAATTGTTAAGCATATACTAATACCCTAATATATTCTAAAACTACTTTGGAATCGCAAAAAGTCATGCATCTTTATTTGACTTCTCAAATCATTTCTTTTATGATCCATCTTGTCATGTTTTTTAATTAATCTTGTTTTCTTTTTCCAACTTTAGGTTAAATTTATCTCCTCCTATTCACTCAATAATTAAAATTCGTGTCCAAAGCAATGGATAATGACTTTTTTTTATTATTTTATCACCTATAATCACCCCACCTTAATTTACAATTTACCTTGAAAGCAAAAATCTTTTCTTGTTGTCGTTCATCTGTAAATAATCAAGAAATGACTTTAATTTATGAGTTTATGGACCAGATCGTCAACGTACTTTACTTTTTGTCTCAATGTCACCAATGAACCGGTTTTATTACCAAGGTCGACACCAGACTTTTTACCTTTGTCTCAATGTCACCAACGAACTAATTTTATTACCAATGTCGACAACGAACTTGTTAAATATGTTTTGAGGTCACCAAAATACTTTTTTTAATGAGCTACATTTTTAATTTGTTGATGTGGTGTTGCCATACATTTCATTTATGTTACCAGACTTCCATGTAAGCTAAATATGTACACGTATGGTTAACTTCATCTTCTCCGACCGACTAACATGTAATTTTAGGTTACGTTTTTGATTAAAAAAAAGTAGTAATTGCGTTTAGAATCACTGGAAAATTGATGATTATCTTAAAGCAATCAAAAATTACATGTTATTCGATAGGAGAAGAAGAATTAACCATACATGTAGAAGTTTAGCTTACGTGGAAGCCTGGTCACATAAATGAAATGCATGACAACACCACATCAACAAATTCAAAACGTAACTCATTAAAAAAAAGGTATTTTGGTGACCGCAAAACATATTTAACAAGTTCGTTGTCGACATTGGTAATAAAATTAGTTCGTTGGTGACGTTGAGACAAAAGTAAAAAGTTTGGTGTCGACCTTGGTAATAAAACCGGTTCATTGGTGACATTGGAACAAAATATAAAGTACGTTGTCGATTTGGTCCATAAACCCTTAATTTATTTTATAAAAAATCATATAGTTTTGATAAGTTGTAACTCATAGTCCAATTAACAAAGTAGACATATTCTAGTTTCAATTAGAGGGAGGAGAGCGGGCTAACCTTGGGGTGATCACTTGGGTCTTGGAGTGGTTGTCAAGGTGGTTGAGACAAGGTAATGGCTACCGCCTTGAGTGGTGATAGCAATTTTTTGTTTTCATTTTGTTGTATTTGTAAGGTAATTAAACCTTTATAATGTAAAATTTGTTTGAATGTGTGTCTAATATTCTATGCGATGAGCACGGATAAAAATGAGTTCGAGTGTAATTTTAGTATGGAAATGATATGGTGCTCGGATGACAAGTAAACGACCTACCTTTAGTTTACTACAAGGTGGTTAAACGATCACTTCTCGTGCTCTTATAACATTATCCTTTACATAGGATGCTAAGCTAGTTCCCGAATATATATGAAACAAACAAAAGTGTTGAAGAAAAACGTAGTCCATATTATATGGAGCACTAGACCGACAAACTATGCAACACAACAGTGAATACAATCTATCCGTACTTTGGAATTTATTTAATTGAAAATTATTATTATTATACTGTAAATGTAAATACAACAATTTATATATTTTTGTTAACAATTTTTTAACGTTTTTTCTATACATTTTTATTTTATAAGAAGTGCGCGCAAACATGACTAGCTGATTATATCGTTTTCTAAAGCACAAATTATACTACAAATTTTTATGATATGTATTAATATTAATATTAATATACTTGAATAAAAGGGGGGAAAAAAGTTTACATTTACTTTTTTCATGTCACGAATTAAATTATTCACTTTAAAAAAGTCGAAGAGTATAATTAAACTAAATTTTCTATATTACCTCTACTTTATATCATTATACGTATGTTATAAAAAAAAAAACATTAGTAAAAAATAAGAGTAAAATCATCATAGTACAAAAATACTGTGTAATAATTCTGTTTTTTTTAACTACATAATTTTTTTTCTTACTGTGAACAATATATAAAGTATGAGAAGATCGAAAACATATAATAATGGGTGTATAATTGAACACAATTGTTGGATACTGTTTGTTTGTAGTAGTGTTTCCTTTTCTGCTCATTAAAGCCTTTTTTATCGGCTACAACATCCATTCAACCTTCAATTTTATATCCACTATATTATTTTTGATAATTATTACTGTTTTACATTAAACAATTTAGAAACACTTTCTTAAAATACACAGTTATCTAAATTGCATAAGCAAATGATCACCAGCTCAGCTGGTTGTGATGCACAGGGTTTTACCCATATGTCTCGGGTTCGAGTCCTGTGGTGGTTTTTCCTAGGTGAGGCAATATATGGGCTGGTAGTGGTGGCACGATGATACTCCATTACTGACCCGCATGTGTTATTTACCGTTTCCAAAAAATCTAAATTGCATAAATCTAATTAATAGGCAACTGACTCAACCTCAAAGGCACCCACATGGGAATTGAAATTTCAAAGCTAGGTTTACTCACGGGTCACAAATGGGTATTTACGGGTTGGTGTTTCCTCACACTTATTATTGCCATGTATACTTACGGCTATAAGTGTAAAGTCTATTGTGTGTATATATCGAACTTGTCCTTATTGCTATTGTATATATTCGATGATTTGTTTATTCTGTAACCTTTTTTTATGAGGTGGTAATCGTATGAGTCGTCACGTCACCTAACACGTTATCATCACGTCATTAATTAAAGATGACTGTGACGTCGTTAGTTACAATTAATAACATGTCTGATACATTCAATAGCAACAACTGAAAAGTTTGATATATACAATATACAATATATCACATCGGCCTTGTGTGTTTATCACTTTATTTGTAGTATAACTTTGTCTATGTTAGGTTATTTAACGAGTATATATATATTTATATGGAGAAGAATAAAAGTAGCTACATGCATTTGAACCCAAACCAAACGTTGTTTATGCGGCAAAAGTAAGTGGAAAATTTCATATCAAGAAAGGACATGTTTCCGGACCATTAGAGTACACTCCAAATTGGTACCACCTCATGCATTATCATGTCCCACTTCAAATTCTCTACTCCTTCATTTCTATGTTTTTTTTTTTTATTTTAATTATTATTGTTTTTTTTTGGTTAAAATACCACTTATGTATAAAATGAATGCATACTAGGTATTAGTTATTTTCATATTTTGATTTTTTAATATGTCATCATGTGTCTAATCTACTTCTTTCATTATTCACTATCTCCATCTCAATTTTTGTTCATGTTTTGTTTTTAACCTTTAAGATATCTCAAAATTGTTGTTCACTTTCAGTTTCAGTCAATCAAAACGTGTTTAATTGGAAATACTATTGATTAGTAGTATAATCATTACATTTTTCTTAAACTTTATATAAATTTGTACTGGACAATTTAACTGGTACGGAGAATATACATACCGATACCTACCTCCCCACTTTAATTTGATCAAATTTTGTATTGCATATTAATGTATGTGAAACACATGTAACATTTAACTAAAGTCATACTAAATTAACTGGACTTGATGTTTCGACATGAAAGGCTGAGTGGAAAACTTTTGCATCACTAAAAATTAATAGCTTTGTCTCCATTTTCAATATGTAGGTCATACTATAATCCTATAATCATCTACTTTTGTTCTGTTTTATATTTTGATCGAGCAAATTAAATGAGCATGCACTCGACGAAAGTGTCAATATATCTTTAAGAGCAATCATGTCTTGTAGAAAGATTAATAATAACACGAATTAATACAAATTATAGAAATTTAGTTTAGGACGCGACTATAGTATAAAACGATATTATGGAATATGTTATATTTTGTGCAACGTTTAAACAATGAGGAATGTGAATATGGTGCTGTCAACCACATAACTTTATATGACAAACACCCAATACTACGTCGTTTTGGCCCAAGTTAAAAATACTGACCCCTCCTAAACCCACGTTCTCATCAATTCATCATCCTCCAACATCATCATGTACCATATCCTGCTGATTCTAACAGCAACAAGTTTTAATCTTCAATTGCTTCTGCTACCATATGTGAATTGCAGTATTGCACCATCACGATCGATCTTTCTCACTCTATCTAACACCTTTTTAACAAACATGAGGAAAACGTGAGTGTAGGAGGAGGTATTATTAGGGGGCTTTTTTTTAATTTTGGACCCAAAACGACGTAGTATTGAGTGATTGTCATACAAATTTATATGGTTGACAGCGCCATATTCACATTCCTCTTAAACAATATACCATACCATTGTTATTAGCCAAAGTGTTTATCTATATCAAATCTAAGTATCAGTCCTCTGCTCTACCAACTGAGCTATCCCGGCTAATGTCATGATCATTGACACTTGTAGAATATTATTAGGAGCAAAAACCATAGGAACAATATGATATATTTGAATATGCATGAAAATTTGAGGTTACTTTCAACGTGTGGCACTCATTATTTGGTTAAGTGAATCTGTCACCTTTTCACCATGGGGTCAAAAGAGGGATACTCCTCGATGTTCAATTATTCACCCACCTAAGCATGCTATATATATTGCATTTAACAACGCATATATATGCATACCAAGCAATATGTACGTGTATATATATATTGATCTACATTAACAACATAACAGATGTTGCATATTATATGAAATTACTAATCAAGGGATGATCAACACTAATTAGAGATGTGGTAGTGTTCTATGTCCATCGATCATTCGTTCACTGGTTTATATGATCGAAGCAACGATCGATTTGATATGATTAGCTGAATCGGGTGGCAAAAACTTCTAGTCTCGATTTAAATGAAATACTACGATATCCATGTATAAATTTTATAACAATGATCGATTAGCTTCATTATTTCATTCGTTTTAAATCATTAATAAACGTAAATTGAGAAGAAAAATCACATGCATGTACGTATTGATGTATGTGAAGTGATATTAAAGACGACAAATATTCAAAACCATGATTCTTATTCGCCCGTACGAGTATCAAAAGAAGAGAAAAATAAAGCAAACCTGGAAGTTATACGGTGGGCGACAAAATGTGCACCGAATAATGGTGTAAAAATTTGTAACTTTAACCGAATTTTATTTTGTTAATACATATATAGTTTATTTTTAGAGATAACTTAAAATGTTATGCATCACTATGACAACGTACTGTGTAGTATAAAAATACAAATATAGTCATTAGTTCGTAAACCGATTATATACCACCACCGATAAACACCATAATATAGTAAATTTTAAACAAAACAATATGTGGTAATAAGGTATATATTTCAAAGGAAAAGGGCACCTTTTAATTAATTAAAGAGTTAGTTAGATAGAATTAAGTTTTAATTAAGTTGATGGTATAGGTAATGATTATGACCAAAATGCATGCTCTCATACTCATTGAATTTAGATCTTGTACCCATGTTACTAGTTAGTTAATCAATTCATGTACAATATTATTTATATTGTTTATTATTTCATGCAATCTTCCATGCAAATTAATGCTTCATTTTAAAGTGATTATTTGACCATAAATAGACACTTTCTTCACTCACCCTCCTGGCACAAGATTTTGTTGGTCCCGGATTATAATCAGTGTTATTTTTATTACGAGTAATTATTATTTTATTATTACTATTACTATTATAGTTAATAAAAACTTAATTATTTTCTTATATATGTATAGTTAATAATAATTATTATTATTAACATTATTATTTGTGTAACAGTGTGATTTATCTTATTGAAACCTTTTAGGGCATATTCCATACTTATTTAACTAATTATATATATCAATAATCTAGTTCTTATAATGATAAATAATTAATTAAGTACATCTTTATATTAACACCTTAACAGAGATAGTTTAATTAACAAATTAAGATCACTATCCAATCCATCCAACGAGATGTCATAGAAAGACATATCGAGATATTTAACAAATGAAAAAGGTATACGTGACTACGTACGTGTTAACAAATTAAGGACTTAAAACGAAATTTTCCTTCTAACCCTTTATCTCATTAATCGATCTCTCGTTTTCATTGGTCGTACCATATTAGATCGTCGTTAATTATTTATAATCCAAATAGTGTATCTTGTATCGCACAATTTTCACGTTGTTTCTGCTGAATAAAATACATACACTACGGTCTACGGTGTTGCATATGCATCAATTTTTACATTGACTATTATTTAGTTAAAATATTAAAAACTAGAAAGTTAATAAAAAGCAAATGGAACCAGAAAACTGTAAAGTAGATATTTTTGCGTTGGTTTTACTAGTCTTCTTCACCTTTTATTACACAACACTTTCACGACTTTTGATATTAATTATTTATTCATTTAATCTTTTAATATTTTATAAGTACTGAAAGTGAAAAAGATTATCAAGAGTGTAATATATATACGGTATACATACATACAGGGGCGGATGTAGAGGGGGGGCATGGAAAGCAGTCGCCCTTCAAGAATTTTCAAATCATGTAAAAATGTAATTTTTTTTAAGGATATTTATAATATTTTATAGGTTTGCCCTACAAAGATGAATAAATAATTTTAAAAAAAAAAAATTTCCCCCCCCCCTCTCTCCCCCAATATATAAATCCTAGCTCCGCCCCTACATATAGAGAGAAAGAGACAGTCAAATGGCCTTATCCTATATAATAGTTTATTTATATGACCTATAGTCATATAAAATTCAATTCGAGGAATAAAGCCAATAATTCTTTGCCCAAATATAGAATTGAAATTGATCGAATATATCAATTCGATATGCTTCTCTTCAGAAGATTGCCGTATTATGTAATGTATGAATTCACTACGGCCTACAAATAATAGCAAAAATGCGGTAAACGTACCATACTAGTGTGATGACTCCGCTACCTGTAAGGTGTGGTGAGTCAAGTGATTCAAGTGGATCACCACACCAAGTTTCAACTCTAATTAAATTTTTTCTCTTAGTAAATAATAATTAGAAAGTAACAAGTTATTTAAAGTACATATTTTAGTGTGGTGATAACGAGTAAAAATTTAATTAATAGTATTAGATTTAATATTATATTTAGATGAACTATAATATCGTATGGCATTATAGTTAAGTAATGACTCCCCTTACTCTAATAATTAAGGAATTAATTACAAAGATAATCCCTTTATTTTAAATTGGGTTGTCATAAAATAAGTAACTGCTTTTTAAGATAACCAATCTAAAAAAAATTTAAGTAGTAATTACGATATTTTATTTGTGGACATGGAGTATAATGATTGTACATTTATAGATTTAGGAATTTTCAAAGTAGGCGTTGTATCAAATAAAAATACAACAACAATAACAAGAACAACAAGAATACTCAATCCCTCTAATAGCAGGCTATGAGGGAGGTAAGATGTACACAGTCGTACATCTACCCTAGGGTAGAGAGACTACTTTCAGAAAGACATCCGGCAAGTGAGTGTGTGTATATTGAATTGTTTTTTAATTATTATTTTATAATATGGAACGTATGTCTATATATATGTGAAAATAATTAATGTATATAAAGAAAAGGATAAGAGAACAAAAGTGGTCGGAAATGTGATTTCCAAATGTGCAGATACGGTTAATGACGGTTGAGTTTCTGTTGGTGACTTTTGACTTCGTAGAAAAACTGGATACGTACCAATTAATTAAACCTTGAATTGTTGATAAATTTTATTCAGAAATTATCCGTTGAAGCCATGAACCAATTAATTTCATCAAGATAATTGTTGTTGTTGTAAAATACGTATCGAAAAAAATACGTTGTAAATTAATCCAAATATAAGCTCATTTCGGAAATTGTTGTGATTTATGTATTATTAGACAATTTTATTTCTTTATGCATTTCATCATGTTAATTATCATTTACATCCCCACCCCAAAAAATTAAAATATATGAAGAATCAATAATATCACATATCAATTTAATATTATTACATTATATCATCTTGTAAAATAAAATAATAATTTTTGATAAATAAAGAAATGGTTGTGGGAGAAAATAATGGACATTCCCGGAAATCCTGATAGGGAGCTGCAAACCATTGAGCGTAGCGTTCCACTCGGGGACAGTTCATGTAACACCCAGTCTTCGGGTCTAGTAGTATTTTAATATTTCTGATAGTGAACTATTATTTAATGTGTCAGAAAATAAGTGAGTTGTGTTAATTTAAAATAAGAGGAGAAAAGAGTCGAATAATTTATTGTGACTAATAAATTATTGATTGTTTTAAATTAACTCAGTTGACGGTAAAATAAAATAATGTTTCCCCGCAAATGGTTTTTAAGTTCCAGGCAATGATAAGTACGGGGAAAGAAATTTGGGCAATTATGTAATAGCCTTAGACTTTGAGTCGGTTGTTTTTTTCTCAAATATCTCTACCTACAGTGCATACATACGTATCATATATACATACTAAAACCATGAAACCATAATTACTTATCAAAATCATGAGGAATCATCAAATTGAAGCCCTAGAACTCGAATTCAAGCTTCCAAAATGTGATTGAATCATCCTTTATTCCTTTTAATCATTTGGTAAGTGTTGATTTCATGTTTCTTTATAAACCTAGAAATGAGGTTTTGTGTATTTGATTGAATTAGGATGATTGATATGAAATTGAAGCTTGTAATGATCATATAGTTGCTAGTTGATGATTATATGATGATTCTAATCTAAACCTAGCTTAGAAATGATGAAGTTGATATATGATCATTAATAAAGTTTGTGGGTTTAATTGATTTTGTTAGAATCAAAGCTTTTAAGATTGTGTTATTAGCGTATAATGGATAATTGTTGTTAATTATCTTATTAGTGTTGATTCATGATGATGATTAATGATGTTCAAGCTAAAAAGTGTAAAATTGATTAAGTGTTCATGATGATTATGAGGTGTTTGATGAATTGTTGATGTTGAAAGTTAGTAATCTTGTTAAAGGGTTAAATATTATTAGTTAACAATGATTAAGATGGAGAAATGTGAGAATGTGATCTTAATGATCATAATTTGATAAGTGATGGTGAATTGTGATGATTAAAGTGGTTATTTATAATCTTGAATTGGGGAATGTTAAATTAATACAAGTAGTAATAAGTTGTTTGATATGATTACAATTGTAGGATGTTATATCTACATTGGGACAAATGACTAACTTGTGTAGTGCTGTTGTGTTTTCAGATAAACAGAAGGACTCAGTGACATTAGACTACTGACTGGACGACTGAGGTATTTGGTGAGTGGATCTATGAACCTCAGTGTGATTTAGTTGTAACAGGTTTGGTTACAACGGGTAAACGTATTATTATTGATTCAGTTGCCATGATTATTTTGGTTTAATAATAATACTGTTGATAGACTTTTAGTCTGATGTGATACATGATGAGTCTGTAGCTATGTGATCACTTGTTGTAATGCCTTTGGGCACCAGTTGATTCAGAGGCCAGCGGACATCTGGGTTGGGCTTGGGTTTACTATTGATTGGATAACACAGGGTCTTAGTACAAGTATTATTGTCGTAGCCTGTGTTATTTGAGTTGTAGCACCAAGTAGTCGGTTAAACCTCTGTATGGACCTACAGTGGTTTTAAAGTGTTCTTTGAGAAGGTGATACCTCAAGAACCACGGGTCCACTTTGACGCCAGTTGATTGTGATTGGATAAGTTGTAAACAGGTGTGTTGTGTGCATATGGTTAGTAGTTGTGCACAAAGTTGTTATGCTAAGTTGGACTGTTGTTTATTGATTTACTCACTTAGCTTTGAGCTAATCCCCCACATTAACACTTCTTGCAGGTTATAGATTTTATCGGGTGGACAAGAAGTTGAAATGGAAGGAATGCTTGATGATTAGGCGTTACTCTGATATTGATTTGTATAAATCATTGTTATCTTTTTGTAACATCCGTAGAAAATAATAATTATAGTAATATTATTACGTGTGAAATAAATACAACTTCTAATTAAGTTATCTTTAGAGGTATAAATTTTTGACCAACCAAATCGACTAACAATTGCTTGATAAGTTTATAATTAGTAAATATACTAACCGTTAATAACTCAATAATTAAGTTATTCTTAAAATTGTAAGAAATTAAAATGTATCATAATAATAATACATTTACGTTAAAAGTTATAATAACTAAATAGTATTATCATAATTATAGAGTGAGGATAATATGACTCAATTTCTAGAGCCTTCTAAATTCTATCTAAAACCATGAGTAACCTAGTACAAATCGATGTGTTAATTGATTAGTTAGTAAGGTTTATTATTTGAATGACACATCATAGTCTAGACTTATAGGTATGCTTACAAGGCTTAATTGTACTAGTATAAATACCGTAGCCAACTTACTAGCAATACTCATCCCATACACACATTATATACATACAAACACCTATACTACACACGTACGTCGCCAGTTCGCTACCACCTAACCAATCAAGAGGTTGATACAACAATTAATCCGACTCTAAACTAACGAGGTGAGTTTCGTGTTATTTTCAAAACTGAGATATATGCGATATACCACGTGATTACCTGATTACTTGATTATCTGTTTAAATTGCATTTAAGCACGAATGTTGATTTTTAGATATATTATGTCACGTTAGTCTTCAGGTAACTAGGAGCTGAAACGTAACGGTCGTTGGCTCATTAATATATATGTATTTTAATTAATTAATGGCTGAAACATGATGGTTGTTGGCTCACACATATATATTGGTACGATTAGTACACAAGCGGCCACTTGTTTGTACTAAATCAGTACTAGCAGATGCTTGTCACTATCGAAAGTGCTGGTATAGATAGTCGTGACATTGATAGCACGCATGCTTATCAATGTCTGATAACGACTTGACATCTGGTTAACCGTGACAGACATAGAGATCTCGCAATATTTTCTATATTTTACGTTTTCACGTTACACATCATCATGTCATATTGTGTGTGATATTTTGTACACAAACACCCGAAATCACTAAGCCTTTAGGCTTATGCGTGTACGTGTATATCTCAGGACACAACTAGTTGGCTCGCATGAAGGGAACTCGTAGGACCAGATGATACCCGGAGACGTTGTTGCTTGTTTATATTTATCTTTTAGACTAGCTTAAACCTTGTATCACTTCCGCTTGTAATGTAAAACTCTTGTTCATAAATAATAATTGTCATTTTATTGGAATAAATCTCGGGTGTCATAAGTTGGTATCAGAGCCTTAGGTTTAAGTGAATTAGGTATAATGTACCTAGTCTTAAACCATTAATGCATCACTATAAACCTTTCATGCATCATTTAGTCACACTTAAGACAAACATTAACCCAAGTCTATGTTTTGGCTATAGGAACCATGCATATTCCGTACGTTATCCTAAGTGACGATGAAGATGAGGATCCACAGGAAATAATATACGTTTCAGTACCACTAACGCACTATAATGACCTTCACCATGAGATACACTTGTACCAGGAAGCCTTAGACACGGAATTCAATCATATTAAACAACTCGAAATAGCCTACATGATAGCAAGCAGACCTTGGTATAAAAAAGTTAGAGACGTTCTTCATTTTGCGTTTGTGAAGACTCCAGACTGGATTCGTTTTGTTAGATGGGCTTCACGTAAAATCTGGATATGACTGAAGTTTACCCCCTTTATCGGAAACTACCATGGTTATCCATTCCGTCCTCTTTATCCAAGCTACCCAGCCTGGATAGCTCACCAGTACGCTCCTTAGTTGAAGATGTGATCAAAAGAAACTCTTAGAGATGGTTTTTGAGTTGTAAAATAGATGTTGGCTTGTAAAATATGGGTTGTCAGACTTAGATGCTTGTAGATAGTGTGTGCTCTATGAAACTTTTAGTTTGTGATGTAATATATAATCTAACGATGTAGTATAATGTAAGATAAAACTATTATGTACATTATGACGGATATTAATGAAAGTTTTGATTGTACATACATGCAACTTGTTAGTGTTTTCAAATACGTGATTTACATGTTTCGAGCTTTGATAAATTTCTTACTTATATGGTTATGTTGATAAAGAAATATTATATTATCTTAAACACTCTTCTAATAAAAGAGTACGGTGTTAAGAAAATAAGACTTGTCCGAAAGGGGATAAGCAATAAATTAAGACTTGTCCAAAAGGGATAAGCAAAAATATAAGACTTGTCCGAAAGGGGATAAGCAAAGACTTGTCCAAAAAGGAATAAGTAATATTCTTACTATGATTGGAGAATGCTAATCATAAGTAATTACGTGAAGTAATAATAATTTAAAGCAATATTATGTTGCAGATAAGAATAATGACTACTCAAAGATCTGGGGCAAATAACTTCCCTATTAATGTTAATACTGAAATACCTATACCTGAAAATACGATAGGACAAGGTAGTACTGCAACCAGAGGTAGAAGCCGTGGTCGTGGTGGAGCAACCTCTGCTCGCACGACACGAGACCATGAAGTTGATATTGCAGAGATAGTCGCTAGAACTATCCAAGCAACTGTACCTCAGATGTTACAACAAAATAGGGACGAAATCTTAAAAGCCACTGAAGAAAATACAATTAGGATAATTGACACAATGATTGAAAGAGAAACTGTCGGTGATAATGCACCACCACCTGAACACCCCGAACATCCTGAACATCCTGAGCCTAAGGAAAAAGAATGCAGCTATAAAGAGTTTATGGGAACAAAGCCTACTGTCTACCATGGAAAGGGAGGTCCAGTAATCGTTATGGACTGGTTAAGCAATATAGAAGTTTGCTTTGAAACCTGTAGGTGCCCAGCTAATCTCAAAGTGAGATATGCAACGACTTTATTTCAAACCGCAGCTCTACACTGGTGGAATGGAGAAAGGGCTGCATATGGAATTGCTGAGGCAGCTGAACTTCCATGGGAAAAGTTCAAAGAAATGATAAAGGAAAAGTATTGCCCTAGGAGCGAAACTCTGAAATTAGAAATTGAGTTTCTACGTCTTGAAATGGGGAATGGTACTGTTCAAGAATACACTGTAAAGTTTATAGAGAAATCAAGATTTGCCCCGTTTCATGTGGCAAATGAAGCTAGAAAAGTTGAATTGTATACTGAAGGGCTAAGGCCTGATCTCAAAAGGATAGTACAAGTGACTATGCCTAAAACATTTCTTGAAGCAGTAGAAGCAGCAAAGATTGTTGACAAAGATCATGCGAAGACACGTCAAGATTATAATAATCAAAAGAGACGATATGTTGATTTTAACAATGGTGCAAAGAAAGGTAGATTTGCACCAATGCCAAATAGAAGGTTTACCGTACCCAAGTCTTGTACCACATGTGGGAAGGTACATGCAGGAGTTTGTAAGTTTGAAAACACAAAGTGCTCTAATTGTGGGAAATTTGGACATAGCACACAAAACTGTAGGGGAACTGATAAAAAGTGTTACTATTGCGGAAAGTTAGGACATGTCAGACCAAACTGTCCTGAACTAGCAAAGGGAATAGCCGGAACTAGTAGAAATGAGAAGAATGAGGCACCAAAGGCTAACATAAGAGCATTCAACATGACGATGGAAGAGGCCAAAGACACACCCGATGTCGTGTCAGGTACTTTCCTCGTCAATAATATAAATGCTCAAGTTTTGTTTGATTCTGGTGCAAATAGAAGTTTCGTTTCTACTACTTTCTGCAAATATTTTGATCAATATGTTGAAAAGTTGGATACTGTACAAATGGTAGATATAGCTGATGGTAACCATGTTCATGTAGAAGATGTGATCAATAATTGCACCATCACTATAGGAGAAACGCAGTTTCCTATTACACTAGTACCCATACAATTCGGTGAATTTGACATTGTAGTAGGAATGGATTGGCTATCTGAAAATCAAGCTAATATCATCTGTGATAAGAAAGTGATTAAGGTCACATCACCAAATCATGAAGTGATTTGTATATATGGTGACAAAAGAGATAAAGAAATGAACTTGATATCACTGATGAAAACTAGGAGGTACTTGAGAAAAGGATATGAAGCATACATTGCATATGTAATAGATACGAAGAAGGAAAATAAGAATGAAATCAAAGATGTGTATGTAGTATCTGACTATCCTGATGTTTTTCCCGAAGATTTGCCAGGAATTCCACCTGAAAGGCAAGTGGAATTCAAGATAGATCTAGTACCTGGAGCAACACCAATAGCACGATCATCGTATCGTCTAGCTCCTACTGAATTACAAGAATTGATGAAACAACTTCAAGAGTTGTTAGACAAGGGATTTATAAGACCTAGTTCATCTCCATGGGGAGTGCCAATTTTGTTTGTCAAGAAAAAGGATGGATCAATGCGGATGTGCATTGACTATCGTGAGCTAAATAAAGTCACGATAAAGAATAAGTATCCATTACCTAGAATAGATGACTTGTTTGACCAATTGCAAGGAACAAGTTACTTTTTAAAGATTGATTTAAGGTCTGGATACCACCAACTTAAGGTTAGAGATGAAGATATCCCGAAAACAGCATTTCGAACAAGATATGGGCATTATGAGTTCCTAGTTATGCTATTTGGTCTCACAAATGCGCCTGCCATATTTATGGATCTCATGAACAGAGTATGCAAGCCATATCTTGATAAATTCATAATAGTTTTCATTGATGATATATTGATTTACTCGAAAAATCAAAAGGATCATGGATGCCATCTTAGAGCTGTTTTAGAATTGCTTCGAAAAGAGAAACTATATGCCAAATTTTCTAAGTGTGAGTTTTGGCTCAGAGAAGTTCAATTCTTAGGGCATGTAGTTAATGAAGAAGGAATTAAAGTAGACCCGGCAAAGATAAATGCAGTAATGAAATGGGAACCTCCTAAAACACCTAAGGAAGTTCGTAGTTTCATTGGTCTAGCCGGATACTACCGACGATTCATTCAGGACTTCTCTAAGATTGCAACGCCTTTAACTAAACTTACAAGAAAGAATGCTAAGTTTGAGTGGGGTCCTGAATAAGACGAATCTTTCTTGACATTAAGACAAAAGTTGAGTAGTGCACCAATCTTGACGCTACCAGAAGGAATGGATGATTTCGTTGTATATAGTGACGCCTCAAACCTAGGGTTGGGTTGTGTACTAATGCAACGAGATAAAGTTATAGCTTATGCATCACGGCAATTAAAAGAACATGAAAAGAAATATCCAACGCATGACTTGGAATTAGCTGCCGTAGTGTTTGCATTGAAGCTATGGAGACATTATTTATACGGAACGAAATGTGTGATCTATACAGATCACAAGAGTTTGAAATACTTGTTTAAGCAGAAAGAGCTAAACATGAGACAACGACGCTGGATGGAATTAGTAAGCGATTATGATTGTGAAATTCTTTATCATCCAGGAAAGGCAAATGTTGTAGCAGATGCCTTGAGTCGAAAAGAGAGAAAAGAGCTAACTAAAGTCAGGGCTATGAGAATTGAACTAACTTTGGATTTAAATAACAAAATCAAAGAGGTGCAACAAGTAGTTATTCAAAATGGAAGTTTGAATGAAGAAAGAATGAAAGGTCAATTCAAACTACTTGAAAATGACAATTATGGGATCAAAAGGTTCAAAGGAAGAATTTGGATCCCTAAGCACGGAGATCTTAGAGAAATAATCTTAAGCGAAGCTCATAAATCAAGATATTCAATTCATCCTGGAAGCACTAAAATGTATAAGGATTTGAAGTTAATGTATTGGTGGCCAGGAATGAAGAGGTCAATTGGAGATTTTGTTGAAACATGCCATACATGTCTCCAAGTCAAAGCAGAACATCAGAAGCCATATGGTAGTTTACAATCTTTAGAGATTCCCGTTTGGAAGTGGGATCACATCACAATGGATTTTGTTGTAAAACTACCCAAAACTCAAAAGAGTCACGATGCCATATGGGTAATTGTTGATAGATTAACCAAATCCGCACATTTCTTACCCATTATAGAAACATATACCTTGGAGAGACTAGCAAGGTTATATTTCAATGAGATAGTGAGTAGACATGGCATACCTCTCTCTATTATCTCGGATAGAGATAGACGATTCACATCGACATTTTGGAGAAGTTTTCAGAAAGAAATGGGTACTCGAGTTAACTTGAGTACTGCATATCATCCACAGACGGACGGTCAGAGTGAAAGGACTATACAGACCTAAGAAGATATGCTTAGGTCATGTGTAGTTGACTTTGGAGGTAATTGGGATGATCATTTACCGTTGGTTGAATTTGCTTATAACAATAGTTATCACTCCAGCATCAAAATGGCACCATATGAAGCATTATATGGTAGGAAATATAGAACGCCAATATGTTGGAATGAGGTTGGAGAAAAGCAAATGGCCGGCCCAGAAATTGTACAACAAACAACTGATAAAGTTGTTCAGATTAGAGATAGGATTAAATCTGCACAAGATCGACAGAAATGTTATGCAGATAGAAGGAGAAAACCTATCGAGTTTAATATCGGTGATAAGGTTATGTTAAAGATATCACCTTGGAAGGGAATCGTGAGATTTGGGAAACGAGGAAAACTGAGCCCTCGTTATATAGGTCCTTTTACTATTACTAAAAGGATTGGTAAGGTTTCCTATAAACTAAGCCTTCCTATAGAACTACAAGGAATACACAACACATTTCATGTGTCAAACCTCAAGAAGTGCATTTTAGATGAGTCAACTATAATTCCCTTAGATGAATTAAGTGTTGATGAAAATCTTAGTTTTATAGAACAACCACAATCAATCCTTGATAGAAAGATTAAACAACTTAGGAATAAGTCTATTCCTTTGGTCAAAGTCCAGTGGCAATACCATCATGGTTCAGAGGCTACTTGGGAACCTGAATCAGAAATGAGATCAAAATTTCCCTACCTATTTGAGTGACTGAATTTCGAGGACGAAATTCCTGTAAGGTGGGTGGATTTGTAACATCCGTAGAAAATAATAATTATAGTAATATTATTACGTGTGAAATAAATTCAACTTCTAATTAAGTTATCTTTAGAGGTATAAATTTTTTACCAACCAAATCGACTAACAATTGCTTGATAAGTTTATAATTAGTAAATATACTAACCGTTAATAACTCAATAATTAAGTTATTCTTAAAATTGTAAGAAATTAAAATGTATCATAATAATAATACATTTACGTTAAAAGTTATAATAACTAAATAGTATTATCATAATTATAGAATGAGGATAATATGACTCAATTTCTAGAGCCTTCTAAATTCTATCTAAAAGCATGAGTAACCTAGTACAAATCGATGTGTTAATTGCTTAGTTAGTAAGGTTCATTATTTGAATGACACCTCATAGTCTAGACTTATAGGTATGCTTACAAGGCTTAATTGTACTAGTATAAATACCGTAGCCAACTTACTAGCAATACTCATCCCATACACACATTATATACATACAAACACCTATACTACACACGTACGTCGCCAGTTCGCTACCACCTAACCAATCAAGAGGTTGATACAACAATTAATCCGACTCTAAACTAACGAGGTGAGTTTCGTGTTATTTTCAAAACTGAGATATATGCGATATACCACGTGATTACCTGATTACTTGATTATCTGTTTAAATTGCATTTAAGCACGAATGTTGATTTTTAGATATATTATGTCACGTTAGTCGTCAGGTAACCAGGAGCTGAAACGTAACGGTCGTTGGCTCATTAATATATATGTATTTTAATTAATTAATGGCTGAAACATGATGGTTGTTGGCTCACACATATATATTGGTACGATTAGTACACAAGCGGCCACTTGTTTGTACTAAATCAGTACTAGCAGATGCTTGTCACTATCGAAAGTGCTGGTATAGATAGTCGTGACATTGATAGCACGCATGCTTATCAATGTCTGATAACGACTTGACATCTGGTTAACCGTGACAGACATAGAGATCTCGCAATATTTTCTATATTTTACGTTTTCACGTTACACATCATCATGTCATATTGTGTGTGATATTTTGTACACAAACACACGAAATCACTAAGCCTTTAGGCTTATGCATGTACGTGTATATCTCAGGACACAACTAGTTGGCTCGCATGAAGGGAACTCGTAGGACCAGATGATACCCGGAGACGTTGTTGCTTGTTTATATTTATCTTTTAGACTAGTTTAAACCTTGTATCACTTCCGCTTGTAATGTAAAACTCTTGTTCATAAAAAAAATTGTCATTTTTTTGGAATAAATCTCGGGTGTCATACTTTTGGTTTTGAAATAACACCCATGTTGATGAACTATGTTTTAAATTAGTTTGAATTTGTAATGTAACTTGGTATTGTTGAAAGTTGGACTAACGCTTCCGGGTTTATTATATTTAAATGATGTAAAATGAGGGGTGTTATAAGTTGGTATCAGAGCATGAGTTTGGGTGAATTATGCATTATAAGATGTTCAATCCCAAACTTAGAATTGTGTCAAATCAAACATTCCAGGGTGTGGGATTAGTGGTTATATGAGAAAGTGGTTATTGAAATGTGTACTAACCTAAAACAAGTTGCTAGATTGTTGTTTTGATTGCAGAGACGGAGGAATATGAGGAACCTAAGGGTATTCTCAATGATTCCTCAATACTCGTGGGCCTAAGTGTTTCAGGTACTTTTCGATGAGCTTGGTGTATTTAAATAAGCTTGAATTGTTTACTTTGCTATGACATAAATAGTAGTAAAGTAAATTGAGTCAGACTGATATGATTCCCCAGTAATGAGTTCTTGATGATTGTTGCTTGTTAGTGTGATGATGAGAGTATTAAATAAGACGTTTAACGTCGTGGGGAAGGTGTAATACATTATTGAATTGAGTAAACACATCGTTGAATAAGGTGTAATAGTTGTATTATGTGGATTTAATTGTGTCTATAATATAAAATTAAATTATGAAATCGGTTGTATGAGTTGTGTAGGTGGAATTACTTGTTCATGTGAAATAATACTTTTGGGAGCAATATGATTAAGTGTAGTAGTTAATCTTGATAAACAAAGTTGATATGACTCCAAGTAGTGAAATTAATGAGATGTTGGTATATCTCAAATAATAGGTTTGGAGTCATGTGGTTGTTTAAAAGGGAAAGTGTCTAGTTGTTGCAATGTGTGTTGTTGACTTGTAAAAGTCAAAGTGGTCAATGAGTCTTTATATGCGTTGACTAGTTTGTAAAAAGTCAATGTTGAAAAATCTTGTTGTAATTGGTGTAAAAATAATGAATTTTATGTGAAGTTGGTATTTTAAAGTATAATATGACATCAATAGTGAAATTGGTTTAATTGACTTAAAATAGTCAAAGAAGTGTAAATTGGGTGTTGGAATGGTGGATAGATGTGTTGAAACCCAAATGGGTTGTTGAAGTGTTCAAACGGGTCACTTTTTGGTAAAACGGTTAAAATGAGTAGTGGTTTGGTTATGACCCATGTAACAGTGACTTTAAGTCCTACAAATAGTAGGAATGTGTGTAGAAAGTGTTATGGTATTCAAAATAGTTAAAATTGGTGAAAGTGTCCAATTGGACCCCTAAACGGGTCAAGGTGTTAAAATGATAGATAATGGGTATATGAGGGTGATGAATATGCCTACCCGTCACATATGTATGTATAAACATGTTGTTAAAAGGTTTGAGTCAGAAACCATGTGGATTGGGTTTTGACATGTCAACCAAAATGGTCGAAAATGGTCAAAAATGAGTTATACGTCCGTTTTCTCGATAAACGTGAATTTTGAAAAAGTGTGAAAATGAAAGTTGCATTTTGACTATATAAAGGTGCCTGCAAAATTTTAGACCCTAATTCTTTACGGTTTAAGAGATATGTGCGTTTGAATTTCGAAAAATTGCATTAAAGTTGCAGGTCTGAAAAATGCATAGGAACGCGATCCAGGCTTTGGATCCGGATCGCGTTAGTATGTTGAAATTGGTTACAGAACGTTTTGTGCTAGGGAACGCGATCCATCCCTATGTTCCGGATCGCGTTTGCAAGACTAAATTTGACAAATTTTTGCAAATTCCAAAAGTGCACAAGTCTTTAGTAGTGTTTTTAGCGACGGAAAATTTGACAAATTTTCTATAAACACGGATTGGGCTGAAAATTACACGGTTACTCGAAAATGGTCCAATGATCAAAGCTAAGTACTTAGCCTAGGCGGTTTTTGGCCATTTGGGGTCGTTTGGGGCCCGAAAATGGCATTTTACTGTTTTTCGGACCTTATTTCGGACTTTTGACTTACGTTTTGTATTGGGCTTTTGTTTCTTTGAGCCCAGAGATCATTCCTGTGTATATGTGCAATGTTAAAAACCTGTCTTAAGTGGTCCACATATGTTATTGGGTATGAGTTGTTTTCCGACGGTTTATTTAACTGCACAATATACCAGTAAATTTTATTGTTGATTGCTGCTCACTAGGATTTGTAAACATTGATTATAGAGTATTGTGGACTATATTATGTTAATTAGTTGAACATGATGAAGTATTTACATCATGTAGAGTATTAGAAAGTGTTAAATTGAGCATTTTAAGAATTTGTAAAATAAGTACTTGAGCTCATACTTATGTGATAATTGAACATGGAATGCTCAATTGTAATTCGATTAAAGTTGTCTAGATTGATGAATATGTGTTGAATAATACACATAGTGTTGAAGAAGTGTTTAGTACTAAATGTACTATAAGAGATGTAACTAGTAATTGATATTGAATCAGGTAATAAAGAGGTTGATTGAGATAATTGTGCTAGACATTACACCTGTGTTAATAATGATAGAGTGAAAATGGTGTTGAATGTCTGTGTTGCTTATACATACCTGATGATATGAGTAGTTTTCATTCAAAGTGATGAGTTGAAAATGGTAGCAAGTTAATACTTGGTTGTATGCCTGTTGTTAAGATGTTGTATATGTGTGTACATTGGGATATCCAATTTGTGAGACATGTGAGAGTAAAGAGTAATAACTTTGAAGATGGATGGTATGAAATGGCATGAGAATGAAGTTTGACTGACATAATATGACGACGTCTGGCCAACGTATTTATATTATGCCATTTCACATGGAATTGTTGAGACTACTAAGTACCAGATAAAGTTAATGTGATTTAAAATAACAGGTAGGATATGTTAACATGTAGTTGAGAAATAGTCAATGATTGACTGAAATGAAAGAGTAGTAAATCATAAATTGGTTGTTATTGTGGTACATATGGTACAAGAGATGTGTATGTGTGATGAATTGCAACTAGTAATAATTAAAAGATGATTTAAGCAAAGTAGAGGTCATTTGACTGTGAATTGCATTGTGTTGATATTGTTGAATATGTGATTAATGATAGCACCTTGTGATATTGAAATACCTACGCTGATGATGCATGGTATTAACATGTGTTGATTTAGCATCCAAGTTGATGTGAAAGGATGCTAGTTGATTATGTAAAACTGGTTGTAACCATAAGATTTGACCTTTACATATTGCTTACTTTTTTGTATTTGGGATTATATGATTGTAGATTCCTGTTGAGTAAAAAGATTCATATAATCAGGTTTTGTTTATAATTGCAAGTTGTAAAGTAGTAATTAACTAGTAGCTAAAAGTGAAAATTTCTAGCAAGTTGTTAGCTAAAGAAATACATAGTCGTTAGCTAAATTGCTAGTTGTGAATGGAGTTAAAATTGTTATGGCCAATGTGTGTTGTGGTATTCATTACCACTAGTTGTTATTGTTGTAAAGTTGAAATGTTCATTTGGACATGTGAATGTGGAAAGAATTGAAAATGTGTACCTGTATTTATAAGTTGCTCACGGGAGTAACGTTTAATGTGTGTATTGGTGGTTAAATAGTTGAAGATGCTATATTTTGATGAATATTGCATCTTGCATTAGCAAACTAAGTAGAGTACAAAGCACAACTTATGTGTTTTGTGTTGAAATACACACTGGTGGTGTGCAAGTTGATAAGATGTATGCACATTTTGTGTTTAAATGATTAAATATATGCAAGTACAGTTGATGTTGAGGTAATTAAAAATATGCATAAAGATGATGTGCATAAGAGAATTGAATTATAACCACATCTTATGTACATATAGTAATGAATAAGTATGTGGCTAGAGGTGGGTGTAAGAGATATATAGTATTAGTGAAATGTTATGAGTGATTCTATTTCACTAGAGTGATTAAGTGTGATTAGATTTCGAGGACGAAATCTCTTTAAGGGGGAGAGATTTGTAACACCCAGTCTTTAGGTCTAGTAGTATTTTAATATTTCTGATAGTGAACTATTATTTAATGTGTCAGAAAATAAGTGAGTTGTGTTAATTTAAAATAAGAGGAGAAAAGAGTCGAATAATTTATTGTGACTAATAAATTATTGATTGTTTTAAATTAACTCAGTTGACGGTAAAATAAAATAATGTTTCCCCGCAAATGGTTTTTAAGTTCCAGACAATGATAAGTACGGGGAAAGAAATTTGGGCAATTATGTAATAGCCTTAGACTTTGAGTCGGTTGCTTTTTTCTCAAATATCTCTACCTACTGTGCATACATATGTATCATATATACATACTAAAACCATGAAACCCTAATTACTTATCAAAATCATGAGGAATCATCAAATTGAAGCCCTAAAACTCGAATTCAAGCTTCCAAAATGTGATTGAATCATCCTTTATTCCTTTTAATCATTTGGTAAGTGTTGATTTCATGTTTCTTTATAAACCTAGAAATGGGGTTTTGTGTATTTGATTGAATTAGGATGATTGATATGAAATTGAAGCTTGTAATGATCATATAGTTGCTAGTTGATGATTATATGATGATTCTAATCTAAACCTAGCTTAGAAATGATGAAGTTGATATATGATCATTAATAAAGTTTGTGGGTTTAATTGATTTTGTTAGAATCAAAGCTTTTAAGCTTGTGTTATTAGCGTATAATGGATAATTGTTGTTAATGATCTTATTAGTGTTGATTCATGATGATGATTAATGATGTTCAAGCTAAAAAGTGTAAAATTGATTAAGTGTTCATGATGATTATGAGGTGTTTGATGAATTGTTGATGTTGAAAGTTAGTAATCTTGTTAATGGGTTAAATATTATTAGTTAACAATGATTAAGATGGAGAAAGGTGAGAATGTGATCTTAATGATCATAATTTGATAAGTGATGGTGAATTGTGATGATTAAAGTGGATATTTATAATCTTGAATTGGGGAATGTTAAATTAATACAAGTAGTAATAAGTTGTTTGATATGATTACAATTGTAGGATGTTATATATACATTGGGACAAATGACTAACTTGTGTAGTGTTGTTGTGTTTTCAGATAAACAGAAGGACTCAGTGACATTAGACTACTGAGTGGACGACTGAGGTATTTGGTGAGTGGATCTATGAACCTCAGTGTGATTTAGTTGTAACAGGTTTGGTTACAACGGGTAAACGTATTATTATTGATTCAGTTGCCATGATTATTTTGGTTTAATAATAATACTGTTGATAGACTTTTAGTCTGATATGATACATGATGAGTCTGTAGCTATGTGATCACTTGTTGTAATGCCTTTGGGCACCAGTTGATTCAGAGGCCAGCGGACATCTGGGCTGGGCTTGGGTTTGCTATTGATTGGATAACACAAGGTCTTAGTACAAGTATTATTGTCGTAGCCTGTGTTATTTGAGTTGTAGCATCAAGTAGTCGGTTAAACCTCTGTATGGGCCTACAGTGGTTTTAAAGTGTTCTTTGAGAAGGTGATACCTCAAGAACCACCGGTCCTCTTTGATGCCAGTTGATTGTGATTGGATAAGTTGTAAACAGGTGTGTTGTGTGCATATGGTTAGTAGTTGTGCACAAAGTTGTTATGCTAAGTTGGACTGTTGTTTATTGATTTACTCACTTAGCTTTGAGCTAATCCCCCACATTAACACTTCTTGCAGGTTATAGATTTTATCGGGTGGACAAGAAGTTGAAATGGAAGGAATGCTTGATGATTAGGCGTTACTCTGATATTGATTTGTATAAATCATTGTTATCTTTTGGTTTTGAAATAACACCCATGTTGATGAACTATGTTTTAAATTAGTTTGAATTTGTAATGTAACTTGGTATTGTTGAAAGTTGAACTAACGCTTCCGGGTTTATTATATTTAAATGATGTAAAATGAGGGGTGTTATAGTTCACCCGTCGTTCCACCATAAGACCATGATCGCAGGAGGATTAGGTAACCTCCTGGCCGTCGGATAACCATCAGAGTCGACGCATTTTGTGGGGTGTGGACACGTGTCAAAAAGATGGTGGGGTTGGCGTCATCCTTGAGGGAGTTATAGGCAACAAGCATTCTTGAATCCAGGGTCACACACATGTGACGCTATCGCCTACTTTCGGTGACTTGGATTATTATGTGCTTCCTTTGTCTTATTTCCTTACGTATTTTTTCATTACTCCCTAAGTATTTTACTTCATATTAAACAAAGTACGGAGTACAAGCTAAAATACTTTTAACTTTGTTAGCGGTATCGAAATGTCATTTTAACCGTGAAGTTTGGAGTTCAAGTTTAGGGATGGACACATGTTAATATTTTATGGGAAATTATATATATTCGCTGTGAAATGGGTAGGTTCATTGCCTTTATGAAAAATAAACCTAAAATTTTTTTATGTACTCTTAAGAACTTTCTAAAATGAGATGCTTCTATGGTATAGCTAAAAATCACTAAACACAAAGTTTGATAGAAATTATCATTATTAATTCACCATCATTACGTTTATGAACTCATGCATTAACGATCTCTTGACATAAACATTGATAATTAGTGCATCTCATTGGTGCTATCAAGAGCACTATTCTTCCGTGATGTTGGGATCAATAAAGGTCTATACTAGTTAGAATCAATAATTGGTTGAAACTAGGGGTGTTCCAAATGGGATATCTGAAATTTTGGATATTTGAATATCCAAAATTAGTTAAATTTAAAGGTTTTAAATCGCGATTCGCAATATAAACGATTGCTATACATACAACCAACAAAAACAATCCATAATTCTTCAAATTATGAAGTATTTGAATCATTTATTGATATGTTTGCACGTAATTTGCATACTATGACAATAAAGTTCACTATTGAAAGATAAAAAAAATGTCAAATTTTTTTTTGAAAATTTCGGAATTGAATATCCGAAATATCTGAAAATTACTAACGGAATCTGAAAATGCGGGTATCAGAAATTTCATATTAGGTTTCAGATTACGGATTCGGATACGAATACTTTTGAACACTCTTAGTTGAAATGTACGTGCGTTGTTAGAGTAAAAATCTCTTTTACAATGGCTTAGTGTTTACTAAATTTTACCATGTTTGCATGTACTTTTGTCGTAATAGCGTTAAAATTTGTACTTTCCATATGGTCTTTAACTAGTTACTATTTCAAAGTAACATGTTTTTTACTGAATTCGTCTCATTTTTATTGTCATGTTTTGATTTTTTAAGTAAGTATTTCTTTTTCAACTTTATTCTTAAATATTTTTGTTGGTGTTATATTACACTTAATGAGAATTATACCCAATGAAAATGCATTTAAAACTCAATCTATTCGTATATTTTGAATCAAATATTATATAACACAAACAAAAATATTTAAGGTCAAAGTTGAAAAAGAAAGACTTAAAAAGTCAAAACAGGACAATACAAATGGGACTGAGGGAGTAGTAATTAGCTAGGTAACGAAAACCATCATTTTACCCTTTTAAATAAAAATGGTTAAAAAGCGTTGTTTAAGAAAAAAAAATATAAGGTTTTAACGGTATTTTCAATTTCTTTTATAATTCTTTATCGATTATATGCATATATTTCTACCAACATCGGCTTCAATTCACAACCAATTTTTTTATGTCGACAAGATGGAGCTACCTATTCAAATAGCTTATTTTTTATTTTTTATTTTTTTGTAATTATTTATAAAGGTGAAAAATATTTGAAATTTATTTTACTTTTATGTTCAGTATATTTTGTTTGCATGGTGATATTTCCACCAATGAATTTGATAAATTCACCACAATTATGCATTAAGTACTTGTACAGCACACACAGGTAATGCACAGTTGTAGTGGATTTATCAAATTAGTGGGTGAAAATATCATCACTCATTTTGTTTACCTATTGGCTATAAAATTTACCACCTTATAACAGTCCATGTTGCATTTTTGATCTCCAATGTCATGTAAATACAATATTCTCTTAAGTTACGGAGTAATATTCTAACATCTTAAATATAATATATGATTCACCTCTATCAAAATTTCAACTATCCAATTAAATTATTCAATTTTGTCAAATTTGCTAATATTTACAATATAATGACATCATAAATACAAATTTTTTAATAATATGATAAAATACATATAAGTGTCCTCAACCAATACAAATCCCTTAGGCCCCGTTTGGTTCGCAGAATGTTTTTGAAAGATTTGGAATCTGTCAAAGGAATTAGAATGTGAATGAATTGGAATATGAAAAAATTGAAATCTGATGTAAATGGAATCTGAATGTGGTGGAATCTGTCACGTTTGATTGACAGAAATTGGAATGGAATTCGAATTAATAATAATAAAAATATAAATAAATAAAATAGGTATAATGTTAATATACAATTAATTAAAATATATAATAAAATAATATTAATAAATTATTAGTTATATATATATATATAAATATTGTTATAATCTTCTTTTATATTTTATAACATATATCATAAAAATAAAAATATAAAAAATAACATTGAAATAATATTTAATTAATAAAAAAATTTATAAAAAACATAAATTTAACATTAAAATAATATTTATATAATAGCATTATTAGTAAAAAAAATTATAAAATAATTTTTTAATCAGCAATCTGAATTCTAATGAAATTGTAAGTCTTCCATCCAATATACTAAGGAATCTGAATTCCTTTGTCTGAGGGAATTCGAAGGATTCCAATTCTTTCAATTTCTGTGAAACAAACGCAATGCACTGGAATCTGAATTCCATTCTGCCAACCAAACAGAATATGGAATGGAATTCAGATTCCAATTCCATCAGATTCCTATATGAACCAAACATGCCCTTAAGGTTCCGTTTGATCTCACAATTGCTTTCAAGTTTTCCTTTTTTGTTTAGACTCAACATGAGTGTAAATTCCATAGTTCTAAATTCAGCATGTTTAGTTTTTATAGAAACAATATAATGTTATCATATAAATTATGTGTATATATACGGGTTTAGGATCTAGTTTATAATTAAAATATTCACATTTTTATTTACAATTTTCAAAATATATCTTCAGAGCCTTGACCTTTATATTTAGAACTAGTTTTATGACCCGTGAAAATACGGGTTTGATATAAAATAATATTAAAATTTGCAACTTATATTGTATAAGCATAATAAATATATTTGATACGCTTTATTAATTAAATTATGTATTATCATTATATTTGTGTGCATTCAAAATTTAATAATATCATTTAGTGATCCGTTTTATCAGAAAATTAAAAATTGGTCGACACTATCAGAATACTTGTAACATGTCACTTCAGCATTTGTTTTAAGATAAAGATCAAAAATATAATAAACACAAAAATACAATATCTGTATATGTTTTTCAAATATATCTATACTCTATTTATGACTGACAATCTATACATTTTTCTACAACTGACTTTTGACTATTACAATAAAAGTCAAACTGATCTTTCAAACCGTTACAAACAAACATTAAACCTTCATGCCTTGATCTTTCGCATTTTGCCTCTCTTAATTTCTTTACTCTTCATTCCATCACTCCTAATATAACCATCCGTATAAAAATAATTGCATTAACATCCCCACGTTTAACAAATTGAGTCAGCAAAGTCAAACTACTTGAATGCAACATTCCGGCATTTTGGCCATTTTGATAAAAATGGTCAAACTGTATCTTATTTTGATCCATCCTACCTCTCCACTGATGTACAAATACTAATCCATTTTTTGAAATCCATTAATTATTATTTTGCCTTACCATACCGATATTAGAACTTAGAAGTCAGACCATATTTGATTACCATAAAGGGACAGGAAGACTCGCTCAAAGCAGTGATTTTAACTTATCGTTGGTCTCTTCTTTTCCTCGTGTTCCTTTTACAACTTGAGTTGCGTCGGTTCCCTAATCTGTACATATAGAAAGACCATTTGATATTTCATAAACAAAATTAAAAATGACAGAACAACAACTTAATTAAGACTGTAAAAGTATGTAAGCTTGTCCCATACAACATTGACGACCCATCTTTATCTTATATTTGGAATATGTAACAATTTTGCCTCCTAATGTGAACTAAAATCTAAAAAAGCCCTTGCTTTAATCCCCTAGTTGTGAGACCTTCTGACCCACTTGTATTGCCACCTATAAAATTTACAAATGGGCATAGCACCATAATGTTTCCACTGAAACTTACTCACTCTCGTTCTATCCTCTGATTGTCTGACATGTAGTACTCCACTGAAACACAAACCAATTATGTTATTTCCTCTTCTGTTGTTCTCCCCCAATGTTGATCTTGGTCGGGTTCTGCTGCTTCATATATCAGTGCTCCTTTCACCATATTGTAAAGGGACAATATGTGAGGTATGTTAGCAATCGTAAGAAACAGCTTTTTAAGTAGAGACCGAATTCTCATTAAGCAATTTTGCATCATTGTTCTTTCAATAAGAAAGAAATATATGTGTTATTACCAAAAGAAAAATCAGAATCATGAAGGCTTGAGGATTTGATTATCATAGGGTTGACATCCAATTTGAAGTTAATTATCGGCCCATTCAATACTTGCTTGGTAAAAGGGTATCGTAATCGTAATCCATTTTAAAAGAGCTATTATCCATAGAAAACTTTTGGTTTACACCAAAAAAAATGAAAGCAAGCGTTAAACAAATTTTATACGTACTATCTAATATCAAAAGAGTATGATACCATTAAGATAAAATGAAGATTGCTGTAAAAAGAAGAATCCAAAAATCCTTTGCTTTAGAGTTCTTTAATGCCATTATATATGACCATGAAGACCATGAAGCTAAGTTAAACAAACCTTTATCTACTTCACAATCACAACTATTCAGCAAAAACACTATATAATCTACAATAAAAACAACAAATTAGAGAATGTGATCAAAGAGATAGTGATTGAATTGAACCTGGCTAGCCAACATAAAATTGGACAACAAATCACCCATGACAATGCTGCAAGAAGACGTATTTGAACTGTCTCTTTGTACAACTTTTAATATAATCAAATAATACTAAGTAGTAACAATTCTTTAGTTGTTATATCATCACTGGGAGAGAACTCAATAAATAATCTTGAGTTGTTATACTATCACACGGAGAGAAGTCAACACCAATGATCAAAATCCAATTTACAAATTCCGTTACACAATGCACTCATCAAATAGTACATTCAAAAGTAGGCTTTATCTCAAATACTCAAACTCACTAATAACAAAGTAATATGTAGAGAAAATTGCCCGTTTCATCCCTGTGTTTGTCCAAAAAATCACAATCCATCCCTTATTTGAAGAAATATCACCAGGCATCCCTATATTTGCTACTTTTGCTCGCTAGTAGTCCTTTTCGTTAGAGCAGTTAACTTTTTCTGTTAAGTCATACTAAAATGACTAATATACCCTCATCTTCTTCCTTTAAAAGCCTTTCTTTTAGTAGCCTCCTTTTTCATTTTTGCTATACCACTTTAATTACATGAAAAATAAAAAAGTAAAAATGAAGAAGAAATAAATGGAGTTGTCAATAATTCCACCACCTACATGGCTATATGTTCTTCCAGACTTCCACGCACCATTATCAATAATTAACATCTCAATATTTTCTTAATCTACTGTTTCTTATTGACCATCACAAAAATCAAAAAAATTCACATAACTTCTTTAAAACCAACATCAATTAGGGCTTCAATTTGTATAATCAAACCCTAAACCACCAACTCAAAATATCACCGACAGAGGTTGTAGGTGGTGATGGTCGGGAAGTTGCAGGTTTCCAGCCAAGGGAGGAGATCTGCCGGTGGATCCGGGAAGATGGAGTTGTCATGAGGGTTTGTTGAGAAAAAGACTGCATCAGGGAGTGATATTATTTACGCAAATCAAACACAAACATCAACATAAATTAATCCTACATTATATTAATATCATCATCGTCAATAAACCAACCTCATCTTCAACCATCATCACTCCGACCACTTTGGTGACATCACCGTCTCACTCTGATCCCTTTTCCGATGACCTAGAACTCGTCGGAAACCCAAAACTCAACCACTCAATGGTTGTGGCATCTCACTCAGACCCTTTGTGATAAATTAAAATAAATCAATTGAATCAAATTACGCCTAGTTGTAACAGAAAGTTCTATTTGCACCTCCGATTTCAGCATATAATCATCCGGTACGTTATTCAATAAGTTCATTCGGGGAAGGGGAACCTAGCGGAGATGAAAAACCGATCGGCGACGGGTATCCTCCTTTCGAATACATCGAATAAGCCCTGGATCTAGAACGGTTACTAGATGCACAGTAGAACGACGTCGTTACAGAAGATGAACACACCCAATGAACTATTTGCTTGAATGATGATTGCGTTTCGAGAGGATGCTTACGAAATTAACTCGGAGAAGATGATGAGCTAGATGATAACAAGTGAAATTAGGTCAAATTCGAAGATGAAGAAGCACACGCATTGATCGATGGAGACTCACTCTTCGAAAAGAACCTACTGACCGAGAGATTCCGGCAATTGATGGATTGACTCAGAGATTCCGGCGAATAGGTTGAAGATTGTGATGATTAAGTGGTTGTAGAAAGTGGTGATGAGGTGGTGCGCGGTCGAATGTGATGATGCCCATAAATTTAACCTAGAGTGTTTATGGTGGGGATCGTTCAATTAAGGAGAGAATTGGGGAAGTTATTTTCTAAGTAAAGGGTTGGATGGAGTCAACCTGAGTTTTAAGTAAATTCGAATGGAGTCAACCTAAGTTATTTTCAAGTAAAGGGTATTTTGGTCATTTCACTATGATTTAACGGAGAATTTAACGAAATTTGTTAAGCGGGATGACTAGTGAGCAAAAGTAGCAAATACAGGGATGTCTGGTGATATTTCTTCAAATAAGGGACGGATTGTGATTTTTTGGACAAACACAGGGATGAAACGGGCAATTTTCTCTAATATGTAATTGTGAAAGAATACCTGTGAATGAGAAAGATATTTTCGTTATTTGTAGACTAACAATTGAATGATCACGATGCATCCAGCCCAGCACCAATGTCAAACCTTAACTCTAAATAACACTTGTACAAATTATAGTCAACTCTTAAACATATTGCTTGTAAAAGTTTTGCTCTATCCACTTCTTTCATAAGTTTGCAACTTCATAGCCATTATTTTTCACTGTAAGTTACGAAGTTTCTTGTTTGTACTATGAGATAATAAACCATTAGTTGGAACCAAAAACTTATTTACAAACAAATTCCGAAATTTCTCTTAAATCAATATCATAAATTAGTAGTAATATTCGATATATAAAATCCAAAGATTAAGAATTTCAAATTCTCACAATCTATATTCACTCAATTAGATCTCAAACACTAACGATAAATGAATCAACATAAGCATTACCTGTATGCTTCTTGGCTGCTACAATCTTCGACAATAAACACAAAACGGCGGATAAAAATTAAGTAACAATGATTTTTTACATAAGATAACTACACCAAAGTTGAAAATTAAACAAAATCATACCTTACTAACATAGACATTTTATCAAACACTTGGAGTGCATTCAAAATCCATATTGTGTGTGGAAGCCAGTCTTTACCCCATACTTTCTACATTAATTTGGCTCCAGAATTACCTGTAAAACATGAAGAAATAGATGTAAAATGAGAATAAATGAAAAGTATATATCACTCTCTACTCAATCATAATCAAAGATTTATTTTTATCATACAAATTTCAGGATATAAATGAAAACCTAATTCCAGTTACTTCAAATATATCATATTCATGAACCAACGACATAAAAAATCATAAATACCTACATAATTAAATTCCAATATAAAAAATATTGTGTGCTCAAACCTTCGCTTTGTGATGACAATCGAGAAGAACAGAAGATTCAGAAAAAATGGCACCAAACTTGTTGATTGAGATATTGTATGCTTCTGTGGAAGTTAGGGTTTTCCTAGAAATAATTTTACCTGGCAAGTTCATGAGAGAAAGAGAATGAAAGAAAGAAAGAAAGGATGGAGGAAAATACATATACTTGATGAATTGAGAGAAAACATACAATATCAAATTGGAATGTAGCATGTATGTATCCATTTTGAATTCAAATGTTAGCCTGCGGAATTGATGGCAGAAAATGTCATTGAAAGACTGGGCAGTGTAAAGTTGCAGCAGGTTACGCGTGGAAAATATCGAGGGCATAAATAAAAAATATCGAGGGCATAAATAATTAGTACAGAGCCTCTTTGCATTTCTAGAAATTCACAACATAATTAAAGCAAACTAATTTCTGATTTAATCAAAAAATTTAAAAAAACCACAAAATAATACAACTAAATGACATCAGCGGATTAATATGGGCATGACACATCAGCGTATTCTATTGCTTCATAGTGTACCAACTCAGCTTCATGATGTCAGCGCATCCCCCTTTAGTAGATAGAATAGATATTCGCTTATGTTAAAGTAGTACAAATATTATTGACCAATTAATTGTTCCATCGTCTTTGATCAGTATTAACATATGATCTATATCACGTAAGCTAGCTGCAGTTTTGGTTGTAAGAGTCAAATACTACGACGTGGATTATTAATTTAAGCAGTAAACACAAAGCGTTTTAGGAAGGAAACAAAAAAAAAAAAGTTCTTTAAGAAAATATATTGTTCGTCAATTTCTTTATAACACGTTTACGCAATTAAAAAATCTTTGGAAATTGACCACTTGAACTCTTATATATTTCAAATAGGTTACTTGTACCATGAAGCTAGTTATCACACGATTGCCTAATTAATCACCCACTTGGAAAAACACATACAAAGACCGTATCCTTTCGTAGTGTTATGACATAAATAGTCAATCATAAGTTTTATATATCGATCGATAGCTAGTTGCACAACATGTAAACAATTTGAACTCATAATCTTTAAAATATAAAACATTATATATAGGAGATGAAATATAATTATAGAAGAGTGGCAATAAACTCGATAATTCCAATGTTTCCGAGCGCAAACGTCATTATAAGTCGTGAAAAGAAGAGCTTTTGAGAAATAGATCATGAGTTTAATCCTAACTCTAAACAGTCTACATTACTTAAGATGTGGTCCTTGGAGATTTAAAGAATCATGAGTTATGGTTACCTGTCGAAATAACTTTTTGAGAATATACTCGATGACGCATACTCCAACAACGTAAATTTAAGAATAATAATTATCATAAGAGATAAATAAGCACATCCATATTTATTAGAAACTTTTATTGGAAGATTAATATAGAATTGAAAGAAATGTAATGTTACATTTATTTCGTAGAATTCAATGAGATTTGATGTAAATAAAAAAGTCATCAAATTCTTCACTCAAATATATTCACATTTCTTTAAATTTCAATTCCTTTTATAAATTTCGGTTTATGACTACAATACGTATTTTATACACGATGACTTTATTCCATGGCGCCTGTCTATTTTCCGTTGCCGTCCGAAAGAAGATTAATGGAAACAAATAAAAAAAAAATAGAGAGAAGAATGTCAATGTTCAAACTTGTAAACGAAGTTAGGTGAACCATATATATTCTCCCAACCAAACTCAACACTTACCTTTAAATGGTCTTCACTATTTCCGGCTTCCAATCCAATTTATATATAAATATATATATTATTTTTGTATATTTAAATAATATTATCCACTTGCAAAAAATAACTACAAATTTTCAATAAATTCTCAAATTTACCCTCATTTATTACTATCAATAACTAATTTCATAAATATTTCTGTCAAACTTCCCTTAAATATGAGAGTAAAAAAATTTACATTTTCCCAAAATATCATAAATCCAACTTTTTCGTGGGGGACATTCTTTTCGGGACGGAGGGAGTAAAACAATTTATCATAAGATCAAACAATAAGTGTAGTGTGTACACGATATTAAATAAGTAGTACGTACAATTACGTAGAATTGGGGAAATTAGCTAGATTAAGTGGATAATTATTAATTATACTTGGAAGAAAAGGTTGTATAGCCACGTTGGTTATAACACCACATATGATATATGCGCGCTTCTAATATTCGGACAAAAATTCTTACCCAACCTTCCCATTTTTCTAATCGTGTTTGACAAAACGTTAGCCAGATACAGGAACTTGAATTGATAGTTCAAGTTCATACTTGAAGTTCAAAATTAGAGCTTATTTTTTTATATCGAATGAGTGTTTATTGAAACTCAAACTTATATTTATGGATGTGAATTGTTGAATTAAATAAAACAAAAAATCACAAGATTAAGAATTATATAACGGATATCTATGTAATTTGCCCTTTCGATCATAAAGTTTCTAAAGTTATTTTTTAGAAGCTACTTCATATCGCTTCTTTTTTAGAATTTATGTTACAAATTTTTTAAAGTTTGTTTAATTGACAATGATATATATAAGTTCGTAATTTTTTTGAAAAAATAAATTTAATCTTATCCATAAATTTTTGTAAACTCGCATGCAAAACGCATCCTTAATACATCATCTAAGTATGTTATGAAAATGATTAATGTTATAAACTATTAGCGTATTATTTTTTTCTCTCCATTAGCGTATTAATTTTTTCTCTCCATTTTAAGATGTCTTTTTAACAAGTATACAGAAGTGTAAACGTATAACGCATACATATACATTTTCTATCAAAATTGTTAATCTCATTATACATTAGATTAGATTAGATGGATAAACTTTGATCAATTGCCTAGCATCTAATCGAGTACGTTCCAAAAGAAATGAAATCCATATTAACATTTTTATTAATATTTCTAAAGTAAATTAATTTAGAAATGGGCAAATACAAACGTTGTAACATAAATAACAAATCATTCTATCATAAAACGAAAAAAACTCTCAATACATAATAAAAAGTTCATTTTAATTTCAATTAATAAAACTAATTATTTACATTTATATTAACAAATTATACATCATTAAGCTACGTTATATTTTCATTAAAAAATTTGAAAGAGAAGTAACTTAACATACATCACTACGATGACCATTAAATCTTATTTATATCAGATTAAATTAAATAAAATTATATATATTATCCTTGAGATTCTATTTGTGGTGAAACTATCGTTAGAAGTTAGTATCATTATAACAAAACAAATACCCCATAAACATGTAGCATATTTACAACAAGCCATTAATTCCTATTGATGCACAGTTATTTTGCACCTTAAATGGATTAAACACACCACCTTACCACCATTTCCCCTCTATATAAACACCATCACCTCTATTCTTTCCTCCCCACAACCACCATTTCTCTCTTTAAACATCCTCCAATTTCTCTCTTCTACCACCATGCCTGAGGCACCGCACGACGGTCGTCCCACCGCCACGAACTATACCCTTACCGAGAAAAACCGAAACACACTTCAATTCATTGAAGATGTCACCTCTAACCCGGACAACGTCCAACAACGAATTTTATCCGAAATCCTTACCCAGAATGCTAACGTCGAATACCTTAATCGTCACAATCTCTCCGGTCATACTGACCGTGAAACGTTCAAGACACTCATTCCTGTTGTCACGTACGAAGATCTTCATAGCGATATCACTCGTATCGCTAACGGTGATAAATCACCCATTCTTTCCTCCCACCCCATTTCAGAATTCTTAACAAGGTATTAATTACCTTTCTATTTTAGTCTGTCTCAAAATAATTTTTTTTTACTGCATTAATCGTGCTAACGTGTTTTTAAAAGTGTAAAATTACTGTTCATCTAATCTAATAGATACTATTTACTAGTCATGGACAGTTATTTATTTAGAGTTTATTTATTGATGGGTTTGTAATTTGTTGATTTTTAGTTCTGGGACTTCTGGTGGGGAGAGAAAATTGATGCCCACAATTGATGATGAGCTTGGAAGGAGATCTTTATTATATAGTCTTTTAATGCCGGTGATGAACCAGTTTGTACCCGGTTTAGATAAAGGCAAAGGGATGTACTTTTTATTCATAAAATCAGAAGCTAAAACACCCGGTGGGCTTGTCGCCCGACCCGTTTTAACTAGTTACTACAAAAGTTCCCATTTTAAAGAAAGACCTTATGACCCATATACAAATTACACTAGCCCAAATGAAACCATTCTATGCCCAGATTCATATCAAAGCATGTATTCGCAGATGCTTTGTGGGTTGTACCTTAACAAAGAAGTTCTTCGGGTTGGGGCGGTTTTCGCTTCTGGGTTCATTCGTGCTATCCGGTTTTTAGAAAAGCATTGGAGTCTTTTGAGCCATGATATCCGTACGGGTACTTTAAACTCGATTATTACCGATTTATCCGTGAGGGAATCGGTGATGAAAATATTGAAGCCCGACCCGAACCTTGCAGATTTTATTGAGCTCGAGTGCTCGAGGAAATCATGGCAAGGGATTATAACGAGATTATGGCCGAACACGAAGTATGTTGATGTTATAGTCACCGGGTCCATGGCTCAATACATACCAACTCTTGATTATTATAGCAATGGGCTCCCTTTAGTGTGCACAATGTATGCCTCTTCTGAGTGTTATTTTGGTGTCAATTTGAACCCACTTTGTAGACCTAGTGAGGTTGCTTACACACTTATACCCACTATGGCTTACTTCGAGTTTCTCCCGGTTCATCGAAGCGATGGTGCTGCGACAAAAAATGAGAAAGAAAAGCAACAACTGGTCGATCTTGCGGACGTTAAACTCGGCCAAGAATACGAGCTCGTTGTCACAACTTATGCCGGTTAGTTTCGACTTAAAACTACAACCTGTCTCAACATGTTATGTATAATCACACGTGTTCTAATAACAAACTTTGATTTTTATTGATGCAGGTCTTTATAGATATAGAGTTGGTGATGTTCTTAAAGTTGTTGGATTCAAGAACAAGGCTCCTCAATTCAGTTTCATATGTAGAAAGAATGTGGCATTGAGCATTGATTCTGACAAAACCGACGAAGTTGAGCTACACAAAGCAGTCGAGAATGCGGTTAACCATTTGGTCCCATTTAGCGCAACATTGACCGAGTACACAAGCTATGCTGACACAACCACGATTCCTGGTCACTACGTGATCTTCTGGGAGGTTAACGAAAATGGGTCAACCCCAATTCCAGCTTCGGTGTATGAAGATTGTTGTCTTACAATTGAAGAGTCGTTGAATAGTGTTTATAGGCAGGGTCGGGCTTCAGATAAATCGATAGGTGCATTGGAGATCAAGATCGTTGAGAATGGGACGTTCGATAAGCTGATGGATTACGCTATAAGTTTAGGCGCTTCGATTAACCAGTACAAGACTCCAAGGTGTGTGAAATACGAGCCGATCGTGAAGCTGTTGAATGCAAGGGTCGTGTCGAGTTACTTTAGCCCGAAGTGCCCGAAATGGTTTCCGGGCCACAAGCAATGGAACAATGTTAATTAATTATGTATTTAGTTAATTAGGAGGTTACTTAAGTGGAAAAACTAAAGATGTTTGTTTAGATCATTTAACATCTTGAAATTAATGTTATGGTATTTTGTTTTTAATGGTAATTTCGAGTAGGGTATGTACAAAAACATTTTGTGTTAGTTTTCAATTTTAATGTTTGCTTTCAAAGTTATTGTTACAATTGCATATAAGTTGATGTAAAATGATTTGTGTTGATGCATGACGCAAGATGGGCATGTGTTAGACACGTTTTAACAAAAGATAGTTATGTTATATTGTTATGTACGTTTAAAAAAATATGTACGGTTGTATCCTTTTTTCCATTTCTACTCATCGACGTGCATTTCAACTTGGCCCAATTTAGATACGATGCATGATTTCTTGTTTACGATATTGATAAACTTTTACAGTTACTTAAAAAATATTGTTGGTGTCAAATAATGTTATGCTAGTTTTTTATAGGCTAATGAAATATTCACCATCCGAAATGATAAATCCATCGTAAATATGCATTAACAGATTATATTGTACAACCTGTTAATGCATATTATGTTGGATTTATCATTTTGGATGGTGGATATATCACCACCTTTTTAATATTATTATTATTATTTATTATTATCATTATTAGGTCAAGCTAATTTCGTAGGTCTTTGGAATAGTTAATAGAATAGATGCATGCTAAAGTAACGGTAGATTTTAATTTATTGGGGATAACATTGTACGTTGCACGACAATTAAATTATATGATGTTGACCAATCAAGATTTATATATACTCCGTATTATCGAGTATATTTTTTGATCATTGAACCTTTTCAATTTTACAAGATTAATCATTCTTTTGAAGATGTTTTTTTAATCCCTCTTTTGAAGATGTTGACACCAAATCTTAAGTACAGTTTGTTGTACATAATATTTCACTTTCTTTTATGAGTAAGTATTTTGGTGATAGCCTTTAAGATAAACATTAAGCAATAAAAAGTGAGTTTATTGTTTCGTTATGTATTAAACTTTAAACTTTTTACCAATTATATGCGATGTACTTTCATTTGTTTTATTGTATGTAGTGAACTTGTAAATATAGTCTATTGTATGTATTATTTCCGTTTTTTAATTTTCCTATTTGGACCTTACCCAAAAAGAAAATTTTACATACAATAGACCATATTCACAAGTTCAATACGTACAATAGAAATTTTTAAAGTTCGATTCATACAATAGTAAAAAGTGTAAAGTTTAATACATAACGAAACAATAAACCCATAAAAAGCTTATCATCCATTGTTCATAAAAAATATTCTAGTTCAATAATGTGATTCTTAATTTTTTAATAATACAAAATCAATTTTATATGCGGTCATGGTTGGAATTTTTATTCCCATAGGTTACGAGTCTAAATTTACGGTTTTCTTTATTTTAACAATTTTTTTATTATTATTATCTACCATAAAACTATCAATTTTAGCAACGAATTATTTTGCTTTCACAAATTCTAAAAGTAAAACAAATTAACAATTAAAAGTCAAAATGAGGAAAGAATGAGTATAATTAACTTAAATCAAAGAAGCCTACTTACAATCATAAAAAGCAAAGTAACCCGCATAATAAGTGCAATTCAAGTCTATGGGTCAACTCTTGCTTCACCTCACAAAGTGTGGAATTACTTTAAGCAATTATAGGGTTATCCTAAGATAATAAATAAATAATAATTTAAAAGATGTGAATATCTTAATCCTAATTGTTGTCTGACGTCAATTTTAAATTGGCATATAGGCAAAGGTGTGCATTTGTTATATAGTGTTAAAGTAACCAATAGAATTTTACTAATGTAGTGCATGTTGCATACCCATGTTCAAAAGGTCACCACATATAAAAAACTATATAGATGTCTAGCTTAGATAAAATCATCATATCATATACTACGTATATTATTATTACTATTAGAAATTAGAATATACAGTCAATTAAAACATGGATACATATGTTATCTTGTTATTCAAAAAAGTAAAAAGATAGAAGTTTTTATAAGTGCAGTCAATTTGTATTAGATGTTTATTTTGTGTATTCAAATTACGTTTACTATTTTTAATGCATCAAACTTTCAAAAAGTATGTTTAGTGTATTAATTATACGGTACTTTCATGATTTGTCAACCTTTACGGATGACACATTTTCTAAAAGTTTAATGCAATAGAAATATTAGAAAATAAACGAAAGATAGTCAATAGTGAAAGGGGAAAGTACACTCAAGTACTTTGATAAAAAATAAAAATTATCAAAAAGTGTGAAGTTGAGTGAAATATAGACGTGGTGTACAAAAATAGTTGAAAACACCTTGACAAGTCCAACTAATTATATGCACCAAAATTAGTATTTACCATCATCATAAATAAAGGTTGATATATAAAATGACTTTGTTTTGGATGATGAATATATATATATATATATATATATATATATATATATATATATATATATATATATATATATATATATATATTAAATAATGATGGTAGGTATCGATGTTTTGTTGATTTGATTTGATGTAAATTTAGGAAAGGTTAGAAAGCATTAGTGTGAAACAAATGTCAAGTTTGTAGCTAGCTAACATCTCCTTTTTGGTTAAAAGAAAGAAGTTCATGGGAAACGGCATGCTCCTTCCTTCCTACGTACAATTCAAGTGCATCCTATCCTTCAATCATTTGAAATCTGAAAATCAACAAAGAGCTAGCCCCCACTTTGTCTCTAATTAATCACCACCCTGGTTAGCTTATTAGACGTGACAAACTAAGTGGGTCTAGCGGATGGATTTGCATATTACTAGCATATATGTGATCCACACAACTTATGAATGGATTAATTATTGAGCAATATAATTGATCCCATAAATAGACGATTATATGGCAAAATCAAAGGTATGTATGAGTTAGTGGCGATCCAGAATTTAAGGTAACACGTATTGACCACATAAATTTATATTATATTACTACGTATTATTGTAACAAAACAGAGAATATTTACAATGCATCATAGCTAGCTATATCTACAGTTACATAAATCTCTTCTCACCACAATCATCGTCATCATCATCATCATCAATAGGTATATACATACATAGCACGATATTTATGTAGCTGTAATTATTTTCTAATAAAATAGAAATTACATAAAATATACGTACCTATAGTACATAAAATAAAATATGATAAATATCATCATGTCTAGCACTAGATCTATGTAAAATGCATCATCAACATTTATCTCACGGTAAATATCTATTTCGAGTGATAGCTATTAGCTAGACATTATTTGTGATTAATATATCTAGAGACTAGACATGATCTTTTCACAAATAATGGAAGTGTAATTTTATTTGAAAAATGGCATTTTTAATTGTATTCTTTGTTTCTGCTACAGGTTTCGAAAAATTCGAGATATCATTGCTACGTGTTACTCTAAATCCTGAATTCAAATGTTGTGTCAAAATGGATTATTATAAGAATGGTTAAAAGTAACCAACTCACAAACCCGTGTGAAATATGTTGATGGAAAGAAAGCCACACGTGAAATATGTTGACGGCGGATATCCACGTCATGTCGTATGGGACTGGTCGCTGGCACGTGTGGCAACCAACACATAATTAATTAATTAATTAATTTGACTGGGCCTTCACACTCTATCTGCCATGCTTATTCTTGTCGGGCCGTGGCCCATTCAAATATACTTCTATCATTTTCTTACTAGTTACTACTATTGTTTTTGTTTTAGTAGAGGACACCAAGCATTACAGCACATATATTTTAACAATTCTATCATTTTCCTACAATGTTTTTTGAATATATATATATATATATATATATATATATATATATATATATATATATATATATATATATATATATTAAAGAAAATTGTAACATACATGCCTACAATTAATTAATGCACTTAAAAATTATCTCAATTAACCTTTGAAGGACCTAATATCGAGTGCTTTGCACATTATCTCTCTTTTATATTATGTCGTATTGAGTGAAATTACATGAACTCATACCTTATTATTATTATGGGTTTTATAATAGTGTGTGTATTCTATTCTAAAACTCAAGGTTTAATTAAGATCCATAATCTATCGAGTTTTATGAAAATAATAATAATTAGTTTGAGGTAGTAATTAGTAAACAGGACTAGTTGTTGGACCATCACACATCCTGATGGAGCCTAATTTTGGGCTTCCATTGACTTCTATTTCAGATATTTATCTCCATTGTCTCTTTGTTATAGATTCCGAATAAACATTGGCACCTAATGATTAAATAAATAATTTTAGTTTAATTGAATTGTAAGTTCAGTGTCACGTATGTGAGTTCTTAAAGACTCAAATACTGACTGAATTTTTTTTAGAATTATCAAATTAGTTAAGCTCAACATTGTCTTAAAAAAAGACACTGAGCTGAGGGCGCGTTTATTTACAGAAAAGTTTATTCATTTTTCTTTTTTCCATTTCTCTAGAGAATGAGAAGTGTTTTACTTCTCTAGAAAAGCATGGAAAATCTAGAAAACGTTTTCAGTTGCAAGGGGTGGAGTTTTCCTTTTCCAAGTAATAGTAGAGATGAAAAACTTATATAACCATCAAAAGTAGTTTTCAACTTTGTAGTTTTCAACTTTGTAGTTATAAAAAGGAATACACTTAGAAAAGTTTTTAGAAAACTCGAATTTGAACACGTTTTCTAATTTTTCTTGTTTTCCTAGAGAATTTTTTTTCAGATTATTAAGTGGGTTGATTTAGAAAACATAAAATCTAAATGGGCATTTGTTAGGGGAAAACATAGATTGAGTTGTTAATAACACAAGTGACAAAAATGTCAATCACTTATCTTGTGCTTGTGTCATTTAGTTGTATATTTTTATTATCAGAGTTGGAAATAAATAGAATGTGTCTAAGTTTGAATTGGCATGTGGGATGATGTAATTAGTTGTTGGATAAAATTATTAATCTAAACCTTATCTTATAAATAATTGCCCATTGTTATGTTATTTGGACTTATAAGCTAGATACAAGATGTCATTTGGATAACCTGTCTCTGTTATGGGGATTGCGTGTGATTAAGAAATTAGTCGTATAAATAACAAACATCTTCTTCTTTGAGTGATGATGGTATAAGTTAAAACTTTAATCGTCCTCCTTAGAAACGTTGGGAGTATAAAGGAATAACAATTTTACACAAAAAAGATATGAGACTTTTATATCTTACTAGTAGTAGCTAATAAGTACGAATGGCTACATGCCAACATATATATTTAGGAGTTAAGACAGATAAAATGGAGTTGGTTTGGTCAGGAAAGATAGTCAAGTTCAACCTTTGCCTAAAGTCGTGTTACCAACATGATACAGTACAAAAGACTTCGAAACAAGGATCGGTTTCAAACTATTTTTGTGAGCTCATTTGAACTTCAAGTTGAACACTGAAACAATCCCCTTAAATTCGCACACGTGTTAAATTTCAGTGTTGAAGTGAACATCGAACTAAACATCCTTGTACCCTAAGGAGTAAGGACATGGGATCAACCGATCAAAGCATCAAGTCCATAAAAAGCCCACTACCTTTAAAACCATAAAACAGAAACCCCGTAATATTAAATGGGCCGTGAACATGCTAACATAAGGCCTATTTGACAGCCCAAATAGCACTATCCCACCAAAAACCCTATATCAGTATCATCGCTCTCATTAAACCGCCGTCGTCCCCAAACCCTAGAGAGAGAAACAGTGAGTTAGAGAGAGAGACAGCAATGGGACGTGTTATCAGAGCACAGCGTAAGGGAGCTGGTTCCGTCTTCAAATCACACACGCACCACCGCAAAGGTCCGGCTAGGTTCCGCAGTCTCGATTTTGGCGAACGAAACGGTTACCTAAAAGGAGTAATCACCGAAATCATTCATGATCCAGGACGTGGTGCGCCGCTTGCTCGCGTCACTTTCCGTCATCCGTTCCGTTACAAGCACCAGAAGGAGCTTTTTGTTGCCGCGGAAGGAATGTATACTGGACAGTTTGTGTTTTGTGGTAAGAAAGCTAATTTAATGGTTGGAAATGTGTTGCCGCTTAGATCTATTCCTGAAGGAGCTGTTGTTTGCAACGTTGAGCATCATGTTGGTGATCGTGGTTCGTTTGCAAGAGCTTCTGGTGATTATGCCATTGTTATTAGTCATAATCCTGATAACGGCACTTCTAGGTATAATTTCATTTCGATCTATTTTATTGTGTGAAGATTAATGATAATATTATGCCAATTTTGTTAGTATATTATAGTGTAAGTTATACATATTTGATTATTTGTGATGGCTTGTTTGAAGTTAATTGGGATTGTTGGTATATTGTTGGCCTATTTTGCAAGTTAGAGAGATTTTATATTTTTCTGAATAGAGTTATAAAGTTGGCCTCTTGATTAATTAAGGCATTCTTTTAACTAAACTTGTATGTGATTTTGGAGTTACATCTGTTTGAAAATGTAGTAAGTGACTAGTAACTTGATTGATGTAGAAGATGCTGCAACTATTAAAAGGAGATTTTTGATATTAGCCAAAAATTTTAAGTTCTAGTTTATGACTGATGCTGGTTTTTGCGAATGTTACTGTTCGAACATTTAGATTAAAGCTTGGTGCAAAGTAATTGCAAACATCATGTTAATGTGATAAGCATTACCACCTCTTATGGTGTGTTATTCACATTTGTTTATATTGATGTTATATAGCAAATCATAATACTCGTCTTGTAAACGCTTATTGAGACTAGACACATGTCCAAACACTGTAGCCTATATGATGATACATCAATTTAGTGGCTGTTGCTGTAAGAAAATTGTTGCCAGTTTTGTATGTAGAAATTTTGTTTTTTCATCTTTCACTCATTGCTCAATATCATGGCATTAATTTGTTTCTTTTTGTTGAATTTTTAGGGTCAAGCTTCCATCTGGTGCCAAGAAAATTGTTCCCAGTGGATGCAGAGCTATGATTGGTCAGGTTGCAGGAGGAGGACGTACCGAGAAGCCCATGCTCAAAGCTGGTAATGCTTATCACAAGTTCAGAGTGAAGAGAAACTGCTGGCCCAAGGTTCGTGGTGTTGCTATGAATCCAGTTGAGCATCCCCATGGTGGTGGTAACCATCAACATATTGGTCACGCCAGTACGGTACGTCGTGATGCACCACCTGGTCAAAAGGTTGGTCTTATTGCTGCCAGAAGGACGGGTCGTCTCAGGGGTCAAGCTGCTGCCACTGCTGCCAAGGCCGATAAGTAGAGTGTTTGAATGGAATATCGAATTTTATATTATTCATGTTTATTTCTGTTTGTTGGTTTGTTACTGAGAAATTATCATAGTTCAGTTTTGTTTGAAGTCTGACTTTTGAGGGTAATCTTCAGATTCTTGATCTATCGTCTAAAAAATTTGTTATGCTCATTATTTTCCTTGTTTTTTAGTTTCTGATTTATGGTTGCTAGTAATGCTACATGTGAGTTAGCGATATTTGTTTGGATCAATTGTAAACATTTTGCTATCTTATTTAGGGTACTGTTATATATAATGGTTGTCGGATGTTAAGATTGGAATTTGACCAATGATAAATAGAGATTCAAATATCTAAAAATATAGACAACTCTACATTCATTTGGACTATCAAATTCTTATCTCAATTTTGTCATTTTGATTTTTGTGTTGCAAAGTCGCTGGTTTGCTTTCCAAAGACTTTCATTAATGTGGGCTGGGCTGGTTTAATGTGTTCTAAATTAGACCAGACCAGACGGATGAATTCTAAGTTGTTTAGACTGGACTAATGGGCGTTATAGTTTTTATATATGGAGGTACGATCTTCCAGTTGGTATTTCTAAAGCAAAACAGAAAGTAAAAACACACGTATCTTGCCTGACACGCAAAAGCTTTTATTGAAGAAACTATATCTCAAAACTTCAATAATATGAAAAATACATATATCTTAATCCCTACCCTACTCGGTATATATATACATAGACCCAACACGTTTGTATATATCTAGGATTCTTTTTAGTTTAAACCACATAATTATCTAAAGGAAACCCACTCTTTTAGGAATAGATAATTATCTCATATTTAAACTTGATAACTTGATAACTTGGACTACACTCCAATATCGTATGCTGACCCGATCCACGCCTCACGCCACAATCGGACTCAGACAATTCGCCAACAATCACCCCCTGAATTTCTGAGTCGAAGAGGGTAACTCATGCACACCAAGTAACGATCTCATCTCCTTGAACCTTATGCGCGCCAAGGCCTTTGTTAACGGATCCGGTCTTTGTTTGTCTCCGGATACGTGTTCGACTACCACCTGCTCATTTTCCACACACTCTCTAATAAAATTATAACGAGTATGAATATGTTTGCTCCTACCATGAAAGACTGGATTCTTCGACAGAGCAATTGCTGATTTGTTGTCGATACGTATCAGCACCTTCTGTTTCTTCATTCCTGTCAGCTCAGCCAATAACTCCCTCAGCCATATTGCCTGACATGCAGCTGCAGTGGCTGCCATAAATTCAGCTTCGCATGAGGATAACGCCACTGTGTCTTGCTTCTGTGAGCACCAAGTCATGGGTGAGTTACCAAGGTAAAAGACATGCCCCGTTGTACTTCTCCCATCGTCTATATCAACATTATGACTGTGGTCACTGTATCCTAGCAGTTTCAAATCTACGCAATGTTCGTATTTTATCCCAAAGGATGTTGTCCCACGTAGATAACGGAGAATTTGTTTGATGGCATGTGCGTGAGATTCTCTTGGGCTTTGCATATAACGGCTAACAACCCCGACCGAATATGCTAAATCTGGACGTGTATGCAAGAAATAACGTAAACAACCTACTAGTTTTCGATAATGGGTAGCTTCAACTTCTGGCTCATCTACAGCTTTCGACAACTTTAGTCCTGGTTCCATAGGATATTGGGTTGCATTACAGTCCTGCATACCTGCTTCTCTTAGGATTTTCATGGCATAACATTCTTGTTTAACTTTTACACTGTCTATGTCTTGTGTAACTTCAATGCCCAGATAGCAAGTTAATTCACCAAGGTCTGACATTTCAAACTGTGATGCCATCCTTCTCTTGAATTGGGTTACGAACTCCAAGCTTGTCCCTGTCACAAATAGATCATCTACATAGACTGCGATGATGATTAATTCCCCATTGGACACCTTTTTATAAACTGCGTTCTCTTGCAAGCATCTTTGAAAACCCATATTATTTAAAGTGTAGTCAAGCTTTAAGTTCCACGCCCTTGGTGATTGTTTTAGGCCATATAAAGCTTTTGCCAACTTGTAGATTTTTCTTTCTTCACACCGTTTCTCAAAACCTTCAGGTTGACTAACGTACACTTCTTCTTTCAAATCACCATACAAAAATGCTGTTTTTACATCCAAGTGATGAATCTTCCATCATCCCTTACCAGCTGCGAGAGCAATCAATAGTCGTACTGTCTCGGGATGGGCTACTCGAAAACTTCATCAAAATCAATACCTTGTTCTTGTACATAGCCTTTAGCCACTAGACGTGCTTTGTACCTGATAATTGATCCGTTTGGATTCCTTTTGATTTTGAATACCCATCTTAACCCAATTGGCTTAACATCTTTAGGTGGATGGACTAATTTCCACGTATTATTCTTCTCAATCGAGTCAATCTCAGCTCTCATTGCTTTGACCCATTCCTTGTTCTCTTTGGCTTCATTGAAATTCCTTGGTTCCTCGTCGAATGTTAGCATCAATTGATCAACATTTATTCGTAGTCATTCAGCCTGTTTGGTAACACAGATACACGGGTTGAACGACGTACAGGAATCACTTCATTATCTGGGTCATTTTCAGGTCCGGCTGGGCTATATGTTGCATGTGACAAGCTGCTATTCCCCGCGGTTTGGGCCAGATTTGTGGGCTGTTCTTGCTCGATTGCAGTTGAGCCCGGTCCAGAATTACGCATCTGATCCGGTGCTACAGTTTGCGAGTGGCCCCACTGTACCGTGAACGTACCTGCTCCAATTTCAACTTGTTTGTCTAACAGGTTATTCCACTGCCATGCCTTGTTTTCATCACAAACTACATGGGTGCTTATAATTAATTTTATTTTCATGTGGATTGAATAGACGGAATCCTCCTGAGTTGGGTTCCTTTCCAAGATACACCATCGGTTTCGACCTATCATCGAGTTTCTTCAAATGCTTTGAAACTATTCTATCATAAGCAACGCAGCCAAATACTCTTAGGTCTTCAAGGTTCGGTTTTTTACCATAAAATTTTTCATATGGTGTGACACCTACCAAAGCGCGTGTAGGGGTTCTATTTATGATGAATGTTGCATGACGGACTGCTTCACCCCAAAAGTAATTTGGTACACCTTTTGCGTTCATTATGCACCGCGTCATCTCGAGTAGAGTCCGGTTTCTTCATTCAACAATTCCATTTTGTTGAGGTGCATAAGGAGCCGTTAACATACATGAAATCCCTTCTTAATCACAGAATCGGTTCAATTCGTATGACGTGAATTCTCCACATCTGTCCGTGTGTAATGTATTGATCTCTTTACCGGTTCGTTTTTCTGGTACTGTTTTGAATCTTTTAATAACTCCGGATGCGTCGCTTTTGTGCTTCAAGAGAAAAGACCACATGTATCTGGAGTAATCGTCAATAAGTACTAAAATATAACTGTTACCAGCTTGCGGCGGGGGGGGGGGGGGGGGGTTTAACAGGTCCACAAATATCTCCATGCACCATCTCGAGAATATTTGTTGCTCTATACTTGGCCTTTTTAGGAAACGATTGCTTTGTTTGTTTTCCAACCATGCAAGATTCACAAAGTTGGTCTTGATGTTGGATAGTTGGTACCCCTTTAGCTAGCTTGTGCATCAATTTTACCACGCCAAAATTGATGTGACCAAGCCGTGCGTGCCATAACCATGCTTCTTCATTGATTTTGGCTTGCAAGCAATGTGGTTTTCCAATTTTTAATTGGATCTTATAGAGGCGGTTTTCACCTCTCGGGACTTTCACAAGCAATCTTCCATCTCCATATCACATGGTTAAGAAATCACCTTGCATACGGATGTCACAACCGGATATTGTAGACTGACCAAGGCTAATTACATTACTCCTAAGGGATGGAATATAGTAAATATCTTCCATTAATTTTTGCTCACCGTTTTTTCCTTCAAACACAATTGATCCCTTTCCTTTTACACCAACGCATGACCCATCTCCGAATCTTACCCTTCCAGTTATGCGTTCATTTAACTCTGAGAAATATGAATAATTACTGGTCATATGATTACTGGCACCGTTATCTAAGTACCAGACTCCATCTTCATCGGTATTGGGCTCGACCTTTGGAGGGATGTATTTGGCTTCGTTCAAGAACACTGTTTCTTGAATCACGTTCATCATAAAAAAACGTTCCTTCTTCGTGATTTATATCTCCTTCTTGCGTCTCATTAAGGTTTGCTTCATGGTTCTTGGTTCGATCCGGGCATCTAGAAACGAAGTGTCCGTACTTGTCGCAACGGTAACACTTGATGTTCGAGAGGTCACGTTGCTCATGTTGTTTACCCTTTTGCTTTTGGTCTTCACGGTTTCTTGACGAGTCATGTTGACCATGGTTTTGGAAGTTACCCCGAACACGGCCACGACCACGACCTCGAGTGTATGAGCCTCGTCCTCTACCCCTCTTTGAATCTTGATTCCTGTTGGAGGATTCTGCTTTAAAATAAAGCAGTTTTTCATGGGTCTCGTTTGTTTTATCTTCTTCTTTGATCCTTTCTTCATAAGCTTTCAATCTGCCAACCACATCCTCAAACCCAATCGTTTTAAGATCTAGAACCTGTTCGAGAGCCGCCACGATATGAACAAACCGCCTGGGAAGACTTGTGAGGAATTTCTTTACTTTTTTGTGTTCTGACATTACTTCTCCAAGCGTGGCTGATTTAGAAGCAATACCTGACAATTTTGCTGCAAATTCGTCTATGGTACTAGTTTCTTTCATCTTCAAATTTTCGAATTCTGCAGTTAACGTTTGAAGCTTCGCTTCCTTTACGCGATCAGCCCCTAGGTTTCGTTCCTTAATTGCATCCCACATCTCCTTCCCGGTTGTTAGATTTTCGATTTGAAGGATCACATCTTCCGGTACCGATTGGAATATGAGACCCTTCACAATATTGTTCTTTTTGGGATCGACTGAGCCCGGATCTATCACATCCCAAACTCCATGAATTCCCAGAAGCACTTCCATTCGCATCCTCCATATGGTGTCATTAGTTGACGTTAATAAAGGACACTGAAACGTCAATGATTCCTTCACAGGTACCGACATCTTCTTTGTTCGTGAGTAAGTCTGTAATGGTGATTTATCCAGCCCTTATATCACGGTTTGTTCTAATGATTGTTGGATCGATCCGGCACACAACTCAACCACGTGTTCGCTGGTTTGAGTTCAAGATTGATTATGTTTTTAGATCTCTTGAGCTCTGATACCAATTAAAGCAAAACAGAAAGTAAAAACACACGTATGTTGCGTGACACACAAAAGCTTTTATTGAAGAAACTATATCTCAAAACTTCAATAATATGAAAAATACATATATCTTAATCCCTACCCTACTCGGTATATATATATACAGACCCAACATGTTTGTATATATCTAGGATTCTTTTTAGTTTAAACCACATAATTATCTAAAGGAAACCCACACTTTTAGGAATAGATAATTATCTCATATTTAAACTTGATAACTTGGACTACACTCCAATATCGTATGCTGACCCGATCCACGCCTCACGCCACAATCGGACTCAGACAATTCGCCAACAATTTCCACAAGGATCTTGATAAATCAATCTAACTTGTACATTGAAAGTTTCTGCTGTACAAATAAGGATGTTAGGGATGCACTATTATGGTGAATTTATCAAAATCTTTGGTGGATTTATTATCACTGCTCCCAAAACTACACCAAACTTCAACAAATTAGTAGAGTTTCGTTGCCCTTTTCATACAACTTGTTCTCAAGAAAAAGCTGTTATATTAGTTAGAAAATCCGTATACTTTTGAACATCATAATTGTCCTAGCTTTTAAAAAGTTGACGATTACATCTAATAACGTGTTTAAGCTATAAAAAGTGGTTTTAAATGTCGTTAATACTAATCAGTCGATGCAAGTATGCAACCCCTGTTCTAAAAGAATAATCTATTTTAGTCTTACTAACTTGTTCTCTTATATCATCTTCGACCTCTCTATTTCTTTCTCTTAAAAAAGAGAGATATTAAATTAGAAACTTGGAAGAATAAGAAGAAAAAAAAAAAAGTGAGTTGAGAATAAATCACATGAAGCGACGTGCTGGCACACATGCCTCTCTACTTCCAGGGTTATTATATCATGTGTGCCTTCCTACACAAGCATGCTTCCACCCATTCCCTTGTCGTTGGACCTATTTATCTATCCTTCTTCCAAATTTTTATATCCCAACCATAGGGTAGGACCATATCTTTTATATTAAGTTAGTCTTTATAGTTACGACTTTCGTAGTTTTATTGTGATAATAATTAGTGACAATGTGTACCAAATTCCAAAACTATATTCCAGCGGCTAATCCAGAAAAATTGATCACCGATGACATAAAAAAAATTGAAATGAACTCTTCTCGAAAATTTTATTTAACTTATTTAAATAGTGAGATAGAGCGCCTTACTATCAATGGTAACCCTATTAAAGGAACTAAAACCTTATCGACTAATTTTATATTAAATCAGTTTAATTAACTGTTGACACAAGTTATCGCCGACTATAACGTGGATCTACCATACTATAATCATAAGTCGAAATATTAGATGGAAAAAATGGTTGATGATTGGAATGGTCGCTGGTTTGGTATGACCCAAATAATAACGTGGCAATTAAGGTGGTATAAAGGATCACGTGGACATCTCATAAACGCCATTACTCTACTTTCTCCTTTAACCTTCTTAGTCTCTTTCCTAAATAAACCAAAATAATCAACCCCACCTATAATTTTTTTTCCTTTTTCTTTTTTCAAATAAGGGAATCTAAGCAAGTTATAAAAATTTAATCGAAGGTTCTAATACGACATCTATCAATAGGAAGGAATAATTTGGTTATTCAATTGAAGTACGAGTAATTAAAACTATAATAACATTATAACATACAATTACGTACAATATTTACTTTTTAACAAGATTTTTTAGAAAGGCACTACTCCATGTCATAAGTCTTATGTTTATCGATTATTTCAAACAATTTAGATAGTTAAGTTGTAGACCGAAAAACAGGCATACTAACGACATCGATATCGATGATCGTTGCTAATTTGTAAAAATACTATGACATAATCTTTTTTGACTCTACAACTTTGAATAGGTATTTTGGACACCTAAATTAGAGTTTACTCTAATTTATTCGAGTTTCAACAAGTGTCGATCCGATGAATTCTGACTTTTCTGAGTAGTGTTTTCAGTGACATCAACTATCATGTGAATCAACATAAGGCTCAAAATTGACAAAGGAATTGAAGTGACACATAATATATAGTTTAATTATGTCATCATTAATTAATGTTTTCCATATATCATTCGCCTTCTCGCAACTCTAAATAGGGTTGTAAATAAAAATACATGCAAGGTCAACTCTATCACTATTTGCTAGTGAACTACACTTCATCTTATCTACGTATATATGATTCATAGCCCAAAATTTGGTAATGTAGATAAACATGTAGTGTATTCAATTCTACTACAATATCATTGATATAGCTTAGAAATTAACAGGAAATGGTCATTCAAGACATGAACACATTTTTTAATTCCTAAAAGAATTTGTGAATTTGTTCCCGAAAACATGAACAAGTTTCCGTAATCAAACGCACCTCTGATTATTTAACGATTTTATACTAATATGACTAAGATTTCATATAACTATACAAGTAATGGTTTTGGTTACAAAAATGTAAAGATAATTTATTTATTTTTATATGTCTATTTAAAATTTAAAAAGAAGTATATAACTAGAAATATCTATTGCCAATTTATTTGGTTCACCTAATTTACCATCTTATTTATTCGCCCCACACTATTTATTGCTCATATATATGCAACTTAAATACACTTGATATATAAATATTATTTATATACGGATATGGTTACTTGAATAAAGTTGGTTTTGTTTAGGCCAGGGTCCTTTACTCTTTTAGTTTCTGTACCTTCTCTTTTCAACTGTCACATAAACCAACTAATAAATAATAATCATATTATTATTATTATTCTTATTATTTCACCTTTTTTAAATTTTTAGCAAGTACAATTATATGTTTCTAAGTAATTAGACAGCATTAATTTATTAATTTACATATGATACAAAAGTTATTTTTATATATCCAACTTAATTTAATTAATGTCTACACAATTTTACAACTTGAAAGCGGGTTTTGGGGGTGTATATATATATATATTAGACCTGGCAATCAAAACCCATTGGATAGAAAACGGGTCGATTGGGTTTAAAAGAAATCCTTTACAGGTGGGAATGAGATGATGGCAAATCAACAAGCGGGTCCAACAGGTCGACTTCAAATTGCAGTGTAGAGGGAGAACGGGTCCAACGGGTCGGAGAGGGTCAAACCTGAACCGTCACGTTCCACCACTCTCGACCTCCGTGCCACCGTGTTCTCACCATATCTGACCACCAAACACCGTCGGCGGAAGTAACCAATGGCCGCCGGAAGTACCACCATGGCCGCCGGAAGTACCACCATGGCCACCGGATATGCCACCGTAGCTGACCGCCGGCGTATGTAGTACCACCGTCGGTAGGTTGTTGCCGGATAAATGAATTTCGGAAAGACGTACCCGTTTTTTATCGAAAAAATAATGACAAAGCGGTTTGGACTTTTGACTTCAGAGTGCACGCACACGGTTTCCAAACTTTTCAGTATACTCCCGTATTGGTTTTCTAGTCCTATTTTAATACTATTAAATTAATACTCCGTATAAAATATAATATATAAATATTAATTAATTACTGATAAACTTGTGATATATAAATAAAAATATATGTACTATATCTGCAAAAAAAACACATTAAAATACCTTATTTAATATATTCCAGATAGTTTAAAAATAATGGGTCGACCCGACCCAACCCGACCCAACCCGGATTTGACCCAACCCGTTCGACCCAATTACATATATGACCCAATTGACCCATGGACCCATTTTGACCCAACCCGTTTTGACCCGTGATCCAACCCGACCCAATTGCCAGGTATAATATATATATATATGTTCGTGTTTAAAGTTAGCACTTTTAAGTTTTAAGCTGTGTGACACCCCCAAATTTAACGATTTGCGGAAGCTTGATTTGGGTGTCACTAATCAATATACAAAGCACATAAGATATAATGAACGACCACTATATGCGTCGTTTTAAACTTGTATAAATAAAGTAAATGTTTACATCAAAATATAGTTACATTAGCTCGTTTCCTGAAATTGAGAGATTACATAGCATAATTACTTTTACAAAATATAATAATGCAGTCCAATCTCTAGTTGTATGTATGCTGACTCGAGCTAATAATTCCTGCTTGTGCAGCCAAACTACTGCTGGGTACCTGTGATAAATACTAAAATGGGTCAGCGAAAACGCTGGTGAGCTCACAGGTTTGTATGTCAATGTATAGTCGTAAGAACCGCAAGATTTATATTGAATTTAAAATGCAATTAAGCAAAATAAAAGTTATACTGTCCATGAGCACATAGTCTGAGCTTAACTTGATTTGTCAGGCCCACTTAAGGAAACCTAACTTGAAATGCCTCCTACGAGTGCCTAATCAACACTCGTCTTCCCAAATGCTAATACATCCGTTTGACCAGTTAGTGCGTGCTAACCCGGATGAGGATTGTCAATCCCATATGATATCATATACTAACATTCACGCTATAAAATACTAGAGACTATGCTTATGGAGGACTTTAAATTGATTAGCTTGAAACTCATGTAGTATTTGAAGTTTGGCACTTGCGTTCTACTTGTAAAACAAAATCGAGTAGTAATATCACACCCCTAGTTGTAAAGCAGTGAAAATGGGGCTATGAAACTCACCTGGTTCTTGAAGTGTTTAACTTAATAAACTTGAAGTAATTAGCTGTGAGTTGGTGTCCAAAGGCTTGAAACCTGAATGTGTCCACGACACTTAAATTGTCATTAATTGTATTGGTATCCCGAAAGACTACCATTTGAATTGTTTGTCTAACTTAATGTCCAAATTACCCCGATTTGGTTGATTGTTTTGTTACAAGTTACTACGACTTGTTTGAATAAATTGGTACAAGTTACAATGACTTGTTTGAATAAGTTGGTACAAGTTACGACGACTTGTTTGATTGAATTATCTAAGTTTCAACGACTTAGTTGATTGAATTGTCTAAGTTACTATGACTTAGTTGATTTAATTGTGTATTTGAAAGTGTGTACGGCCCGTTGGTGACGGTTGTAACAATAGTTCTAAAATGTTATTATATTGTTGCTACAGTGAATTGCTACAGTAAAATTTGACTTTTCTACAGTAACTTTGACTTCGAAAATTTTGAGGTTTGAAGATTCTGTTTTGTGCGACGTAGCCTGCGACGTTGGGTGCGACGTCGCAGATCCGGACTGCGACGTTGGGCACGGCGTCGCTATGTGCGACTTTCGCAATTTAATGCGACGTTGAGTGCTGCGTCGCTATATGCGACGTTGAGGATTCGTGCGACGTAAGTCGCTGCGTCGCTATATGCGACGTTGGGGATATAGTGCGACGTAGGTCGCTGCGTCGCATTTGCTCCAGGCCAAATGCGACGTACGGGGTCTTATCGGAATTTCAACTTCAAAAACGCATTTTCCGGCCATCGATCGGCCTAATATTTTTACCCAACCCATTTTAGGACATTACAAGGTTATACAAGCAACTAGCAAGTTATAAAACTTAAAAACGAGAGTTTTCGGAGTTGTGTCAGAAACTTACAAATCGCCGAAATGAAATTCCGGAAAGATAGGATTGTAGATCGCGAAGTGGTGAACGTTTTATTCCAAAAGGGCTTGGTGATCCGAGTGCGTTTTGTGTGTTTATTTGATGATTTTGGTGGTGATGAGAATGGTGGTGGTGGGTGGTATTTGAGAGAAAAAGAGAAAGAAGAGAGAGAGAGGTAAAAGAGAATTGAAAGAAAAGAGGGTGGGAATGGGAGGTTAACTCCCATTTTTGCCCCGCGTTCCCCCTCCGTGCGGTGTTCGTTTCCTCCGTTGTTCAACATTAAATGATTTTTACACATTAAAAGATAGGTTTTTAAATTACGAATCCATTATAAAAAGTTTTATTAAAATGTTTTATCAATCATCCATTTGGGGTACTTAAATAGAAATTCGTTTTATTTGTTTGCGCGTTTGTATGTTTAATCGCGTATACATTAATTGTGTAGTAAAATTTGGATACGAAATATCAAAATGAATAATATTCTAAAAAAAATTGAGTTATTAAATAATATTTGTATTACTTAACAAATTGTTCACCAACGTCCGTATTTATTGTATCGAATTTCATTCGATTTGAAGCTCGTACGATTTAAACAAACCGCATAATTGTAGATATATATTCAACAATATATATAATAATTGATACATTAATTAGCCTAACCCATAACTAATTACATGTATTACACCTGATTAGGCACTAAACTATAGTCCTAAATTGACGGTTGTCACATTCTCCCCCTGTTAGGAGAATTTCGTCCCGAAATTTAAGTTGAAGTCGTGTTTGATGTTGAATCAGTGAAGAGTTGAGGGTACTTGAGTCGCATTTGGTCTTCCCGTTCCCAGGTAAATTCCGGACCGCGCCGCGAATTTCACCTAACCTTGACGATAGGAATACGACTTTGTTTAAGTTGTTTGACCTCACGGTCCATGATCTCGGCGGGTTCCTCAACAAAGTGAAGTTTCTCGTCAACTCGAATTTCATCGAGTGGAATGATAAGTGTCTCATCAGACAGACACTTCTTCAGATTTGAAACATGAAATGTGGGATGCACGCTGCTGAGTTCAGATGGCAGCTGCAATCGATAAGCCACTGGACCAATCTTTTCGAGGATCTCGAATGGTCCTATGTATCTGGGATTCAACTTCCCTCGTTTGTCAAAACGGATTACGCCTTTCCAAGGCGATACTTTGAGTAGAACTCGATCCCCAACTTGGAACTCGAGTGGTTTGCGTCTCACGTCAGCATAACTTTTCTGACGATCACTCGCGGCTTTGAGTTTGTTTTGAATTTCTACGATTCTCTCAGTTGTCTCGTGTATGATTTATGGACCTGTGAGTTGGCTATCCCCAACCTCAGTCCAACAGATAGGTGACCGGCACTTACGACTGTACAGTGCCTCGAAAGGTGCAGCTTTAATGCTGGTATGATAACTGTTGTTGTACGAGAACTCACACAATGGTAGGTGTTTTTCCCAGTTTACACCGAAGTCTACTACGCAGGCCCGTAGCATATCTTCAAGTGTTTGAATGGTTCGTTCACTTTGACCGTCTGTTTGAGGATGATATGCGGTACTCATATCAAGTCGAGTACCCAGGGATTTTTGAAGTGATTGCCAAAATTGTGAAGTGAAACGACTATCCCTATCGGAGATAATTGAAATTGGAACACCGTGTTTGGTCACGATTTCCTTCAAATAGATTCTGGTGAGGCGTTCCATTTTGTCGGATTCCTTGATTGCCAAGAAGTGAGCAGACTTTGTGAGACGATCCACGATCACCCAAATGATATCGCAACCGCTCGATGACTTGGATAGTTTGGTTATGAAATCCATGGCAATTTGTTCCCATTTCCATTCAGGAAGACTGGGTTGTTGAAGTAAACCAGAAGGTTTTTGATATTCGATTTTGACTTTGGAGCAAGTAAGGCACTTGCTGACATAGGTGGCGATTTCAGCTTTCATGTTCGGCCACCAGTAGAAGTCCTTGATACCGTGGTACATTTTATCGGATCCCGGATGGATAGAATATTTGGACTTGTGAGCTTCATCCATCACCAAGTCTCGTAGGTTCCCAAATTTAGGCAACCAGATTCGGTTTGAGAAATACCTAATCCCTTTAGGTCTGATTTCGAATTGTTTATCCATGCCCCGCAAGGCTTCATCTTTGACATTTTCGGGTTTTAAGGCTTCGAGTTGAGCAGTGAGGATTTGAATGTTTAAATTGTTGTGAATGGTCATACTGAGGGCTCGAACCCAAAGTGGTTTCACTCGCTCTTTTCGACTGAGGGCGTCAGCAACAACATTTGCTTTGCCTGGATGATATTTGAGTTCGCAGTCGTAATCCGTAAGTAACTCGACCCATCGACGTTGCCTCATGTTGAGATCCTTCTGATCGAATATGTGTTGAAGGCTTTTATGGTCGGTAAAGATTGTACATCTGGTACCGTAAAGGTAATGTCTCCAGATTTTGAGGGCAAAAACGACAGCTCCTAGCTCGAGGTCGTGGGTGGTGTAATTCTTTTCATGAATCTTGAGCTGTCGGGAAGCATAAGCTATGACTTTGTCTCGTTGCATGAGCACACAACCGAGACCTTGATGTGAAGCATCGCAGTATACCACGAAGTCATCGGTGCCTTCGGGTAATGATAGGATAGGAGCACTGCAAAGTTTTTGTTTTAAGAGTTGGAATGCCGACTCTTGTTTATCAGTCCAGTCAAACTTTTTGTCTTTCTGGGTCAGCGTCGTGAGTGGTATGGCTATCTTGGAGAAATTTTCAATGAATCGTCGATAGTATCCGGCCAGTCCCAAAAACTGCCGTACTTCGGTCGGAGTGGTTGGCGATTGCCAGTCTTTGATAGCCTCGATTTTTGACGGGTCAACGTGAATTCCCTGACTGTCAATCACGTGACCAAGGAATTGAACGGTTTTGATCCAGAACTCACACTTAGAGAACTTGGCATAGAGCTCCTCGTGTTTAAGTAGTTCAAGGATGGTTCTGAGGTGTTGCGCATGCTCTTCTTTGCTTCGTGAATATATGAGAATGTCATCGATGAAGACAATGACAAACTTATCAAGGTAAGGTTTACACACCCGATTCATAAGGTCCATGAATACAGCCGGTGCATTGGTTAGGCCGAATGGCATCACTTTAAATTCGTAATGCCCGTAACGGGTTCTGAAAGCGGTTTTTGGAATATCGGCATCGCGAACGCGCAATTGGTGATAACCGGATCGGAGATCAATCTTTGAATAACAACTCGACCCTTAAAGTTGGTCGAACAGGTCATCGATTCGAGGGAGTAGATACCGGTTCTTGACAGTTAACTTGTTCAACTCTCGATAGTCGATACACATTCGAAAAGAACCATCTTTCTTCTTAACAAATAGGACCGGAGCTCCCCAAGGTGAAGAACTCGGCCTGATAAATCCTCGTTCCAGGAGTTCCTGTAACTGGGTGGACAGCTCCTGAAGTTCGGATGGAGCTAAACGGTATGGTGCTCGAGCCACAGGCGCAGCACCTGGTACAAGATCGATTGAGAACTCAACCTGTCTTGGTGGTGGTAGACCAGGTAGTTCTTCAGGAAAGACTTCTGGAAAGTCTCGGACGATTGGAACATCCTCAAGTCGCTTCTCCTCCGACTTTTTCTCCATGATGTGCGCGAGGATTGATGGATAACCCTTTCTCAGAAATTTCCGGGTTTTAAGACAAGATATGATGTTAAGCCTCGTCCCTCCGGTCTCCCCCTGTATGACTAGGGTTCTACCGACAGTGAGAGGTATGCGAACAATTTTGTCATAACAGATGATTTCGGCACGATGTTTGGATAACCAGTCCATGCCTACGATGACATCGAAACTTCCTATCTCAACAGGCATAAGATCTATGGAGAAGGTTTCGTCGGCTAGATTTAAGGTGCAATTAGGTATCACACTATTGGTTTCTATCAACTTGCCATTTGCTAGCTCTACGGTGTACTTAACGTCTAAAGCAACAGGTGTAATGTCAAGTAGAGGGCAAAATTCATCGGAAATAAAACTCCTATCGGCACCAGTATCAAACAGAATGGAAGCAGTTAAATTGTTGAGGAGGAACATACCCGTGACCACATTCGGGTCCTGACGGGCGTCCCCTGAGTTGATCACGAAGGCGCTACTTTTCGTGTTGTTGTTGTTGCGGTGGTTGTTGTTGTTGTTGTTGTTGCCCTTATTCTTCAATTTTGGGCAAGAATCCCTGAAGTGTCCTGGGTTTCCACATTCATAACAGGACTTAGGTTGTCGGGTATTTCTGTCAGAGGGGTTGTTGTTGGATTTGGGAGCTCGGCAATCCTTAGTCGAATGCCCGTACCTCCTGCAGTTGTTGCAAGGGGTATTGCACTGACCAAAGTGGTGATAGTTACACTTGGGACAATAAGGTCTGTCCCCGGTGTAGCTGCGGGTGGTTTCAGAGTTTGAGGTGTAGACTTGGATGGCGTTGTTTTTCTTGTTTGAGTTATGGTGGTGTTCAGTGGATTTGCGTTTGTTGTTGTTAGAGGATGAGGTGTTGGAGGTCTCACGGCTGACAACTAGAGCCATGAGTTCGTGGGCCAATCGAATGGCACTCTCAGTAGTAGTTGGTTTGGATGAGGCGACGTTGCCCTGGATGTTCTCGGGGAGTCCACGAATGTATTTCTTAATGCCCTTACTTTCTGGTTCGACTAAACCCGGGCATAATAAAGCAAACTGCTGAAATTTAGTGGTATAATCAGCAACATCATTTCCCTGCACCTCCAGATGCCAGAATTCTTCTTCCAGCCTGTGCAATTCCTCTTCAGGACAGTATTTTTCTGTCAGTTTCTTTTTCAGTTCGGCCCAAGGAAGTCGGTTTGCAACCTCAAGGCCTACGGAGTTTGCGTGGGTTTTCCACCACGTGAGTGCACCTTCCTGAAAGGTGTAAGCAGCGAATTTGACCTTGTTGTTCTCAGTGCAATCGCAGAGACTGAAAACAGATTCCATGCGCTCAATCCAACGGATTAAGCCAATGGCACCTTCCGTGCCCTTGAAGTATAGCGGTTTACAGCTAAGAAAGTCCTTATAGGAGCAAGGTTTGGGTGGTGGAGTATTGGTTGTTGTGTCCTCGCTACCGGGTGGTGTTCGAGTAGCCAAGGCTTCGGTCACACTGCGGGCAATTATTCCCGCGATCTCAGCTTCGCTAAGGGTAATTTGACGACGAGGAGGCATGATGCTGAGTAAGAAAGAACAAGGAAATGAAATAAGATGCTAGTCCGAGTATGATGAACTAGTGGTGTGTTTGTCATTTCGAGACAAAGCGTTAGAGAGAAAGAGGCCTATATTCATATAATATAATATAGCCTAAAGTGATAATGAGGTCTACTTATATAAGTATATATGTATATCACATAATAACCTATTGAGTGTCTAGCACAGACGTGTTTTGAGTCCCGTTTCTCTCGAGGTCAGAGTCAACTAATGCATTCCTGTTCAACATAACTCTTTCAGATTTCACATCATCTTTCTCTAATTGTACATAGTTGATCAGGCTATGTTAAATTAAAGTCGTATGATGTAATCCCTGAACTAGTCATAACTAATAAGGAATACTGCCTAACGGTCATAGTCTAGGCCCACTAAATGCAACCTAGTTCACTATAACCTTAGGCTCTGATACCAATCTGTGACACCCCCAAATTTAACGATTTGCGGAAGCTTGATTTGGGTGTCACTAATCAATATACAAAGCACATAAGATATAATGAACGACCACTATATGCGTCGTTTTAAACTTGTATAAATAAAGTAAATGTTTGTAACATCCTCTCCAGTGGCCTGGTATTTTTCTAATTATAATTGAGTATTTAATAGTTTTAAATAATTTTGCTATATAATTGATTAAATTGTGAAAGTTGCCTAAATAGGTCTTAGGACTTATTGTGGATAAGGAAATGTTGCTTGTTTTAATATATTAAAGTTGACGGAACAATAAAATGAATTTCTCGCATTTAGTGATTAAGCGCCAGACAATAGATTTAGAGCGGGTATAAATTACCCATTGTTTGGGGCCGGTTAAATTAAGGGCCGATCCCTTTATTGGGATCACTTTCCCAATTCTCTCTTTCAAATAACACCATAAACCCTAACCTAAACATATGATCAAATCATTAACTGGAAGTGAGAATCGAAGTGTGATCTTTTACTAGCTATCATCATCTTCATCATCTTCCTCTTCTTCTATTCATCATCATCTCCATTTTAAGGTAATGAAGCTCATAAGTTCATATGTTAGGTTTGATGAATAATTGATAGATTGAATTGATTCTTGAGTTTATGTGATGTTTATTTGTGATATATGATGTTATGTGATGATTCTTAACTAGTTAGATGCATTAGAATCGAGTTTGATGAGCTTGATTTATGAAAATGGTATTTGTGTTCGTTCAGGTCTGTTCTTGAGCTGAAGAACAGATGAACGCGATCCCGGCTATGGTTCCGGATCGCGTTCCCTTGTTGAAAACGACCTATTCGAGTTTTTGGCCTTAGAAACGCGATCCAGGCCAAGTATCCGGATCGCGTTTGCTAGTGTTATTCGGTCACAGAATTTTTGCTAAAGGACGAACGCGATCCAGCCTGCCTAGTCAGGATCGCGTTTGCATGTTAAATTTTGATGGATTCTTATAAATTTCATATATGCATAGGTGTTTAGAGGTTGGGTTAATAGTGACATTTATTGGATGCTATTGTGGTATTCTATAATAATGTTCATTTTGATATTTACGAATTATGAGGTAAAGTACTAACTTATGTTGAATTATTGATTCTCAGATCCTCCGAAAGATAAGTAATCTCTGGAATCGGAGATTTTGAAGACAGAGGTATCGGTGAGTGGATTCAGAGCTCACCATTTAATTTAGTTGTGATCATTTGATTGCAACGAATAAACGTGAATATGTTTTGTTGAGTAGTTAATATACCTTGTTGACTGTGAACCTATGTGCTATGTGTTTGGCCTTCGGGCATCAGTTGTTAACGAGGTCAACAGGTTGTTAAATGGTTGGTTGAACTAGGCAGGGGTTGAATGAATGATACAGAGTCGTACTTCATTTGTTGTGTGTTTGATTATGTATTTGAGTTCAACTACCACTAGTTATCGGTCTCGTCCGTATGGCCATACGGATATGGTTGGGTAAGTGTTCTTGGGGAGCCACCCGGGTATTACGGTTATCCCCAGAGCCACCGATCCTCGTTAAGTTGTTGTTGATTTGTTGAATATCGTATTGCGGTTGTTTGAAGCAATTATATGATTACGCTAAGTTAGATGTTGTGTTATGAACTCACTCACTTAGCTTTGTGCTAATCCCTCGTATTTACTTTCTGCAGATTATATTTTGAATAGGTGAGTAGCAGAAAGTAAATGCTCTAGGAGCTGGGGAATGTTTTGACAACTTGCTACTCTGATTATATTTTGTAACCGTTAATGCTAAGTTTTATATAATACCCCGTGTTATGTGTGTGTAACCATGTTTAACTTGACATGACTTAACTTATGATCGGTTTATGATCTTTGGTTCTAACGTATAGTAATTAAATATGTTTTAAATCTCTTCGCTTCCGTGTTTTCAATATAATAATATTATGTAAGAATGAGGGGTGTAATAATGTTTACATCAAAATATAGTTACATTAGCTCGTTTCCTGAAATTGAGAGATTACATAGCATAATTACTTTTACAAAATATAATAATGCAGTCCAATCTCTAGTTGTATGTATGCTGACTCGAGCTAATAATTCCTGCTTGTGCAGCCAAACTACTGCTGGGTACCTGTGATAAATACTAAAATGGGTCAGCGAAAACGCTGGTGAGCTCACAGGTTTGTATGTCAATGTATAGTCGTAAGAACCGCAAGATTTATATTGAATTTAAAATGCAATTAAGCAAAATAAAAGTTATACTGTCCATGAGCACATAGTCTGAGCTTAACTTGATTTGTCAGGCCCACTTAAGGAAACCTAACTTGAAATGCCTCCTACGAGTGCCTAATCAACACTCGTCTTCCCAAATGCTAATACATCCGTTTGACCAGTTAGTGCGTGCTAACCCGGATGAGGATTGTCAATCCCATATGATATCATATACTAACATTCACGCTATAAAATACTAGAGACTATACTTATGGAGGACTTTAAATTGATTAGCTTGAAACTCATGTAGTATTTGAAGTTTGGCACTTGCGTTCTACTTGTAAAACAAAATCGAGTAGTAATATCACACCCCTAGTTGTAAAGCAGTGAAAATGGGGCTATGAAACTCACCTGGTTCTTGAAGTGTTTAACTTAATAAACTTGAAGTAATTAGCTGTGAGTTGGTGTCCAAAGGCTTGAAACCTGAATGTGTCCACGACACTTAAATTGTCATTAATTGTATTGGTATCCCGAAAGACTACCATTTGAATTGTTTGTCTAACTTAATGTCCAAATTACCCCGATTTGGTTGATTGTTTTGTTACAAGTTACTACGACTTGTTTGAATAAATTGGTACAAGTTACAATGACTTGTTTGAATAAGTTGGTACAAGTTACGACGACTTGTTTGATTGAATTATCTAAGTTTCAACGACTTAGTTGATTGAATTGTCTAAGTTACTATGACTTAGTTGATTTAATTGTGTATTTGAAAGTGTGTACGGCCCGTTGGTGACGGTTGTAACAATAGTTCTAAAATGTTATTATATTGTTGCTACAGTGAATTGCTACAGTGAATTGCTACAGTAAAATTTGACTTTTCTACAGTAACTTTGACTTCGAAAATTTTGAGGTTTGAAGATTCTGTTTTGTGCGACGTAGCCTGCGACGTTGGGTGCGACGTCGCAGATCCGGACTGCGACGTTGGGCACGGCGTCGCTATGTGCGACTTTCGCAATTTAATGCGACGTTGAGTGCTGCGTCGCTATATGCGACGTTGAGGATTCGTGCGACGTAAGTCGCTGCGTCGCTATATGCGACGTTGGGGATATAGTGCGACGTAGGTCGCTGCGTCGCATTTGCTCCAGGCCAAATGCGACGTACGGGGTCTTATCGGAATTTCAACTTCAAAAACGCATTTTCCGGCCATCGATCGGCCTAATATTTTTACCCAACCCATTTTAGGACATTACAAGGTTATACAAGCAACTAGCAAGTTATAAAACTTAAAAACGAGAGTTTTCGGAGTTGTGTCGGAAACTTACAAATCGCCGAAATGAAATTCCGGAAAGATAGGATTGTAGATCGCGAAGTGGTGAACGTTTTATTCCAAAAGGGCTTGGTGATCCGAGTGCGTTTTGTGTGTTTATTTGATGATTTTGGTGGTGATGAGAATGGTGGTGGTGGGTGGTATTTGAGAGAAAAAGAGAAAGAAGAGAGAGAGAGGTAAAAGAGAATTGAAAGAAAAGAGGGTGGGAATGGGAGGTTAACTCCCATTTTCGCCCCGCGTTCCCGCTCCGTGCGGTGTTCGTTTCCTCCGTTGTTCAACATTAAATGATTTTTACACATTAAAAGATAGGTTTTTAAATTACGAATCCATTATAAAAAGTTTTATTAAAATGTTTTATCAATCATCCATTTGGGGTACTTAAATAGAAATTCGTTTTATTTGTTTGCGCGTTTGTATGTTTAATCGCGTATACATTAATTGTGTAGTAAAATTTGGATACGAAATATCAAAATGAATAATATTCTAAAAAAAATTGAGTTATTAAATAATATTTGTATTACTTAACAAATTGTTCACCAACGTCCGTATTTATTGAATCGAATATCATTCGATTTGAAGCTCGTACGATTTAAACAAACCGCATAATTGTAGATATATATTCAACAATATATATAATAATTGATACATTAATTAGCCTAACCCAGAACTAATTACATGTATTACACCTGATTAGGCACTAAACTATAGTCCTAAATTGACGGTTGTCACAAGCTGCAAGCTCGAGAATCATTACAGATTAGTATATATTTGTTTACTTCCTCAATATCTGTTAACTTTTATTTATTTATATAATCAAAACATACTCAAACTTTATATTACCACCTATTTTTATATTTATATATTATTTTTATTTAGGGCTGTTTATTGGAGTACGTTAAATTGTTTAATATCACTTTCTAATTGTCCTTAATGGTTATCTTTTTTCATATCCGTAGATTTCCTAACTAAATTAAAATCTAGATGAAAAATACTACCTTTGTTATTTTTACAAAATCAAAATAAATATAGACATGTTAAATAAGATGTAATTGAGTTGACACATCATCAGAAGCTCGATCACAAATTTAAGCTTAAAATTAAACTTCCAAAAAAATTGATTTCATGATCGAGATCAACTTGTTTTATAAATGCTTTGACATTTGGGTTGACTTAATAATCAATATTAATTTAATCGAAACTTTCAAACTTAGCTTAACTCAACTAAATTAAACCATGAAAATTATATATAAATATCGTATACACGAAAACTAAAAGGGTAATATTGCACAAAGTCGACACGACTAAGAGCACGCGGAGTGGGTATGTTTTCGTCGGCGTTTTGGTTCCAGAACGCCGTGGGACAGTGTTCTTCCATTCCCTGTCGCCGTTCCCAATGGTGTTCTGGACACCGTTTCAACACCACCGTCCATTTCAAGAATCTGCAATCCACAAAATCCTTTCTTTTTTTATTTTCTTTTTTTACTTTTTCTCTTTTTGTTTTGTTTTGTTTCGGCAGTGCTTTTCTTCTTTTGGAAACTTTTTATTTGTTTTTTTCTTGTTTAACTTCTTGTTGGTTCACGAGAAGGGATATACTACAAAAAAATGCAAATTGTGTTTTGTTTTTATTTATTTTGTTTTGTTGGGTCACGGGTGTAGGAAAGAAAAAAAATACATTTTTTGCAAGTGAAACCAATATTTTTTGCTTTTCTATATATACACTTCACAAGTGAGGTTCACAATCAATTTCAACTATCGTAAAATTACTCAAATATTCACGATATATACATTACTTTCAATAATTCAATAAAATGTCATCCGATTCATCCTCCGACGACGACGAAACTACGTACAAACTTCTTTTGGCACTTGGTAAATATCGTGAACATCAAAATACTAAGCAGTGAGAACAGCCTGGAAAGGTGTCAGACCACTAAGCAGTGAGAACAGCTCAAAATAATACTGGCAGCGAGAACTGCACTGGCAGAGGGAACGGAGTATACGGGCAGCGAGAACCATGAACTAGCATTGAGAACGAGAAATGCACTAGCAGTGAGAACAAAGCTAGCAGTGTGAACACTTCAGTAGTGAATATCTCCATGATTACTCATCTAATGAAGCTCAAATTTTTACAATCGTTAACATCATATCCAACATTCAGCTCGATCCAACGGTTAACGAATGCCCAGTAATTTCCTGACTTCGTGCAGCAAAAACCGATCAGCATATACTTTGTAATTCCATATCTCATTGTAGAAACATCCAATGACTATGAAATTTTGACACAATGTAGAAACATATGCCATCTATAACATATCCAAAAATCACAAGAATTCGTTGGATAACGAAGACACGGTGATCTTTTTACTTCTGCTTAATGCTGCTGTTCCAGAAGCTAATTCAGCTTTCTGCAATGAATTTCGACTTTGAATATCTGTCAATCAAAAGCTCAGATCGAAATTTCCACCGGTCAGAATGTTCATCTATATGTTATGAAGTTACAGTTCAAATTTCAAGATGATTGAACGGTTAGATAATGAGAACCGGATTTTTCTTCATCGCTGCGCAGTAAGAGCTGTAACTTGTGTTTCCTAATCGGTTTATTTCGTTTTAATGAATTAATTAAATTAAATTTTGTTTTATTTAACTTATTTGTTTTTTATATATTAAATTATACAATTATCATCATTAAAAAATAAATCAAACAAATAATAAAAAATTCCAGAACACTATCCAGAACATTGTTACCACTCCACAAAATCCTCACCACAAATTTCTCACTCAGAACACCGTGTTTAGGCCGTCACCACTCCGTGTGCTCTAACAAGCCGATTATTTTTTGTATATACTCAAGCTCAACTCGAAAGGGTAGTCAATTGGAGCTCAATTCGACTTACATCTAGTCTAGTCTAGGTGTAAAAGACATTCCTTTTGATGTTCTTTTTTCAATTCAACAAAAGAACATGAAAATGAGTGGGAATGTTGGAAGGGCAAAACAGTCAAATGACACGAATGGATGACGTAAGAAGAAATCATTCGTTCGCAAAATATAAACCCTGAAACACGGCATCACACTCTGTTCCATTACCAAAGAAACGGCGACCAATAGTCAAATAAATTAACAAATACTCTATTAAAAAAAAATAAAAATAAAAATTCCCACCAATTTGCAGAGAGAGAGAGATGAGTATATTTTTGGATTATAATGTCTCTGTAATGTAATTATTATAGAGATCATGGTGAACACCTCTTACAATTTCTCTCTCCATTTCCATCTTCTTCAGCAATTCCAGTTCCAGGATAACTGTTTTTTTAGCTCATTAATCCACCAGGTATTCAATCATCTATACTTCAATATACGTCTTCTGCGCTGTTCCTAAATCATATTTTTAATCCTGATTTTGCGTAATTTGAGGTAGATTATGAACTAAACTTCTGTTATTTCGTTTATACAATTGGTTTACGGATTCTGCTGAGGGTAATTACTTGTTTTTTTATGATAATTTGAGTCTCAATTATATAAGTTTTGTGTATTAACTCTTTATTATGGCTTGATCTGGAAGCTATGGTTGAATAATTATCAATGATGTTGATTTTTTTAGATTTTATTTTTGTAAAAATAATATGTTACTAATATTCGTCTTGTTGTGTATGGTTTTTAGGGGTTGAATAAGTAAAAGCCTCATCAAAATTGTCAACCGATTATTTATTGACTTTGAATCACATAAGTTGACACATGTAATTTAGTTAACACTTATCTATCAATTAATTTTCGATATAGTTTCTGCATCTATGATTTGTATGTAAATCCACATTCATACATCTATGTTTTACGGAGTATGAATTTTCGTTTTCTATTATCCGAATTTACAAATTTGAGCATAATTGTATATTTGAATTTTTTTTGTCTAGTGTATAGTAGGTGGTGTTTTACATGTTGGATTGTTTTAGACCTGAAAATACAAAATCACATTTGGCTTTCTAACATATATCAATTTGATTCATAAGTCATAACTATTGACTTGGACTTTTTGACTTTTTATAGTTGCTAACAATTAGTCATTTACTCATTTTATCACAGGTGTGTTGATGGAATGGTTGGTTGCATAAGAGATATCAAAGCAGTTGTAAAGAGATGAAAGCGAAATCATCAGGTCTGATAATTGGGATATCGATAGGGGTAGTGATTGGAGCGCTTTCGGCTATAATTGGACTAGTTTGCTTTAGGTTTCATCGGAGACGATCTCAGATAGGTAATAGCAGTTCTAGGAGAGCATCAACTGTCCCAATTCGAGCAAATGGCGCTGATTCTTGTGCAGTCTTATCCGATTCATCAATTGGTACAGAGTCAGCTAGATCATCGATAAATAATAGTAATGCATATTATCCTTTTTGGTTTGGTGGACCAAAGAAGTCTCATGTTGTTGCAGCTTCTGGAATTCTTGAGTATCCTTACAAGTATGTTGATTCTGTTACTTTTTCGTGTTTTTAGTTAACTTCTGGGGTATATTCTTACCTAGCACTTTCTTTTTTACTGAATCAAACAGAGATCTACAGAAAGCAACGTGTAATTTTACATCTATAATAGGCCAAGGGGCTTTTGGTCCTGTTTACAAAGCTGAGATGAGCACTGGTGAGACGGTTGCTGTCAAAGTGCTTGCAACTAATTCGAAACAAGGCGAGAAAGAGTTTCATACCGAGGTAGTGGTTATCCGTTTTTTTTTATTATCTTACTCGGACACTTAAATTAGGTTCAACATTATAGACCAGAAGGTCTAACCCATTCTGACCCACACGACCCCGCCCATTTTGACACCTCTAGTTACAACAGACACAGACAGTTTTTAAGATTATTGACATATTGTGGTAGGCCTGCAGTTCTCTTCATCAGACAAGTGGATCAAACATTTCAAATTATCGTTTGTACATACAACTCAATAGATACTAACAAAATTTCAAGAACAATTATTTGATAAGAAATTATTGATAGGTCAAATTTAAGATTTTATACTACATGTAGTAAAAAACCCAGTTTTTTAAATCTAGAATACACAATTACATTATGCTCTCAAGCGCTACTTTGACGTTTAGGAGTCCTAGAGTCCCATCTCAATATTTGGTTGATTCAATAAACTATTCCAATTAATATCAATTCATCTTAAATATACTGTCTCTAATTATTGACTTAAACTATTTTTCTTTTGTATGTATTATCAGGTTAGTTTATTGGGAAGATTGCATCACAGGAACCTTGTGAATTTGGTAGGATATTGTGCAGAGAAGGGACAACATATGCTCATATATGTTTACATGAGCAAAGGCAGTCTATCTTCTCATTTATACAGTAAGTGGTCTTATAAGTTTACTATAATGGATTGATTTTTTATTCATCCTATTAAAATGTAGTTAAACAAATTTGATTTATATGGAATTTAGATCAAAATGGTGAACTATTAAGCTGGAATTCAAGAGTTCAAATTGCTTTGGATGTTGCAAGGGGATTAGAATATCTTCATGATGGAGTAAGCCTTGCCCTTTCTTCTATTCTTTAATATCTCTCACATTATCTTATGATATGCAAAATGGACGGTTTGGGTAACACATCGTACTGGGTCGGGTCAACCCAAAACACTTCTTTTCTTTTCTTTTTTTCAAATCTTCCCATTCCTTTATAATTAACTAGTATGCTAAATTTGATTATAATAGGGGGAAATTACATGAGTAAAATATTATAGAATCAAAAACGTATTAAGGCTGGAAATCAAAAGTGAACCTCTATAGTCAATAGCACCTCCTTTTGCATCCAACTATGGGAATGAGGGAGAACTCGCAGAAACTAGAAAGTATGTAAAATGGGTAGAAATTTGGACCATTTTCTGCCAATCGATTATATTATGCAAATGAGGGGAGTTTAGCAGAACCATGTACCAAGTTTTAGGATTTGTGTGAAATATTTTGGATTTCGCAAATTTTTACTGATTTTTGAGAAATTTTCTTTTTTTCAAAATTTTCGGGATGTCGATTTTTTGCAAACTTTTGGATTTTTTAGATATTTTGGGATTTAATGAGTTGTGGTTGGATTATATGACGTAAAAGGGTGTTTGTGAAAGTGTCACCAAAGTAATATTCCCCTATAAACTGATACTGCTCAATAATAATCTAATTTACGAAAATAGTGGCATATTGACATTCTACCCATTTGACTCGTCTCCTTTTAATGCTCATTTGATCATATTATGTTTGCTAATCTCTTCATGTAACTTCAGGCAGTTCCCCCTGTTATACACCGAGACATCAAATCTTCCAACATCTTGTTGGATCAGTCAATGGGAGCTAGGGTAGCAGATTTCGGGCTTTCAAGGGAAGATATGATTAATAGAAATGCTTCCAATATTCAGGGAACTTTCGGATATTTAGATCCGGAATATATATCATCTAGAGCTTTCACCAAAAAAAGCGACGTTTACAGCTTTGGTGTATTACTTTTTGAGCTTATTGCGGGACGAAACCCTCAACAAGGTCTCATGGAATATGCCGCGCTTGTAAGATCCTTAAATATAACAACATATTTTGCAATTATGCATGTAAATACCATATTTATTGTTTTCTTTACTTTGTTATGTTCATGGGTATAAACAGGCAGCATTGAATACTGGAGGGCAGGTTGGATGGGAAGAAATTGCTGACTCTCGTCTTGATGGCAACTTTGATGAACAAGAGCTAAATGATATGGCAGCACTTGCATACAAATGTATCAATCGTTCTCCACGAAAAAGACCAACAATGAGGGACAATGTACAAGTGTTGTCTCATATACTAAAAACAAGACATAACAAAAGGCATTATAAACGTTCCCCATCTGATATTGCGATCACTATAGGTCAATCGAATCGGCAAAATTCAATGAATAGTGAACTCCATAGGGCAGAATCTATGGACAGCACAGCTGACTCCATTGATGTTTAGAGACCTTTTTTTTTAATTTGCTTTTTTTTTTTTTTCTTTTTCTTTTTCTTATGTAATATATTTGGCTATTTTTTACCAGATACTTAGTAACTCAAAGCACATAGCTGAGGTTTTGGTGTGGTCCTGATTGAGGAAAATATAGGGTTTAAATTAAGTCCCTTTTTCAGCTGTGTAAGATGTAACGTCTCACCTTCTTCTTGATTTGGATGTGGATATAATCCCAAATTAATGTGTTTACAAAGAGAAAAAAACGTAGGAAATAGAAGTGATAACCAAAGCAATGTCACTTATAAACTGCTTTCTGTTAGAGGTGTCAAAATGGGTGGGTCAAGAGGGCTGCATAATGGGTAAAAAAACTCCGTATATACAACTTAGTTTGACTCGTTCTCATACTAATATGTACAGACTTCTACTTCTTCTTTCATCATATCTTTGCTTGACATACCAATTTTAGCCACAAACAACATATACGTAACAAGATTACCATGACAATAATTTAGCAACAAACAACATATACAAACAACATATACGTAACAAGATTAACATGACAAACGACATATACAGACTTCTTCTTTCATCATTACTCGTTCTCTACATCAAAGGTCGAATCTACATGAGGGCAAAGGGGGCAACTACTCCTTCAAAAATTTCCAAATTATCTATAAACGGAAATTCCTTAAGGGTACTAGTTAGTATATTTGATGACAATTGAACACCTGATTATTTACTCCAGTCGCTTTTAGATAGGAAAGTAATACTACGTATAAAATATAGGTGAAGTTATGAAACGCTCATTATGTAAACGATATATATATATATCCTTTAAATATAACACTTTCAGTCCCTATTGTTTCAGATGCTAAGTACAAGTACTTGAACCTTTTAATCTGCAAGCCTGCACCCTAGAATATGTATGATCTACATTGCAACCCCTCATAATCTAAGAGCGTCGATCTCCCGCACATTATATTCTGTAGAGTTTAATGCATTGTCACATCACTGACACGTCAATATCTTACACTTTTACATAAAATCTTACAATGCATTAAACTTTACCAATTTAATAGACTGCCACATCATCGTACTATCTTTCTATTACTAAATATGCATGTATAGTTGTATTTTTATAAACATTCCAATATTATATATTTATATGACATCATTATGGGTCAATAATTATATATATAAAATAATAAAATTTTTAATAAAAAAATTTAGATAATAAAATCTCCAATTCTATAATTATATAAGTTCCATTAGAATACCAAGGTCGTTTATAAATCTTTAGATTAAAAATATAATAATAAGAATGTAAGTTCAATACTTCTATACTGCCGTAATATAATATAATGTTTGTTCCCAAATTCGTAAATTATACTGCCGTAAATAAAAATGGGTTTAGCTGTTGATATTGTCAACTTGTGTGTAGAGGAGGAGCACTCTTATCGGAGGAGGGTGCTTGATGCATTCTTTCATGCTGTCAATCATAAGAGGTCTCACTATGGTACATCAGTGGAACGTCGGTTTGCAACTGACGTGAGGAATGCCATAGGCACGGCTCCATCAGTTTTTCCGTCGGTTGGATTTCGTCGCCAAATCGACGAACTTCGTTTCATATATATATTTTTTTGTTTATTTGTTTAGTGTGTAGAATAAAATGTATATTGGTAAATGTGGGTCCAGAAAAAACTGAAGTGATGCTCACCATAGGAAGTGGAGTGTCAGTTTGTGTCAGTTTTGGAAAAAGCTGACTTGGCGCTGATGTGGCTCCAACTGATGCGTCAGTTGGAGTTTTCCATAGTAAGTGGTCTAATAACAACATCCACATCGTACACGTTAAAGCTGGAAATTGTATGCGTCACGTTCTATCCAGGTTTATATCAATTCTAGCTTATTAACATGTTGGATTTTTTATAATTGCTTATTTTCAAATGAGAGTCGATACTAATTCTTATGTGATACAAAGTGCACAAGATCAATAAATTGAGTATCTGGTACCTTATATTGATGCAAGAACACCTTTTGGAATCTTTCTTCAACATAAATAAATGGAGGAAACAGAGAGGGGCTGAAGATTTCACTTCAAATTTCAAACGAAACAACTCGTAAGTATAAGGATTTATCACTGTCCTCGAAAATATGAATCTATTACTAGCAAAGTTTAAATTTATATATATATCCATAATAAATTGAGTAATGTAAACAATATTAAAAGGGAGTCAATTGCATACCTTGATAATTGTATGAACTAGAAATCAATCATCCGTAGACACAATAACAAAACCAAACAGTGAAGGGAATTCTTTTAAGATTATCTGCTTGTGAATTCGTTACCATAAATGACCGAGGGGAAGAATATTGAATAAAGCATGCCTACCTTTAGGAAAATCATGGAAAATTAATCGAATTAGTAGATCAATTATGAATGCTGAAGACGTATGAATGATATCTTCTACACAAAATCATGTAACATGGCAGTTACCATTTTGAGAAAAGATGTGCACATTTTCTATGTTTTATGAATGATGATTGTTGATTACAAGTAACCGTCTGTAGACAGTAGACGTGGCTCGACACATATGAGATCAATATCCTATTTTTATTTTTTGGATAGATATATTTTGCTTGCTTATATGTTTTGAATGTTTAATATTATTATTATTATATTATACGTTTGTTTTGATTACTAGTTTTTGTAAACATCTACTACTGTCAGCCCTCCGGCAATCATCACTTGTACCGCTTCAATGGAAGCGGCTATCAGGAATTATAAATATCCCAAGGAGAAGAATCAAGCTGATGCATATGATATATACCTGGACATTCTGGAAAATTATAAAGAATTTCTACCATATTCTGAAAAACCATATTATCAAAAGATGCAGTGGGGCTATGGGGCAAGGGGAAGAATCAAGCTGCTGCATATGATAAATATGACCCCCTGGAAATTATGAAAGAAGATCAAGCACTTCTAGCAGATTCATATACTAAAAAGACCAACAATGAGGGACAATGTACAAGTGCTGTCTCATGTACTAAAAATGAGACACAACAAAAGGCATTACAAACTTCCCCATCTGATATTGCAATCACTATAGGGAGTAAGGTTCAAATGAGTACACCAATTTTGAGTGAGAATGAGGGAACCAACAGATTTCTGCCATGTGTCACTTTATTCTCTCTCCTCCACACTTTATTCTCTCTCCTCCACATTTTTAAAAATTAAATATCTCACAAACGGTAAGTCGAAAAATCATGAAAATTGCACCATAAAATTCAGCGTTTTCTCCTCTTCGATTTGCCGTCCCTCAAGGCATACTTTTAACAACTTTTTTTTTTCCCATTTTTTGGTGGGTTTTACAAATTAGTAACACATGTGTTAGTGATTGGTTGCACATTTAATTTGTGGTTAAGGTTAGGGTTTAGGGTTAGGTTTAGGGTTTAGTAGGGTTTATGGTTTAGGGTTTATAAGGGTTTAGGGTTTAGAAGGGGTTCAAGGTTTAGGGTTTAGAAAGATTTAGGGTTTAGCGTTTTGTAAAGCGTTTAGGGTTTAGGGTTTGTGGTTTAGGGGTTAGGGTTTAGGGTTTAGGGTTTGAGGTTTGGGGTTTCGGGGAGAAACCCCAAACCTCAAACCCTAAACCCTAACCCCTAAACCACAAACCCTAAACCATAAACGCAACACTTTAACACATGTGTTAGTAAATGTGAAACCCACAAAAAAAAATGAAAAAAAAAAACTTTTCGAAAGTATGTCTTGAGGGACGGCAAATCGAAGAGGAGAAAATGACGAATTTAATGGTGCAATTTTCATAATTTTTCGATTTGTCGTTTGTGAGATAATTGATGTTGGGGGTAAATGGGTTTTGTACATGTGGAACATTCTCTTTGTACACATGGCTTGATATCATTGGTTCCCTCATTCTCACACAAATTCATATTCTCATTTGAACCCTACCCTCACTATAGGTCAATCGAATCTCCAAAACTCAATGAATAGTTAACTCCATAGGGCAGAATGTATGGACAGCACAGCTGACTCCATTGATGTCTAGAGACAATTTTTTTCATTTGCTTTTTTTTTTTTTTTTTATATGTATTATATTTGACCATTTTTTACAAGATACCTAGTAACTCAAAGCACATAGCTGAGGTTTTGGTGTGGTCCTGATTGAGGAAAATATAGGGTTTAAATTAAGCCCCTTTTTCAGCTGTGTAAGATTTAACGTCTCACCTTATTCTTGATTTGGATGTGGATATAATCCCAATTTTGTGTGTTAAGAAAGAACAAAAAAATGTAGGAAATAGAAGTGAAAACCAAAGCAATGTCACTTATAAATTGCTTTCGGTCCGTATGTACAAATTAGTTTGACTCGTTCTCATACTAATATAGTCATATGTACAGATTTATACGGAGTACTTCGACTTTCATCATATCTTTGTTTGACGTACCAATTTTAGCAACAAACAACTCAAGAATATACGTAACAAGATTACCTTGACAATATATGCATTTGAGTTCTACTACACTATTGACAATTGGAATGCAAAGTGAAATAGATTCACTGATTCTACAGATCGTGTTCAAGAAACTCAAAAGGGACCAGAGTTTTGCTTTATCCACTTGCTACCTTGCTGTGTGCAATAAAAAAAAAATAGACGGGACCAGCCACCTGGACCTTATCTAAAAGTGCAATTGTTCCATAACCAGTGGAGGATCATAGCCCTCATGGCCTCATCTCTAACCAAAAAACGGACAAAAATAGAATTTGGCTCCACCAGTGTCTATTTTTGAGTAACATGTAGTAGAAGTATTGTACTATTGTTTGTATTCTAGGACCACTTGTCTTTCCTAGGGGGTTAGTCCATTCTTCAAATTCTGAAATCCTTGTACACGGTGCATTAATAGTTGTAACTGTAGATTCCTAAACTTTTTTTGAAGTAACGTTGTAGGGTATAAAATATGCTACAAGTGGTTATCATAATGTACACAAGTCACATGATGAAAATTCCAATTTGAATTGTATTTTACTTGCGGAATCTTGTGTTGTTGTGCCAAGAAATTATAATATGAGGTATGCTTCTAAGAGACTTTTGAAATATCAAGATCTGGAACCGAAAAATAAAGGGAGAATACATAAACTAACACATACTCGAAATCACTGTAGAATGCACACACTTTATGGCAACATGACTTGCCACGATCATCTTGAATTATATTAAGAAATCGCGACAAATGGAATGTTCTAGAAAACGGTTTTAGCATTAGAATGATGAAAAACACCCAAGTTAAAAGCATTTTCTATATTATGCAATACATGAAGGAAATGTAGGTGTTAGAAAAGGTATTTCAAGTTTTCAGCAACTATATATATCATATGTAATTGAACCAATCATAAATCTATCTAAAGAACTTCTAACCAATAAAAGTACCAAGAAAGGCATTTAAGAATTAATATATGTGTTCATTATAGCTTGCAAATCACCACAAAGCAAGGTAAGAGAGCTCGAGGGCTAAGTAAGTAAAGCTCTTCGATATTCGAATAAAGTCCAACTTTTCCAGCTAACGAGTCAAACCCAGACTGACTAGCGATTTCTTGAATGTTTTCTAGCGGGCGATGAACCCTCCCAGCTATTACTCTACAAACAATCAATGCTTTTCGTGTATCAGGGCTTTCATCAACCACTTCTATAGATTCAAAAGCTCTAACACTAGTTGAAGATGTGAAAACGCCAATTCCGCCTGTGATTTCCCTTTTTGTGGTAAAACCGTCTCTTATAATCCGACAAACGCAACATTTATCAGAACCACAAAGACTTGAGGTGCCATTGATGCCTAATGAGCAAGAAATTGTGGCTCCATAAAACCTTAATAACTCGTTACCGTCTGCAAGACAACGAGGGTGTTTTTTGGGTAGTTTGCTCGCTTTTGTTTTCACTAATTCTCGGTACTCTTCAAATCTGGCAAGTGTTTTTTGCATGTTGTGTACCTTTAAAATCTTCTCTATTCTACCAGATGGATTCTCGGATTTTAACCAACTCGAACGACAGATGATTTCCACTATCTTTCTCGACGAATCACCCTCGATTAGTTCAGTTACTGTAAAGAATCCCACAATTTCATTGTTAATTGTCAATATAAACATTAACATAATGTTCTATAATTTGAAAGTATCTTCTATATATGAACACCAATGCACAATTACTTAACTATCTCTAAATAGTTTTTAGTTGTGTAGTAAATTACCAACTTACTCCTGCATATGCAAATATATGAAATCTGATCAAATAATTAGCTTCAATATCAGTTCCAACAACACTACTTATCAAATGAAGTAAACATACTTGTATACCCTTAATCATATTTGTATCTTTCCTTAATTACATCAAGTTTCCAACACACTACTGATCTAAAGTAACTAGGTTACACAATTATAGTTCAAACTTACTTTAACTTAAAGCAATATAAATAACTAAATATCTAATCACCATAATAATTTAAGAAACTATAGGGAATTAGGGATAATTAAAAAGTACAGTAAAGCAAACCAATTAAATATATTTTACCAGCATGTTTGGATAAATGATGAGCTTCAAGGTCTTCCCATTTCCTAAACTGCTTGCCACACTTATGGCACGTGACTCCACCGCCGGTAGACCCATCGGAATCTTTCTCCGACGACCTTCTACCTCTCTGTAACACCACATTATTCTTCCCAATTCCATTCACATCTCCTATTCCCATTATCCTTCTTGGTGGTGTATTCTTACAATATTTCATTCCCGGATTCCCACCAGGACCCGGTGTTCCCGGCGACAATGTACCCACAAACGCCGGCTCATCTCCAGCGCCGGCTCCGTCATGAAAACCACCACCAAAACCAGTGATTTTAAGCTCACATTTTGAGTTATTTAAAATAACTTCATGGGTGATTGGATTTAAAAACTCACTACTACCAATAGACCTTGGACTACAGTTGACATGATTTTGATCAACATTATGCCTTTTGCTTCCACCATTAATAACATCTTTAAGATTTGCAATGGATCTTGAACAACCCCATCTTCCGGGTTTCCGGGTCAGGATTGTGGGTAACTGGTTCTTGGATTTCGGGTCATGGACATCTGATGAATCTGATTTGCAATGGAATGACTTTTTTAAGGAAAACCAAACTGTTGACATTCTTGAATTTTTGTTGGATTTTAGAGATATAGTGAAATCATTTTTGGGTTCATCTTAAAAAGATGAAAAGATTAATAAAGATTGAAACTTTTTAATGTTAAAAGAGTTTTTGGGAGTGAAGAAGAGAGTGAGAATGATGGAATTGAAATGAGATAAAAAAGCATGATGACATGTTAAAGATAAAAGATACTACGTATTCACGAGTCAGCTACTCCATTTATATTTATATTGAATGAATTCAATGAAATACAATTAAATTAAATTATATTACTTAATTGGATAGGTGGTGTTCAACATTCAAGTTATTAATTTCATAGAGTCGATCAAGATTTTGAAAATTTGAATCATAACATTTTGAATGAAAAATTGGTGAAAAATACGGTTGAAGGTAATAACGTTGAAAGTGTGAATTATGAAGAAATCAATTAATCTTGTAAAAGGATAGGATTAATAATGGTTTAATCCTCAAAGTTTCACATGTTTTTCGTTTTAGTCATTCAAGTTTTTTTCTAATGATTTAACCCTCGAAGTTTCAAAATTTTGGTGGTTTAAGCCCAAAGTTTGATTATACTTAAAAAAAATTGATGGTTTAATCCCTAAAGTTTATCTTTTATAATGATTTAACCCTTTTAAGTTTTTTTAGTTTAATTATCAAACTTTCAAAACTTTCATGGTTTAACCCTTTGAAGGGTCAAACCAATAAGTCAATACAAACTTGAAGGGTTAAATCATGATAAAAAAACTTGAGTGGTTAAAATGAAAAAAAAAAGTGAAACTTTGAGGATTAAACCATTATTTACCTAAAAGGATATCATATGCATTGTTAATAAAATTCGATTTAATGACTTAACTAGTTAACTCTAAAAGGTTGAGCTATCTTAAGAACATCTCCGATAATAAATCTTTTTATATATTTTTTTGTTTAAAGGTTTAATTTTGAGATGCTATAGGGCACCGTAGGACTGACAATTTCCGACACGATCCGAAACCAAAAACGAAACCGACTCGAAAAAGTTAAGGTTGGGTTTAGGTTTTTTGATCCAAGAACCCGTCAACTCGAAACCCTCCAACCTTACTATATTTTGGGTCGGGTTTGGGTCACCTAATGAATTTTTGAGTTGACCCGATAACCCGAACAAATTTTAAATGTAGCTAAAACTTTAGTAGTTTTTCATAATATAATAATCTCACGTATTTAATGGTGTTTTATTATCAAATTTTGATGAACTTAATAGGTGATACGAGTTTTTTGAATTTTATAAATGATTTTATGCTTATTAATGTGATCTATTTGATCCGAAATTGATTCGTTAACAGAAAATGACCCGAAAACATGATGATCTCACTAGATAAATGGGTAATCTAGGTCGGGTAAGGTTGGGTCAAGGTTGGGTTGGGTTGTAATATTCAACCCGGTTCTAAAATCAGGTCAAGTTTGGGTTGACTACATCTGACCCACCAACTCGATAACCCGAGCGGGTCAACTCGACCAAACCTGAATTGCCAACTGGCACTGGTTTATGCTAAATCGTCAAAATGAGATGAGAAATTTTTAATAGCTTATGTAAAGAATGGAGTTGAACAATTTCTCAAGGATTATACAAACTACTTGAAAAGTTGAAATAACGTCTATTTTAAATGATTCAAGGGGCTTCTTTTTCAATAATCCCCCCATATTGTGATTTGTCAAACAAGACTTTTTATTACATAAGAGATCGAGCTTGTAAAAACTATAAACTCAATTCACTAAAATACATAAGAAGCTTGCATTCAAACACGCCCCAATTGATACTTCACCTTTGAGAATTCAAAAATGATATCAGACGTATAATAAACAAGATGGTTTCAAGATGACATGGAAGTGTGTTCAACAAAACTAACTGATAGTTAAAGTTAATTTGTGTGATCATTTAGGTTGAATGGTTGAGTCTCTGTGTTGTAGATGGCAGGTTTTCATATGACCAATTGCACCTTGGTCCTGTTTACACCTTGTTATATGGGGTTTTGGTTTTTGTTTTGGTGCTTGGTGGGTGTCTATTTTCATGTACTTTGTACTCGTTTTTTAATTTTATGACTAGGAGTTGAGTTGTTTGGTTGTAGGAGCCCCTGTTTACACCTTGTAATATGGGGTTTTGGTCTTTGTTTTGGTGCTTGGTGGGTGTCTATTTTCATGTACTTTGTACTCATTTTTTAATTTTATGTTATTCCGCCTTTTTCAAAAAAAGTTAAAGTTTTATCTACCAAATAATGCTATAAGCTTTAGCTTATGAGTGTGTTTGGCAAAACTAGCTGGAGATGTAGATGGACATGGAGATGGAGCTGAAGATGGAGATGGAGGTTAGAAGCTGGAGCTGGAGCTTTTATTCGAGGCTGGAGCTGGAGATATCATTTGTTAATAAGTGTTTGGCAAACTAGCTGGGGCTGAAGCTTATTGATGTAAAATGACATTAAAGTACATGATATTATACAACTCTAAATTTTTAATAATGAAAAGAAGGGTAATATTGTAATTTTATAATTAGGGGATGGGGATTCTAGGAAGAAGCTAGTTTGAGGAGCTTTCAAATGAAGGGATTCTCATTCAAAGAAACCCTATTATATTTTTGATGCCAAACAAGGATTGTGAAATTATAAGGGATTGAGATTCTTAAAATTAGAATCTCAATCTCCTAGAATCCCCAATAATCCTCTAAAAAGTGGTTGCCAAACACACCCTATAACAAAAATAAACTTAAAATCACGTGCCAAACACACACGTGGGCCATGGTGTAGTTTCAAAGATGTTGATAACAACCCCATAGTATAGTTATAAAGATGTCAAATAGTTGATGTAGTCATGTGTGTTTCCTAAAATGAAATAGTTGTAAATTACGATATCAAATAACATTACCAGATGTACATTAAAATATATGTTTGAATGTATGCATAATCGATACACACATGTTATAACAACATTATCGTACAAGTGTACCAATAAATTATCAAACAACATTTAAACAAATCTCATAGACACATGAAACTTCATGTCATAAAATAAATACTCATAGGAGTGATATAAATAGGGTTCATGTTCAAAACAAACAATATAATTAATTAAACCTTGATAATGCATGTGACAATCAATAAGTTTTGATCTATAAATCGTAAGTAAATTATTGTGACGCTTTTAAGAAATATCTGGAACTGTTAATAAAGATCGGGTAAACTAAAATATCTTTGGTTCAACCAATAGCACGTTACTTATAATTACAGATTGTTAGGTTTAAAATATGAATGGATTGTCCATTTGTCCACATATAATATATGGAAAGTTGAAGGTTAATGATGCGTATAACAAAGACGTTCGGACAGATACAAATGGTCGAAAAATAAATCAATAATTGTCCATGATCGACGTTTTTTTGGCGGTAGTACAGAAAGTTTTTACCCTTTTATATTTTGTTTGTAACAAGTTTTTCAAGTGCACGTTTTCTAAAAATACACATTTTTAGATGTTCCAAGGTAATATGTATTTATGTCAATCGGTCTTAGTTATACTTACAAAAATTTTGTCAACTCGACAGTCTAACTAATCGATCACTAAAATTAACTCATTGAATTCGAATCATCTACGTCTCTATTTAACAGATATGTTTTATTCAATTAAGTGATTCAACATTTGGATTCAATTATTTTTCTTAAATATTAAGTGAAACTCAAATTTAATTCAATTATAGTACATAACAATAATATAGTATAATATCAATACAACCGATTTGCAATTATTTTGAATTTTATAGGCAGGTTATGTGTGATTTTTTTTTATCGAGGTAACAATTTTATTAAACTTATTATAACACCACATCACCCGTCATCATCTTCTTAGTTCATATTTCATTTGCATTTTTTATTATATTAATTTACTATTATTTTGGTGCCTTACATTTAGTTGTTCATATTTCAATTAAAACATTGTTTAAATATTTTTGTTTTACCTTATTTTACGTAAAATATTTATTACTTTTGATAATGTTTTTAGTTTCAAATAAAAAGTTTGAAACATACATAATAAACTTTTGATATTTAGTATTTGTTCAAAGCATATATGATTAATAAGACATGTTTAACAAATTAATAGAAGATATGAATTTTATGGATGGTCACAATAATTACTTTGTTTAAGAAATTAATATAAATCTATAGAATTTAATTACACATATCAAGTAATTTAGAGGAAATTAGAACATGACATATTTGTATTGTGTTATTTTTTCTAAGAAAAAGATCATGTAATTAAAAGGCAAAAAGAAAAGAAAAAATATAAATATTATTGTCACACACACACACACAAACTTTTAATTATTTGTTTGAAGCATATATGACTAAAAGACATATTTAGCAAATTTATACAATTTATAAACTTTATGGATAGTCACAATAATTATTTTATTTAATCAATATGATAATAAATCTATATAATTTGATCACACATATCAACTAATGTAGTGAAAGAACATGAAATATTTATTTTGTATTTCTAGGAAAATGAGCATGTAATTAAAAAGTATGGAGAAAAGAAATATGCTGGACCTTAAAAAAATAGAATATGTAAGAAGTTAAATGATAACATCATTAATATGCTAGACCTTAACACAATAGAATATTTAAAGCTAACTCAACTAGCTTTTTTTTTCTAGCTTTTTTTCATAACTTTCAAATTTTTGTCATCCAAACAATGCTTGTAGCTCGGACTTCTAAAAAAATAAAATCTAATTTCTTATAAGTTAGAATAAGCTTATGTGTCAAACATGCCCTTACTATGTCATTTCTCATTTATATTAGCTATTTTAGTAACAGTTAAAACAACCAGTATTTTGAAATTAAAATGCAATAACATACAATTTTTGGAGATATTTTTAAGAAATATTACCTTTTGATTTGATTCGGTCATACTCCATCTCGGGTCCCAAAATAAATGTTCACAATTCTATTTTCATAAGCTCTATTTTGTTTTTCAATTGTTAACATAATCTTATTGGTTTACATTGTGATGATCCCTATTTTTTTTTAAAGCGTGCAAGCTAATAATAAACACTTTATTTGAGATGAAGAAGAGTAATTATGTGCAACGTTAAAAATAAAAATGCAAGAGCAAGTTCAATGAATAGAATTTGACATGACTATAAGATGTGACACGTCACTGTTATAATTTCAGACCAATTTTGTTTTGGCTCTCTTGTTCGTACCGTTCTCCATTGCCTTTATTCTCATTTCTTTTTTCGAATGTGTGGCATTTGGAAATGGGTGCATGTTTTTAAGAGATCCTAAAATTATCAATTTATCATGTTTTTGAGTTCTAGAATCTAAATTCTACAATACAAACTTTAAAAGATTGTCATTTAACGATTGATAATCAAGACGCAACAAAAAGAGTGAAAATCATCTTATAGCTTATGATAATTACTCAATTTGGCAATTAATCATTTTGTATTTCCGAAACCTCAAAGACGGCTATGAGTACTTGAGTAGCACCTGATAAGTTGTGGCTCATGTAGCTTACTAGCTAGTTTTGCTTTAAAACTCGTCAATGAACAATAATTTAAAGACCTTGTTAAGTCATGAAACTGAGGCTATAAACTTACGGACATGTGAATATTAGAGGATGAATATTCATTGATTTGTTTAAGTTGAAGCGTTAACTTTAAACTATGGCAATTTTAGACTCATTGGTAAATTATGGGTCAATTTGGTTAATATTTAGGAGGGGATGACTTTGTTGGGTCTCCTCCCCATTTTTTGGATGGGTCTAAATAGGTTTTTCAATATAACCTCCAATTGTGTAACAATTAACTAACGGGTATAGCGGGTAATTTTTTTTTCCCACCTCATTTCAGTTTTTTCATTTTTCACTCAAATAAAAAAAAAGTTTGGTGAAAACCCGATGGGTCGACCTGACCCGAGACCCATTTGACCCGGATCCGTTTAGACACATCCTTCTAAATGACCTATCTAGACCCGCACCCATCTAAACCCAAACCCATCTAAATCCGTGACCCGACCCGACCCATTCATTTTGTCACTTATAATAAATACATGCAGTTTTATAAATATTCACAAACTATATTATTTGTTAATCAAATATTATATCTACCAATTATAATCTCTATTAATTGAATTTGAGACTTATTTTTAGATAAATCAAAATAGTAAGTAGGATATATACTTTAAAAAATGGGACAACAGGAGTAATTGTTATAACTAAGATTAAAGGTTTCATTATATTACAAGAGGAAGTAATTGGTATTGTTAGACGACACACAAAATAAAATACATATCGATGATCAGTTCAACCTTACAATATTAGTCCAACATCCTTTTTTTACTATATACGGAGTACATATTTAGTTTTTCCTTTTTTGCCTAACAACATAGATAATTAGAAGTCCGTTTAATTTAGGTGTGGTTAATGCCAACATTAGATTTTCCTACAGTGCCATAATGGTGTGTTTGGTTTATGTAACATCCGCTTTCTGGGTCTAGTAGTTTTATGATATATTTCCTGACTTTAAATAATTATTTAATGTCTTAGGAAATAATATTGTTGGTTTACTTGAAAATAATATGTAAAAGAGTCTAAGGACTTATTGTGACTAGTGAATTATTAATTGTTTTAAATTAATAAAGTTGTAGGAACAATAAAATATTTGGATTCGCAAATGGTTTTCGGGTTCCAGACAATAGATTTATAAGGGGAATAAATTATGTTGTCTAATATTATAGTCGGTTTGGGAGACCGACCTAATATTCCTTCTTTCCCCAATTTTGTCTAGCTTCTTTTTATTCTTTAAACTCCAAACTTTAAAACCTAAAAACTAAGAATCATAAACCCAGTTTGAAATATAGATTTAAGCTGTGCTTTTGATCTTTGCTTCTTCTTTAACATCATCATCATCTTGCTATTTTGATTGTAAGTGTTCTTGATTATGATTCATAAACTTAATTGATTTCAATTGATTGAGTTGTTAAATTTGTATGAAAATTGAAGTCGGAAACTTGTTATATGGTGTTACAAGATGATATGTGATGCTTATTACTATATGTGATGAATTAAAACTGAGTTTGAAAGTTTTGGGTTTACATTTCGGGATTGGGGTTTTGAACAGGATCCAGGTTGCTGGTTCGGGGTTAGAACCCGGTTGATTCATGATCAAGCCAGCTGATTGTTTGTGTTTGGTTAGTACCCGGCGGGTACTAACCTAATCCGGCGGGTAGTGTGACTTTATGGGCGTACCCGGCTGGTAAAACAGGAAACCGGCGGCTCCTCTAGACTTTAAAACGAGACTATGTTCTGTTACCATAAAATGTAATTTACCCGGTTGCTTAATTTAGAACCCGGCTGGTGAGCATAGTACCCGGCGGGTACTGTGGATACCCGGCGGGTAGTGACCCAAAATATGTGATTTTCTGATTTTAAGCTTGGTATTTGTGTGTGTGTATATATATATATATATATATATATATATATATATATATATATATATATATTATATGTATGATTAAAGTATATAATACTTTAATGGATCATGTTATATAAATATGTCAAGATAATAATTGGAGATCCAGTATAGCCGATAATTGCAGTTCATTGTTGATGTTAGTTGATGCTATGTATTTGAGATAAGTTATATACTTATAAATGAAATGTTATAAGTATTACCATTTGATTATTATTTATCTTGTTGATATGGTATGTTGTGCTGGAAATTATGTACTGAATTATGTTATATCATTATATCATAAGTTCATTGTTATTAATGAGTTACTGACTTGTTATTCTATTTATTTCTCAGATTGTGAAAAGGCTCAGTGATATTAGACTACTGAGTGGACGACTGAGGTATTGGTGAGTGGATCTGTACCCTCAGTGTGATTTAGTTGTAACAGGTTTGGTTACAACGGGTAACCGTAGATTTTACTATTGATAGACTGTTAGTCTGATCTGATACATGTGATTATGTGCCACATGGCCTTTGTATAACACCCTTCCATTTAGATAATAAACAACAATATAATAATAACGACGCGGAAGCTTATATTTCAAAACATTACAATCAATGTTCATGTTACCCAAAATGTCAATAAACTTTTTCAAATCAAAGTACAAGACATTTCAACAACTGGGTGTTATTAAAACATTTCTATAATTATCAAAATAACATCAGAGTTACAGTCTGTCAAACATTCCCTCAATTCCAAACACTTCCTGCCCTGCCCAATATGTCCCATCTATTTTAACCTGCAGGAAGAACTGTGGTGGGGTTAGCATTAAGCTAAGTGAATGAAACTATAAGCAACAGTACAACCTAGCATAATAATCTGTTTACATCAAATAACAATAAACAGAAAATCAATCATTCACTCGACATCCGATCAATGTCAAGCTACACCAATCAAACATTATCAATCGTCATGAGGACCGGTGGCTCCTGAGATACCCTAATACCGGTTTGGTACTCAGGGAACCCTTATCAATCATCTGTATTGGCCTATACAGAATTACCGGTAACCAGTTGTTAATCACACACGACCTAGATCTCTAAACCAACATTTCAAGTTTCAAGATCTCCTGTCGTCTACAATAACAACCAAGTCCAACTGTCAAGTCAAGTTGACCTCAGAATCTTACATGCTAGCTCAAATAGCCAAGTAAGCAGACTACCAAACTAACATGGCAAAATATATCAACAGATGCATCATATAAAAGTAATACTATAAATTACTTGTTGTAAATCAAATCATTACAACTAAATCACACTGAGGTTACAGATCCACTCACCGAATACCTCAGACCTCTACTCAGTAGTCTAATATCACTGAGTCTTCTCCACATCTGAGAATCAATAAATCAAATATAAGTTAGTAATCCATATCAATACATAACTTATATCAATCTATTACATTAGGAACTTAACATAATTAATGTCACAATTACTAGTTCCTAATTGTATATTAGTTATTACCACATAACTATTATCATATATGATCCTATAACATATATCAAACACATTTTAATCAACAAGTAACAAACAAGGCAGAACTAGCCCACCAAGCCGCCGGCTTCCCTTAGAAGCCGTCGGCTTCCATCACTATGTGGTATATCCACTTTTAAATCCGAACTCAAAACTAGAAGCCGTCAGCCGAAGCCGCCGGCTTTAATCCGAAGCCGTCGGATTCCCTTTAGAAGCCGCCGGCTTCAATCACTCTAACCTGAATCCGCCGGATTTCCTGAATCCGACCGGATTCCCCAAATCACTCCAAGCCGCCGGCTTGAAGATGAAGCCGCCGGCTTCATCCATCGTTCCAGCCCAGGTACGAGCTGATCAAAACCCTAACTTACGGATTTTACCCAAAATCACCAAAAACACGATTTTAAACGGTTATAAACGACTACTAACATTGCATAATCAATATATAACCTTTATAACATGTTTCTAACATCTAAATTTCTCAAATCATCAATTTACCCAAATTCAATCATTCTTAAATACATCAAGAACACTTACTATTTGAAGAATCTGATTATGATAATCTGATGATTATGAAGTTTCACGAGGATCACAACTTCCTGATTTGATTTTTGGATTGATTTGGAGGTTTTCAGAGAGTTTCTGAGAGTTTTGGAATAAAAATGAATAACTTCCTAAAAAGGAAAGTTATATAAATAGAAACTTAAGTCGGTTCCTCAACCGACCTTCTATTATACGGGTATAATTTAATACCACATCTCAATCTATTGTCTGGAACCCGAAAACCATTTACGAGTCCAAACATTTTATTGTACCGTCAACTATATTAATTTACAACAATTAATATTTCACTTATCACATTGGAATATTTAACTCCTATTCCAATTATTTCAACTATTTCAAACAATATTATTCCCAAACACATTTAAATACATGTTTAAATCAAGAAATAATACATAAACAACTAGGTCCATTTCGAGGATGTTACAACTCTTCCCCCCTTAAAGAGATTTCGCCCCGAAATCTAACCTCACTCATTCAGTCTAATGTGATATAATCACATATATCTTAACATACATTTGTCCCCAATAGCAACTTACAACTATACTTATACTGTTTGAATTCTTTCCACATGCACATATCCAAATGTACATGCTTCTATCTTTTCCTATGCACACATACAGTGCATCTAATCAATATCATCAATCAGATATATCTTATAGGCAACCACTTACTTCAACAAGTGAAACCTACAATCATTTAGACGACAAGTGAAACCTAACATCACTTAATAGGTTTATACAATCAGAAATTAGCAATGTGCTAAAATCTTTAACCTATACAACTGTTCACCTCTGTTAACAATAAAACAGTAACCATAATATCACAACAATGGTTATTAAACCACAATGTACCTAGCAACACTGAAATATAATTTAGCTCACAACCAACAATCAGTCTAATCTACAAATTATAATCTTAAATCTCTACCATCAAAGATCTGAGATTCAAATCTAGGTCAACTTTTCATCCAAAAGTTTCATACCTATACTCTTTTGAACAACCTATCATATTTACATATCACTATCACTATCATATGAAGTCCTTAATAAGCAAAGCAGAGGTCACACTCAGTAGGTAAAACTACAATCAACAAGTACTTTGCTCAATCAACAATAGTACCACAATCAAATATTACCTACATTCAACCAACCTCTACATTGACTTATTTCTGCTTGTAACTCTTTTCATTACAATCTATCAATTGTCAACAACAACAATTTACACATCCAATAATCACAACACTAATGATTATACACTACAGTATACCCATCAATACTTACTATGCATCTTCAAAGTCTAACTAACCATCAAGTTAGAACTTATTTATTACTTAAACTGGTAAGACATCAATAATCTTCTCTTAGCAACCAGTTATTTCAATTCAACTTTACAATCTTAAACTACTAATCACAAGCAATTAGAAATTATACAACTTTAATCACATAATCACTTAGTACTACATCCCATCAATATAGCAACTAAGTCAGTCTTAATCAATATTATAATACTACAACTCAAGTATCACAATATCACAATGTGCTACTTTCCAACACATTTCTAATACAATCTACATCAAGTTAATCACAATTAACTGACTTTCACATATCTTATGGCACATTTTAATTCATTCTATTAAAACTTGTCATGCCATTTATTATCATGTATACTACACATATATACTTATACAATTTCAGATATTCTCTAAAATGGACACATACACAACAATTCCATTTCATTCTATATACTAGGCCATTCAGACTGTTAAAGCATTTATCAAGCCTTCTTAATACTACTATTCATCACATATCCATACCACAGGACATGGAACAATTACCAATTCTATGTTTCACTTATATACATACCACTTTGTATATAACTTAAACATTTCATTCTAAACTTCCAAGAAAAGTTTAGTGAATACAACCATCACCTATCAATTTCAAGGTTTCCCTTACTCTAACACCTTCAGTTATACACACATCAGGTTCTCAACCCCAAAGTTCAAATAATCATTATTCTTAAACTATCAATATATTGATCATTACACTAAATCTCATACCTGATTTCTTAAGATATGAACAATCATCCAATTCATATTCCTCATTTTATCAATAAAGATCAACTAGATCTTTAATACAGTCTAATCCTAGATATACTATCATATCCTTTCTTATTTGGATCTAATCCCAATTTGCCACTTTATCACCTATTTCATTTGTATACCATCAACAAATAACCAAAGAATCCATTCAATTCTTTCAATACTTAAGTAATCCACCATAAGGTATCAATCAACCTAGGCAACTATTAATAATAACTTCCAATTATTTCTTATTTCACATTCTTACCCAATCAAAGCTATCATCGCAAGCTTCATACACTGATAAGATTTTCTTATCACATTACTAATCAATGTGATTTAATTATTCTAACATATCTTAGCAAATTATAACTGTCATATCAAACAATGACTTCATATCTGTATAATTCTTCAACACATATTCAGTTCAAATATTAAATATTACTTAACTGAATACTCAATTTTACTTAACACTATTTCAATTACTTAATACTAGCTTTAAGTAATAACTCAAGTCTCACAAACTTAGACCATTCATCTATCTCCTTTGGATCTTACAAGACCCATCTCAACATAATTTGACTAATCAAGGAATTCAATCATATTCCTCACAATCATAACAGTACAATCTATGTTAGACTATTTCACACACACAGTTAACTACATGTCAACTCTGGTTTCAATCAACCAATCAATAAAATTCCCTAACTGCTTTTCTCAAGTTTGACCCAAACTCAAACCAATCACAAGCAATTAATTTTATACACAATTCTCTATTAATGGTTTGACTTTCAAAGTTAACATACTATCAATATTAACTCACAACAAACCATTTCTTCTTATATGCCCACTTTCAAGCATATATTTCAAATTATTACATTCAATAATCTTATCAATCCTTCACAAGGACAAGGTCAACCTACGTCAATCTTGGCTCCATACAAGCTATTTCATATTGTATGTTTACTTTCAAACATAGACCTCACATTATTACATTCAATAATACTAGAAATTCCTCAGGCAAGACAATACCATCATGTCTCAACTTTGGCTTCATACAAGCCAAACACCAAATAGTGATTCATTTAAACACTATTAAATCCACCTATAGACAATTTGACACAATCAGTCACAACTACATTTTCAACAAAATCAAATTAGTCAACTAGGTTTATCATCAAAACCTCTATCAATGACTATTATTATTTACACTCTCACCTTTACATTCTAAATGTTACAGTTCTATCAACCAACTGTTTTCTTATCAAAACAACTATTAAACCACTTAGCATACTCTCATGCTCAGTTTTCTAAATCACATTACATTTCTTTTATACCAAGTAGCCTCAACAAGTTCATGTGACACAACATAATATAACAACGGTGATCAGGCGTTGCAAGATTATGTTCTTCACAATCCATTCTCAGACTACTCTACATTATAATTATCAATATGACCTACTCTTATCTCATGTATGTATTAAATACTTCATGATTTCAAATCAATCATAATCTATTTAATAGTTCCTATCAGCTGATACATACTCAAAATCAGCTTACTACTTACATATTCAACCTTACATATGTAAGCCATCTCACATACACACAATGTTCTAATTTTCAACAACTGAATTACTCAGTATATCACTTATCTGAAACCTCAAACACATGATAACTCATCATCATTGTTTCATTACTTAACACTAATCAATGTCCCTATTTACTTCCAAATTCAGGACACATCTTAATTAATTATCATCACTTTGACATATGCTATACCATCAAGCATCACTGTCACAACAAGCCTACTCAATCATGTTACTATAAAACATTTCATTTATTAATTTACAATTAACCAGAAAGACCTATCACTTTCTCAATCAATTTAGCTTTATCATAAGCTATATTTCTCATAAACCTATCATTTTGTTGGTTTATATCAAGTGTTTAGCTATAATCCTAATACATCATATAGCCACATAAACACATATTTTCTCAAATAGCAGTCATTCTCAAATCAAATGACACCACTATCCTTAAACAGGATTCAAATCACACCTTGTGATCAATCTACTAATATAATACTATCAATTATTTTGTCTCACCAATAAAGACACTCCTTAGGTTCCAACATCAATCATGTTAAACCTTAATCAACTCTTTATCTACTCATTTAATCACATTTCTGCATTTTCAATTCAATCAGAAATAACCACCACAATGAGTATCCCATTCAATACCTCTATCCTCATGTCAACCTATAACAATCATTAGTTGACTCAAAACTGGGGAATCATATCAGTCTGACTCAATTAACTTTATAACAAAGCTTACTCAACATAACAGAGTAAACAATTCAAGTTAATGTAAATTAACATAGGCTTATCGAAGATTACCTGACAAATCTTAAGCCAAGAATTCGTCTCTGCAATCAAAACAACAGCTTCACAACTTGTTAAGGGTTAGTACATACTCAACTAATCACTTTTTCACACATTCACTAATCAACTAAACCCACACCCACTGGAATGTTTGACTCAACTCAATCACAGTTCAGGATTGAACAATCTATCATGCTCAACTCGCCCAAACTATTGCTCTGATACCAACTTATAACACCCTTCCATTTAGATAATAAACAACAATATAATAATAACGACGCGGAAGCTTATATTTCAAAACATTACAATCAATGTTCATGTTACCCAAAATGTCAATAAACTTTTTCAAATCAAAGTACAAGACATTTCAACAACTGGGTGTTATTAAAACATTTCTATAATTATCAAAATAACATCAGTCACAGTCTGTCAAACATTCCCTCAATTCCAAACACTTCCTGCCCTGCCCAATATGTCCCATCTATTTTAACCTGCAGGAAGAACTGTGGTGGGGTTAGCATTAAGCTAAGTGAATGAAACTATAAGCAACAGTACAACCTAGCATAATAATCTGTTTACATCAAATAACAATAAACATAAAATCAATCATTCACTCGACATCCGATCAATGTCAAGCTACACCAATCAAACATTATCAATCGTCATGAGGACCGATGGCTCCTGAGATACCCTAATACCGGTTTGGTACTCAGGGAACCCTTATCAATCATCTGTATTGGCCTATACAGAATTACCGGTAACCAGTTGTTAATCACACACGACCTAGATCTCTAAACCAACATTTCAAGTTTCAAGATCTCCTGTCGTCTACAATAACAACCAAGTCCAACTGTCAAGTCAAGTTGACCTCAGAATCTTACATGCTAGCTCAAACAGCCAAGTAAGCAGACTACCAAACTAACATGGCAAAATATATCAACAGATGCATCATATAAAAGTAATACTATAAATTACTTGTTGTAAATCAAATCATTACAACTAAATCACACTGAGGTTACAGATCCACTCACCGAATACCTCAGACCTCTACTCAGTAGTCTAATATCACTGAGTCTTCTCCACATATGAGAATCAATAAATCAAATATAAGTTAGTAATCCATATCAATACATAACTTATATCAATCTATTACATTAGGAACTTAACATAATTAATGTCACAATTACTAGTTCCTAATTGTATATTAGTTATTACCACATAACTATTATCATATATGATCCTATAACATATATCAAACACATTTTAATCAACAAGTAACAAACAAGGCATAACTAGCCCACCAAGCCGCCGGCTTCCCTTAGAAGCCGCCGGCTTCCATCACTATGTGGTATATCCACTTTTAAATCCGAACTCAAAACTAGAAGCCGTCAGCCGAAGCCGCCGGCTTTAAGCCGAAGCCGCCGGATTCCCTTTAGAAGCCGCCGGCTTCAATCACTCTAACCTGAATCCGCCGGATTCCCTGAATCCGACCGGATTCCCCAAATCACTCCAAGCCGCCGGCTTGAAGATGAAGCCGCCGGCTTCATCCATCGTTCCAGCCCAGGTACGAGCTGATCAAAACCCTAACTTACGGATTTTACCCAAAATCACCAAAAACACGATTTTAAACGGTTATAAACGACTACTAACATTGCATAATCAATATATAACCTTTATAACATGTTTCTAACATCTAAATCTCTCAAATCATCAATTTACCCAAATTCAATCAAAATCAAATTCTTAAATACATCAAGAACACTTACTATTTGAAGAATCTGATTATGATAATCTGATGATTATGAAGTTTCGCGAGGATCACAACTTCCTGATTTGATTTCTGGATTGATTTGGAGGTTTTCAGAGAGTTTCTGAGAGTTTTGGAATAAAAATGAATAACTTCCTAAAAAGGAAAGTTATATAAATAGAAACTTAAGTCGGTTCCTCAACCGACCTTCTATTATACGGGTATAATTTAATACCACATCTCAATCTATTGTCTGGAACCCGAAAACCATTTACGAGTCCAAACATTTTATTGTACCGTCAACTATATTAATTTACAACAATTAATATTTCACTTATCACATTAGAATATTTAACTCCTATTCCAATTATTTCAACTATTTCAAACAATATTATTCCCAAACACATTTAAATACATATTTAAATCAAGAAATAATACATAAACAACTAGGTCCATTTCGAGGATGTTACACTTTGGGCATATGTGATGCTAAAGAGGTCAACAAGGGTTGGGCTTGGTTGCTATTGTTTGACCGACGGAGGGTTCTTTGTACATATCGTTAATAGGAATCTTAGTCGTGTGGGAGAATAGTAACAGGCTATCGGTAAACCGCTGTATTGGCCTACAGCTCAGTGGGGTTTATAAGTGTTGCTTGAGGGCCACCCGGGCTTCAGGGCGCCTCAAGGACCACCGATCCTCTTTGATATATGTGTGTTTACGATTATTTGTTGTAGACAGATTTTGTTATGCTAAGTTGTGCTGATGGCTATAGTTTCATTCACTTAGCTTCGTGCTAATCCCCCACATTACTTCTTGCAGATTATGATTAGATAACGGGCTGTGCAAGAAGTTGTTGACTTATATTGAATGTCTGACGACCAGGCGTTTACTCTGATATCTGATTTGTGTAAAGCAGTGTAGTTTTCGGAATTATATAACCCCCAGATGTTATGATTCAAATTTACAGGGTTAAAACCTATTTGTATATGGTTTGAAACGGTATGACTTTATTTATATATAATATGAAATGGACGTTTTAGACTTACGCTTCCGATGTAAAATATATTAAATAATGTTACGAAAGATGGGGTGTTATAGTTTATGAGATTGTGAATGAAATAATGGTTTCATTTTCATTGAAAGTGATGATTGATATATTTAATTTAAAAATTTGGAAATGAAATCGTATGGAATCGCTTCAGTCGTAAGCTCATTGTCATCAGGTCACCAACTTCATTGACCTTCCGGCACTGGGTAGGTGTTAGCCCCCATATGTGGTCTTACGACTTTGCGGAGACATGTGTTTTTGGTAAACAGTCGTTTGAGCCTGGTCACTGCGACCTTCTTTGTGAGGAGGCACCTCTTCTCCCGAAGTTACATGGCTATGTTGCTTAGTTCCTTAGAGAGAGTTGTCTCGCACCCCTAGGTATTCTCTACTTACCCACATGTGTCGGTTTCGAGTACAAGTACCCTTTTATTGAATGTCGTTCGAGCTTTTCCCGAGAGTATGTCATTGGTTACTTCAGGGCTCCAAATCCATTCATATACAAATTAAAAACTAGAAATAATAAATACAACAAATAAATTTATGGATACGTCAAGTTTGTACTACCTATACAATTGTTAAATCTCACATTAAAAACACATCATAACTTGTCAAGTTTGTACTACTTGTACAAGTGTTAAATCTCACATTACAAACACATCGTAACTAAACTTTGTGACAAGAGTACATTTTTTGTTATATTTGTTACTTTCCTTTAAAAATCTATAACCATGGTAATTACAAGCTTCAAATCAAACACCCCATAAATTGTGTAGTTGGTAAATATAATTAAAGGTAAATGGGTACAAATCTGAAAATTGTATGGGCTGACATGTTTCACAGATTATAACCATGGCCCATGGAAATTAGTCGGCCCTCTTAAAAAGCCTTCTTTGAAACTTGAATGGGCTTACATGTTACAAATCACAAAGTATAAATAAAATCTCGGACAGAATAAAATACAGCTATGAGTCTGTGTCTGTGCTGGCACAATAAAAAGGAAACAAATCTCAGCCCCGGATCTAATTTAATCCAACGGCCAGATTTCACGATCCGTGTACTCTATTCTTATTGGCTGATAATAACCCGTCCAAACTTGTGTGTATAAATACACTCACCATTCTAAATTTATTACCAGATCAACTTTCCCTCTTCGTTACATTCAGCAATTTCTCACAATAATTATATTTCTCTTCTCCGGAATCAATGGCCGGACGTGGTAAAACCCTAGGATCTGGAGTCGCAAAGAAGGCCACTTCAAGAAGTAGCAAAGCCGGTCTTCAATTTCCGGTAGGTCGTATTGCTCGTTTTTTGAAAGCCGGCAAGTACGCCGAACGTGTCGGAGCCGGAGCTCCGGTCTACCTCGCTGCCGTCCTCGAATACCTCGCCGCCGAAGTAAGTTCCGTCGATTAATTTCTATCATTTACATGATATATATGTGTGGGATTGTGTGATTGAGAAATCTAGGGTTTCGTCAAATTTTGGGACTTTTTATTAATTCTGAAATTGATGATATCCAGGTTCTTGAATTGGCCGGAAACGCTGCGAGAGATAACAAGAAGACTAGAATTGTGCCCAGACACATTCAATTGGCGGTTAGGAATGATGAGGAATTGAGCAAGCTTCTTGGTGACGTCACCATTGCTAACGGCGGTGTTATGCCAAACATCCACAACCTGTTGCTACCAAAGAAGGCTGCCGGTTCATCAAAACCATCTGCTGATGATGACTAGAGAGTTATAAAGAACTGAGATGCATGTAATTTGTGTTAAACTCTTGATGGTTTGTGGTGGTGGCGGTTAGGGTTCCAATACAGGGTTTGTGGCGGTTAGGTTTTTAATCTTAGGGATAGGGTTTCTGTTAGATACTATTATGTTTATATCTGTTAAATTTTAATGATAAACGCTGTTGCACTCAAGATTATGAGTATGGTTATATTTCTGCAATGTCTATTGTTCTTTTATTAAAACATCATTTGTTGAATCGTGATGTATTAAAGTGGTGGATTCTTGTATATCTCTTAGATTTGATACATTAAATGCCAAATTTATTGTAAATGCGTCTTTTTGTAAATGTTTTATTAATTGCAAGTGATTTTAACACTTGTATGTGTAGTTCTTTAAGATGCACAAGTATAGCGTGGAATCAAAGTGATGCGAGTTTGCAAACTAGCATCAAACAGTTGATTTAGAAAGTTAAGTGATCACGTATGTCGTAACAAGTATTATGGTAAAGGCATGAAATCACATTATCTCAGGCCTCAACTTTGGATACAAGATTGCTGAAATTTGTACATTAATACTGGCTTTGCTGCAGAAGTTATGTTCCCATGATCTGGGTAAGTGTTTGAGAATGAGTAACTTTAGATTCTAAGAAACAGAGTTTCATTAATAAGAACCTTAAGTGCATTGATGGGAAGAATCAAAGTTTCCCTCTATATACTAAATATACATGCACTGCTGTGCAATACTGTTATACAAAAGATGCTTGGGTCTGGTCTGTCCTTGTTTCGCGTTATAATGTTATAATTCAAAGTCAGATCTTGATTTGAAAAGAAGTGGCAGTTGGACTTGTTACGTCTAGAGACTCGTAAAAACTTGATTACTTGAGCCATCCAGAGGGCAGGCACATTAAAAGGTCTACATTTCAAACCTCAGTTTCTCCAGAAACAATGTAGTTCCAGCCTCTCCCGTATGATAATCAATTATCACAAGGAAGTGTTGAACCGATTTTAGAAGTCTACTGTGAAAAACTGTTGCAACCTACAAACAACCCAATAATCTGCAATAGTTAAGAGTAGAAGTGACCATCTCAATTGTTCAACCTTCACTTATGAATGGGTTGACTTAGGAATGTGTTGAAAAGTGAAATCAGTCTTTTATTTTATGCATGTAATCCTCTATAATCATTTTTACTCCATGATCTCGATTAAGATTGTAGTTGATTATAAATATGATAGTTTTGCAAATACGCATAACTTTTATTTCGTGTGCAAATATAGAAAATGAGCGGGGAAGTTGTTGCCCGCCTTCCCACCCATGGTTAGAAAACTTAAATGAATTATGATAAAAATTTTCAGGCAGTGGACTTATGACATTTTTTTTGTTTTAATCAGTAGTTAATCTCAAGTGTAGTGTTCTTTATCTCTACGTTATTCTGGATTTTCGCAAGAACATTGGACTAAGTATGTCAGTAAGGGTCAGTGTCAGGATACCTGGTTTACATGATGAAAAACCTGTTGACTAATCATCATCTTCGGTAGAAGTAGAACAATGCACTAGATCATGAGAAGGGGCTTGGTAGCTGGTGCTGCATAGGCCCTTCACTTGAGAACGCATTCTGTTCATCCTTACTAGAACTAGGTTGCGGATCATCATTTTTTGGAGTCCCTAAAGATGAGTCCTCTCTCTTCTTTGGAGGTTTAATAGGAGCAGCCTGAATCTCTTTACATACCTTTTCCAAAATAATCAAAAAATCACGTACAACCGAGAATAATCTTAACCCTTCATCCTTCCCAGAGTTTCCATGAAAGTAATCTGCTGTACTTTTCATAAGAGCCATTATTCTCTTTTCTTCCTCAAACATCCACGAGATCTCCTTCTCAGCATTCTCAACAAAACTTGACAAAATAAGCCAAAATTCATCAGCTTCTGCATCTTCTGATTGTTCCTCCAAAATCTTCATATCTGTATTTAAAGATTCGCGGGCTTTCACAAGCCCATTGCCAAGTTTTGATATCGAACTGGTCAATCCATCAGCATCAATAAGTGCTGCTTTTGTTACATTCTCGAGCTCACTACTCAAATCTAACACTACCTCAAGCCCAAGTTTGCAATAATGTTCGTCTGATTCTTCAGGAGAAGGCTCACGAAGAAGATCTTCAGTTTTGATGCTACAAATTCTTTTGCCCTCTTTGGCTGCCCGCACCGCTCTTATACCTTCACCCCGCATGATCTCCTGAACAACAAAGTGTAGGAGAGTTGTTTTTCCATCGACTCCTTTGACGTCTGAGAGTTTCAAGAGGGTGTCAAGTTTGAAAGCTTTTGCACTGCCACGGAACGTTCCAACATTCATACGATTCCCTGTTTTTAGAACAGCTTCCAAGAGTTTGAGGAACAAGCGGCTTTTCTTAAGTTCTACACACGCCGCCTATAAAGTTTTGTGAAAAAGCCTAAAGTTAGTCAACAAAAACAAGTCTTTTATTCAAATTGTTATATTTAAAGGTGAGAAAATGGGTGGATCAGGTGAGTTACGCAAAGAGTTGTAATAAGTTCAGCTTAAAAAAAGTCATTTTAAGTATGAGACGGGTCAAGTTGACCCACACAAGTTTTTTTGTTCATTTCACATATATTGTTCGATATCATACGAGGATTATATTGTTAATCGGAAGCCTGTAAGCATTAAGTATGTGTGATGACTTTCAAATGCAATCTCTTTCACCCATTTCTCTTATGGCTGCTTTCTTTTACCTACTAGGGGTAAATCCTTCTATAAGTAGATGGATCGGAATAATCGGATATCCCAACTCTACATGTAATAGTAGTAGATGCAATAGTTCAGAGTTAACCTCTAAAGTTTCAAAGGATTCTTTGATGTTTGCTTCCTCATCTTGAAGTGTGCACATGAATAGTAAAGATTCTAGCCTTTTAAATGCATATGGTATTTCCACCAGAACTTTTAAAAATCGTTCTGCAGGTCCAAGCCGACTAAGATCCCCACCATATAGCCTCAGTTTCAGTTCTTCTTCACTAGTCGGTGCCATTTTTAGCAAGGTTTGTACGATTTCTATGGGAAGCTCATTTCCTGATTCAACTCATAGAGATTAGCAATGCCTTCATATGCTTCAAATCTCATCAAGATTACACCTTTATTAAAAAATTATTAAAACAGAATCATAATTCACTTTATAACTCGGGCTTGGGATCAGGCTTAGCCGCTTAGACTCGGCTAAAACACACCCTTCGAAAGAGAATTAATAGCAGAAAGAGGGAAAGAATTACCTTCTATAAGTGCAGCAGAAACTTCTTCTGTTGTCACATTTAATGCTTTTAAAAGAATAGATAAATTTTGTGCCTTCTTTGGATCGATAATTTTAACGAAATGTGCTGGGGATTCTTTTCCAGGGGCATTCTTCGTGTCCTGATCTTTGTTTTTATCAGGCCCTTGATATCCAAATAAACTTTCAATCATTTCTTCATTGAACCTATTGATTAGGACATACATCATGTTCTGAATTTTATATATATATATATATATATATATATATATATATATATATATATATATATGCAGCAATAGAAAAAAAAAACTTACTGAAACGATCCTGATTTAATCTTATCCCAAACCATTTGTTGATCCCCTTTAGCCATAACCTTATCCCAGAAGAATGGCTTTAACTTAGCTTTAGAAGTATTAGCTTGTTCTGCACGACGATGAAGTCTGATGCTTGCACCTAACCGCCGAGGAGGTGGTGGGGGTCCCACTGCATTCCCTTCAGGTTTGGGCGGTGGTGGAGGTGCTCCGACAGTAGGCGGTGGTGTTGGAGGTGCTACACCAGCAGGTGGTGGCATGGGAGGTTCTTGTCCAGATGGTGGAGGTGGTGGTGGCGGGGGTGGTTGGTCAGCAGGTGGGGTGGCAGCAGCTGAAGGACCGGCGGTGGTAGGAGAGGGAACATGAGAAGCTTCAGTGACAAGTGGCTGCCGTTGAGAAGATTCCGCCACTCTAGGAGAAGGCTTTGGAGACGAATCTGTCCCTCCTACAGGAGAATCCGTCTTTCCAGCAGAAGATCGTATAGGTGATTCCGTCTTCCCAACATGCCGCAAAGATGATTCCGCCCTTACAGCTCTAGGCTTCAAGGTATGTCGTAATGACGATGTTACCCTTCCAGCCGGAGGGTGAAGGGTAGGATCTTTCACATGTGGATTATCAACGTCACCTGAATCAACACAGACTCTCGCATCCCCATCTTTCTGCCCGTATGGTTGATTCTCAGTATTCCCATCTTCTCCCTTTGATGATTTTTTTGTACCATCTGAAAGTTCAACGCTGACCCCATATCAGAAAAACTAAAATGGAAACAGAATATAACGAAAACGGAATTTGATTTATGTAATGCTAGTTGCTAACTTACTCATACTTAAGCTGAGAAGAGGCTTTTCATCATTTTGAATGCCAGCACTACCATAATTCCTAATATAACAATAAAATAAAAGGCCAGCAAGAGAAAGTGTCAAGACTGCAGTAACAACTACCGCAACAATAACAGTTCCTTGGGTAACACCGCCTTCAGCCAACCTACGTCTTCTATGAGTATCAATCGGCTTGTGTAAGAACGACAATAAATACTCTACATACCAACCTCTAGTAAGTTTATCTTTCCTGGATTTGGATAAAACAATTCGTTTATCTCTCAAGCATTCTAGTATAATTTTCTTAACATAAGGATCTTGAAGATTTATAGCTTTCAATATCCGCTCTTTTCCTTCATGGGTTTTATCACTGCCACAATACTGAAGATCTTGAAAATCCTCCATGGAATAAACCAATTCTGCTCCGCAGTTCACCCATAATAGTTCTGCCTGCAGTCAACCAATTTCATCAGTACTTCCATCAAACTTTAGCACAAAATGTAACTCTAAGTAGGTATAAAACTACATGAAAAATGACACAGGTTTTACCAGTGTGGGCAGGGTCTAACATCAGCCTTACACAAACCACCTTGATATCAGTCGTGACACTTAAAAAACAAAATTTTTGGTCTAGCCCAATAACTTATTGACTTCTTATCTTAACTTTACAACCAATCAATCATGGTGAAAGAAAATAAAAACTCTTAATTTTGCTTCTGTGAACTTATAAGGTGCTTAAACTTCTATCTTTCTATCCATGTAGAACGGTGGTTACAAATTACCTAATTTCTAAAGCATTAAGGCTTCTATACAGTTTAACAAGAAAGTAAACTTGTCAGGGCAGTTTAAGCATTCTAAAACATTTACGGGTGTTGATATTTCCATCATGATTTTTGATAGATCCACCATAATGTATAACTATTTATTCATATGGTGGTGGATCTATCAAAAATCATGTTGGAAATATCAATACCCTTTACATAAAAGCGTTCACATAAGTCTATTTACAAACACTCGGTGTGCACTATTATAAACACAGAGCATTTCAAAATCTGTAAGATAAATGAAGCTCAAAAGTAAGAGCAGAAGTTAAATACCGTGTCCTCATCCATGGTGTCGCCCCAATCGATTCGATTGTCGATAGACATTTGCTGGCCATCTCTGTCTGAATCTACTGCTTCTACCAAAGGGTAAATTAAAAGTATAATTGTCATAATTGAAATCACCCCTTTGGCGCCCATTTTGAATCAAAACATCAATCCGAATCATTTCATCAAGCGATAAATTATCAACCGTAATAGCATGACACCAATAAGCATTGATCATTGCCTAACCCTAGCTCAGATTTTCTTCAATTAATCAAACAATGTCTAAAATTAGGGCATAAATCCTAAAATACCTAACCTCAATTCGTATGAATAACTAACAAAATGACTCAAAATTTCGAGCAAAACCTAAATAGGCTTTGATTTCCGATTCATATAGTTTCTTCACGCCCCCATAAAAACTTAATCAATGTAGGACGGGGACGTATTTGAGATGTAACAGAGCTAGGTCAATTATTTCATGAACAAATGTTAATAAGCACGGCGGTCGTAATTACGAGCTCGGCGGTGGTAGTTAGGAGCGGTGGCCGGAAACTGTATAATGGTGCGAATCCGATTGTGTTGTCCTGAATCCTGATACGTGCGTTATAATATTTTCCCGCAATTTGCAATGGTACGTAAACTTTTGGAGCCAGATTTGTTTCAAGTTGGTTTATTATATTTATTTACTACGTAATATTTAATTTAATTAATAACTTAGGGGAGGGTGGGTTAAAATGAGAATAGGAATTTGTGTGAGGATGAGAGAACTAATGATATCAAGCCATGTGTACAAAGAGAATGTTCTACATGTACAAAACCCATTTAACTCCAACATCAATTATCTCACAAACGACAAATCCAAAAATTATGAAAATTGCACCATTAAATTCAGCGTTTTCCCCTCTTCGATTTGCCGTCCCTCAAGGAATACTTTCGACGAATTTTTTTTTTTTCATTTTTTTGTTGGGTTTCACATTTACTAACACATGTGTTACAGTGTTGCGTTTAGGGTTTAGGGTTTGGGGTTTAGGGGTTAGGGTTTGGGGTTTGGGGTTTCGCCCCCGAAACCCCAAACCTCAAACCCTAAACTCTAAACCCTAAACCCCAAACCCTAAACGCTTTACAAAACTCTAAACCCTAAATCATACTCCCTCCGTCCCAAATTAAGTGTCCTGGTTTGACTTTTTGAGTCTTCCTTTTTCAACTTTGACCTTAAAATTTTTTATTTGTGTTATATAATACTTGATGCAAAATATATGTATGGATTGGATTTTAAATATATTTTCATTGGTATAATTTTCATTGGTATAATTTTCATTGGATTTTAAATATATTTTCATAAAGTAATATATAACACAAACAAAAATATTTAAGGTCAAAGTTGAAAAAGAAAGACTTCCAAATCTGATACAGGACACTTAATTTGGGACGGAGGGAGTACTAAACTCTAAACCTTAAACCCTAATAAACCCTAAACCATAAACCCTACTAAACCCTAACCCAACTAAACCCTAACCCTAACCCTAACCCTAACATTAACCACAAATTAAATGTATATCAAAATACTAACACATGTGTTACTAATTTGTAAAACCCACCAAAAAATGGAAGAAAAAAAAAATTGTCGAAAGTATGCCTTGAGGGACGGCAAATCGAAGAGGAGAAAACGCTAAATTTTATGGTGCAATTTTCATGATTTTTCGACTTACCGTTTGTGAGATATTTAATTTTAAAAAATGTGAAGGTGAGAGAATAAAGTGACATATTGCATAAATCTATTGGTTCCCTCATTCTCACTCAAAATTGGTGTACTCATTTGAACCTTACTCTTTTTAGATAATATGAAAATTTTGGTCGATGTTGAATTTTGTAGTTAATATATTTCTTAAAACGTACAAATGAAAACAAACATGAACAAGAAAAGTTATAACACTGAAAGAGTGAAAGGTCTATCATTAGTGTCGTACTAACGTATTTATATCGGCATAATACGTGGACTAACAAAGTGAGCTAGGAAGTGTTTTCTCTTCAAAAATCTTATCAAAAGAGCCAGCTTCGTTCTCACGTATCTCACCTAAGAAAGGATATAGATGTTGAGGATTGACCTAAGGGAGGTCATGGATACTTGTTCTTAAGCTAGCTTATCTTTGCGTCGTGCTTATTACCCCAAAAGTTGCAAACGATTTATTGTTATCATAGCTAGAACTTAAGTACTTCATGCGCTGGAAAATAAAATGCCATTTAGAGCTAAAGCGTTATTTGGGTAACTATGTGTTCTTAATTCGTATTATATATATACTACTTTACTACTTAAGTAACAAAAGGGGATGTAGCTCAGATGGTAGAGCGCTCGCTTAGCATGCGAGAGGTACGGGGATCGATACCCCGCATCTCCATGTACAATTTTTTAAACCTCAAACTCACTCTATGCTTTTGTTGCAGAATACTTATTGATTAACATCATCATGTTGTTTCATATTATTACTAAAAACTTCCTACATGACTTGAGATGAACTCTAGGATCTTTGAAACTACAAGAGCAGGGAGACAATTAATCATTACGGATCGGAAGTAAAGAAAGGCTATTTGGGCTGTTCAGTTGTCCGTGTTGCTCATCACGCATATTTGGGCTGTTCAGTTGTCCGTGTTGCTCATCACGCAATGCGAGAGGGCCATTTAGTTATCATTGGTTTATGTCTTATTTTCAACTGATTGCCACGTAAAGCCATTACACCCTGCATAAGTGTCACTGGGCAGAACTTCAAACTACTTGTTTATTTGGAAAATTGGAAGCAGTCTCGTTGTAAACGGTAGTCAATAAATAATAAATACATGGTTTGGATGATCAAGACTTAAAGAGTGATGATAACAGTATGTAACTATGTATGGATCATTACAAGTTCCTATTTTATATATATGCTAATAATCAACCAAATGTGGTATCTCTATCATTAAATAACACAATTCACAATGAAATGCAAGGTGATTGAATATACTTTGCAATCATGGTACATACATACATTTTCATGCCATTACAAGGTTTACGCCATTTTAGTCATAACTTCTTGAAGAATAACCGTTGTGTCATTATACAATGATTCTGTCTGGGGAAGATCTTGTTTTCTTACCGCATCTTCTAGCTGTCAAAATAATCATCAATCATCCATATGTCACAAATAGATACATTTTGGCTTTTGAGGTCTTAGACTGCCCATGTATCAGAACCCGAAATTTATTTATGTGCACTATGACTATAGAATTAGTTACCTTTTCGACAGTATTGAACAGTCTATTCGCAAGATCGATGAGTGGAGGCTTAGCATCAGGAGAGGCAGCAGTGATCACTTTATCAAAGTCAAAGTACATGAACGTTGACTTTAGGCGAAGATACTTTCTAACATAATTCCATGCATCTTCCCCTATCAAATCGCCCAATGCCAGAAGATCAAATGCATACTTCTTTAGCCGAAATTGCCTTCCTTTAGTCCCTATATCGGCTATATACACGCCCGTCTTTAAGAATGATCGTGTGCCCGTTTCCACATTATTAATCACTATAACAAGTAAATGGATTTTGTCAAACAAAATGGACCCAACTTGATTTTAAAAGTCACATAAAATTCAACCGAAAAATTGATTGGAATTCCTTAATAAAAATATGTCTAGTGCTTTATGATCAACTGGGCATAAATGAAAAGGTTTTACTTTAAAAGTCAAAGTCAACATCTTTTGTTCGAAAACAATTGTAGTAACTATCAAGAGAGGGATACTAAAGAGTTACTATTTGAAGCTCGTGGTATCGGAATGGGTCCATTGAGCCAGTAACCATTGTCATCGGCTAGTGAGACCGCAACATTAGAACTTGCAAATAGTCCAATAGTGCCAATGCCTAATGCCAGTCTTCTTGTTGGTTTCAATGGGTTGTTTTGACTTTCCTCCACTTTGTTTTCGACCAAACGGGCAGCAATTACATCTGCGCGGGGGTTCCTATCACCGGAAGTCTTTGGGACGGCCGGAAAAGAGGCGAAAATTTGCTTCAAGTTTGCCATATGAGCCATGGTTGCAGTGTGTGATAAGTTGATAAGAGTAGTATGGGTTTTGAGGTATCCTGAATGCAAAAATTGATGGGCTTTACTGGCCACGAAATAGTCATCCCAAAACAAAGGGTATATACGTAATTTACTCTTATATCAACCTGGATTACCTTTGCACATATCATCTTCTAAAGTTTATAACAAATTATTGTTAATTTGAAATGTAACATCAACTTATTAGTTACAAGTTAAACCAAAAACGTACTCCTCTAACATTTTTTTATTTTTATTTATTTATTACGATATAGTTAAGCAAATACCAATATAAAATACAAGTTTGTTTATAAGTATATATGATATATGATATGATTGGCTTGATTTGGTAATTGGTATCACCAATCATCAAGTAACATTTATAAATATTAGATTTTAGTTGCACTATCACTAAATTATCAATGTATCATGTTGAATGAATCTATTGGTTGAGAAATTACATAAAACAATATTTTTATAATTAATAGGAAAATTTAATATTAATTTGTGCCTAAAACGAGGAAGCCTAAGATAGGGACATATTTTTCCAATTGAAATTGGTTTAGAAGGAGGAATAACCAAATCAAGTCTTAAACTTAATCATGTCAAGTTTGAATTCAACTCGATTGTTTTGACAAGTTCTTAAGCGTAGATTTGAGCTCAATTGAAACATCAATCCAGTAATTAAAGTTTGAGATGTTCTAACAAATCAGAAAAGGTTTTAGCGGTAGATCTTTTAAATTGTATTTGTACTTTTCGAAAATAGTGTCCATGTTAGTAGTGAATAATTAAATTGAAACGTACGAAGTAATATTCATTCCGATTCTAGTAAATTAAACCTAATAAAGTTACAAGTTAAGTTATGTATAATCTACCACTTGTACAGTTACATCTACTAGTCGTAGATTCGTGTAGAAATGTGATGCCATTATGGTGAATATATGATGATAGATATGGATAATGGATGTATGAACACATTAAGATTGCCATTTGGGGCTTTCAATTGGATTATGAGATATGCTTGTCAACTTAATTCAACTACAATTAGTTTATCCAGAATATATATTTATTTATTGATTATTGAAGAGATAATGCCACTGCACCCTGCTCTAAATTAAATTATTTGTTTGGCATAATCCTTTAATCCAAATGAATATTTTGTTTTGCTCAAAAATCATTTTGTTTGAATTTGAATAATAGTTTCGTCGCTTAAGTTCTTAATTCTAGCTTTGTATCTTTAGGTTTTCATAACTAGTACGTTTACCAATTACAATATGGATTGCTGTCTCCTAGCAAATTTCATATATACCCTTTTGACGAAGCTCAAACTATCATGTATCTTTTAGGTACAAATTTTCGATATTTAAATGATATTTACGCATGATTCAGTATATACTCCGTCTCAAATTTATAGTTCATATTTCTTTTCTGATTGTTCCAATTTAGTTATCCATTTCTAAAAATATGTGGGTATAATTAACTAAATTTACTTGATTACCTCTATGTAAGTATGACTTAAAAAAATGTGCAAAAATTTAAGAGTAATTTTATTTCTTTTTATTTGTGGACAATAATTTTGGACGAAGGGAGTAATACTTATAACAATAACAATTATAACATTCCACATAAATATAACTATCGTCATTCGCGCGCTAGAATAGCATTATGAGGTGCAACTTCATTTTAAGAGAAAAGATGGGCAAATGATCTCGGACGTTGATTTTCACGATCAACGGTCCATATTCTCTTCATCTTAAAAACACTGCATTTTACGTACGTAAAATACGATGAACATGTAAAATGTATTAATGCGAGTCTGGATTATTGAGCAGATAAATTATCTGCTAATCATTTTCCTTATTTCCCCTCTTATATCACACCAAACATGTATGTCATATACTCATATGTACCTTTTAATAAAACGAGGAGACAACATTTTACGGTGTGAACGATCCGAACGACTTCGTATTGTTAGTGTAAAAGGATATAAAAGAGGCAAAAATGAAACACGTTTTAGCCGATTTTGTCTTTTTTCTAGTATACAAATTAAATGACCAAATCCTTTGTAGTATGCTTTTTCACCTAAGTTATTCCCATTAAGGTTTTCAATATTTCTCATGTCATAGTTGAAACATATATAGTACGACTATATACCAAGTCTGTTTTACAATTTTTTAAGCTACATACTATTATTATTTAGTACTATAAGATTGGTTAGAACATTATAAAAGACTTTATATATATATATATAGGGTAGTGATCAAGAGAGAAGTGTCTTTTTGGGGGGAAGCGTTAGTACGCATCAGGAAGCATATTAGAATTATCAATCAAAACGTCAACAAAAAATTATTTTTATCGGTAAATAGTAATCAAAATCGATGCTATAAAGAATATTTTAACGAATGAATTTCATTTTTAAGTCATAACATTAATTGATGAATATTTATTTAATTAATTGTTAAGATGCAGTGTGATGCATATTAACTAAGATGCATCGTGATGCATCATAAAACTTCACATTATTTAAAAAATATTTTTATTGTTAAGATGCACTACAATGCAGATTAACTAATATGCACCGCGATGCATCTTAACGGATTTGGATCAAATATTCATAAATCGATACTATAACTTGAAGAAAAAATTTATCAAGGAAGCTTAACATTTATAACATCGATTCTGATTAACATTTACTAAATTTCAGTTTGCTTTTTTTCGAGATTAGTATAGGTGAAGGTAATATGCTTCCTGATGCGTACTAACGCTTCCCCCTTCCCTCAAAAAATGGACTTCCCTCTGGATCATGCCACTATATATATATATATATATATATAGGGGAAGGATCAAGAGGGAAGTACTAAATTTGAGGGAAGGAGGGAAGCAACTCTCAGCCACCCATTTCCTCCCCACTTTTTTCCTACACACTTCACCAATTTTTGTCAAAAAACCCAAATTAAAGTATGCTTTTCATTGATTCATCAATCAGAAACATTATAAATTTCGAATTCATCAATCGCGTTCATTTAGATCATCAATTCCTCGTTATACATATTCATCAAAAATATTAAAGTTTGGGCGTAACTTTTGGGTTTTTGTGAAATATTTTATTTTTCAATGAAAACAATAAAATTAAACGAATTTCGTAATTCAAAACTTATAAACGAGGAATTAATTGTATTATAATCGCCATTCATCATTGAATTTCAAAAATATAAATTTCAGAAGGTTAACATGCATTTGCGAATCATGTTAATCAAAATTACAATAAGATTCTTAAACATTCATTTTTGTTGTTTTTTACCTTATATAAGTTATTATACATGTTGAACGTAATAAAATAACGTTCATCAATGTATCGCAATATATATGAGCTTATATGCATTATAAATGAATGTTATGATGTTCATCAGCATGATATAAGTTAATATTCATCATGAATGAATGTTAAAAATTCAATGAGATGTTAACATGCATTCATAATGAATATGAGTTATTATACAATAATAACAATATGAGCTAATATTCACCTTAAATGAATGTTTAAATTGTAACTTTGATTAACATGCTTTTAAAATGCATGTTAACGTGCTGAAAATTTGATTTTGATTAACATGCTTTTGAAATGCATGTTTACGAGCCTGAGAGGTGATTTTAAGTTATTTACAAAAATGCCACCGCGTTGACTTTTGAGTTGACCAGAATGTGTGGCTGAGAATCACTTCCCTCCTTCCCTAATTATTTTACTTCCCCAAGGATCTCCCCCTATATATATATATATATATATATATATATATATATATATATATATATATATATATATATTGCAATGTAATTTAGATATTATTTTATTTTAACATGACTAAATAAAAAAAAATGGCTCTAACAAAGGATGAGGTTTGCTACCCCTCACCTTCCTTTAAATACCTTAGAAGGCCTTCCTTGTATAACTATCAAAAATTGCATTAGAAAATAGAGAAAATTACTCATATGGACGGTCAACATATATGTTGACGTTAAATAGACTGTGTCAGAAAAAGTTTTTCCAAACTAAACCATGATTTCGCCGAAATAGACAAGTTGGTAGGCGAAGTAGGCGAAATAGTGTAGACCACTAGTTGATTGCCAAGTGTCCGAATAGTTTCGCCGGTCAAACAAAAAATTCGCTGGTCAAAAAACATATCGCCGAAACTCAAAAGAATTCAAAATGACAAATAACGCCTAAAAAAATTCGCCGAAAATCACCATTTCGGCGAAACTCTACCATCGCCTACATGTAAACATATTTAGCCTAAAAGCCAATTTCGGCTAAATCAAAATGTTCGGCTAAATTTTTTTTCAATTGAATATTACAATGAATTTCGGCTAAAAGGTGAAGGCGATATATCAAAAGGTGTAGGCGATATATTAATTTTTTTTTTCAATTGAATTTCGGCTAAAAGTTGTTTTTTGACCGGCGAAAATAATGTTGACCGGCGAAATTAAGGGACAGTTGTCAATGATTTATGGGTTCAAACTATTTCGCCTACTTCGCCTACCAACTTGTCTATTTCGGCGAAATCATGGTTTAGTTTGGAAAAACTTTTTCTGACACGGTCTATTTAAGGTCAACATATGTGTTGACCGTCCATATGAGTAATTTTCTCTAGAAAATATGGTCAAAAAGGTTGTCAAGTCAAGAGTTGTGCAAATAGATTCTCAAGAAACATGGAACAGAGTCACATCTAAACCTATGCACCAAACTACTATTTCTATAAGTTTCAAGTTTAAACTAAAAAATCTGGTGTTAACTTTTATATTTATTACTTTACTGTATTATTTATAAGAATATTCTTGCATGAAAGTATACCTCGTTTAAAATAATCACGTACATACATTTATCAGTGAGTTATGGACTATAACAAAACTTAATGTGAAGGTGATAGTGTACTTCACTGCGGCATGGTGCAAGCTTGCAATGACGATGAAGCCAGTGTTTGAAGAACAAGCTTGCTTTGATACATAAAGACACTCTCTTTTTATCCGTCGACGTCGATGATGTGGAGGTAAGACTATTTAGATCAACAATATTAGCAAACATTCTACATGTCCAACTCTTTGAACCCCAAAAAAGGAACTTATAAAGTACTAAACCTTTGTTCCGTTTTTATATATAGTATATAAGTATATCGTGATGATTTTTGGCATTAGTTCAAACTTTTAGTCAATTGATTCCGGCCATATATAATCGGCTCACCGGTACAGAGATATCCCTTCAACCATAAGGTAGTAGGTTCAAGTATAAGTTTAGACGGATGCGTGTATATTATGTATGGGTGATTTGTGTACACTGCAGGCAGTGGCGAATCTAGCATATAAGTTAAGGGGGGTCCATTTTTCTTCTATACAAAATGTACTGTAACTAGATTACATGAGTTAGCGGGTCAGATCAAGTTATCTCATAGTTTTAACTTTTCGTTAGTTTATTTGCTAAAAATGTTTTTAAGACGTGCTTGAACTTAAAAAGACATAGAAGTTAATAATAGAAACAAGTAATATTGTCCGAAATTAAATTCAAAGTAATCAATGGCAAAATATGCCATGAACTTGACAAAAAGAAACACATATACGAAGATATCGTAGTAATATAACAACCATGAATTTATGAAGCCTAAGTTTTAAATGACTTAATAATAATTTTATGAAGAAATTAGAAATAAATAAACTAGGCCCAAGTATAACAGCCCAAGTATGTTATTTGTTTATTTTGCAAGCCCAAACTCAAATAATCCATCATGTCTTCTTCATCCATACTTTTATTAGGTCAAACTTCTACAATATCTTCTTTTACAATCACCAATACCAGGCCTGGGCTACATTCTTTTTTACGAGCTACTTGACTACCTATGACCACATGCATAATTTGTTTAGAATTGGGCTAATTTGTTAAGGAGCAAATGATCTTTTTCTAGAACTTGAAAGCCAAGGGGGTCCAAACATGATTTCAAGGGGGGTCCAAATTTGATTTCAAAGAAGGTCCAATTATAATTTCAATGCTTTGTGGTAAAAATTGATTTCCAAGGGGGGTCCAATGACCCACTTAAGCTCTACATAGATTCGCCCTTGACTGCAGGGTTTAATGAAGAAGATGCAAATAAAAGCTATGCCTACATTTTTGATGATAAAAAATTAAAAATGGACAATAAAGAAGGTAAAGTGATGGATAAAGTTGTTGGTGTTAACCCCAACGAGGTCAAGAAAAGAATCGCTGCTTTTATTCATTCTGTTCGTTTGTAAATCTACGAGTAATTGTTTATATCTTTTTATTATTATTGCATTAAACTACATGTAAATTTGTGAATACTTATGTTTTGGGTGGATTTGCTAAAAGATTACCAATTATCAGGATGTTGGTTCATCGATATGATGTTTCATAAATGAAATAAGAGTCTATAAATAGAAATGTAATTAATTATATAACTCACATTATGTATTATTTATAAAACTTCGTTACGATGTATCGTGTGTATTACACTTTCACTAATTGTCTAATTGCTATTATACGTATCGTATGACTTAGTTATCGCGTAACAAATATTTTTCGATTTTGAACTCTTTGTATTTGGTCTCTAGTTCCTTGCTAGTTGACCTTTTTTTGTTGATATATATATGTATATATCCTATTATTGCCGTTAAAAAAAACAAATATTTTTCGATGACGTAACGACTATATAGGCTGTCATTTCAACAACAATCCGGTGGCATAAGTTGTTTCATATAATAAGTTACCAGATGCAAAGTACTAACTATTATTGATAAATTTAACACATATAGCATATTGAAATGAAGGTTTAATACGTAAAACACACACACTAGATAGATATATCATAGTTAGATATCATTAATAACATAACTTTCTTTATAGAATACAAAGTGCATCTTAACATCTTTGAGTATTATTTTACTCTCATCACATTATTAATTAAATATAATTGTATAAGTAGATTATGGGTTTGTGTAATTTAGTTAAGCTTTCAGTATGAACTATAAATATATGATAATGTAAGATGCTAAATGCTATTTTTGTAACCAAAGGGTGTAGATTGTAAATCATATATAATCAAAAAATGTATGCTACATGTTTTGCGTGTTCAAATGGAAAGCATTTTAATAACCTTAGGGGGCGTTTGGTTGGAGTATTTGGAAGGATTTGGTGGGATTTGGATTTTAAAAACCAAGGAATCCTCCGTTTGCTTGAAGGACTTAAAATGCAGGGGACATTTTAAAACCCACGTGGGTGGGATTTTTAAATCCTTTAACAAGTGGAGAGATTTTAAAATCTACCACACATGGAAGCATTGTTTGACAAAAATACCCCTTTTCATCTTCCCAAAAAATCTCTTTCTTCCTCATCTTGAACTAATCTGCGATTGTTCACTTTGATAATTTGATTACACATGTATATGATCTGGTCTATTTCATTTTTTATTTCTATATAATTATCCCATTACAAATTTCTTCCTTATCTTCTATTTTCTATTTTGTGGTTTCAATCGATAAGCTTCCTTTACGATTTTCTTCCTCAAATCTGGTCCATTATTATATAATGGATTTCCAAATCTCATCTGAATGTTTTTCGGTTCAAAGTTCCATAGATGGTTTGCTTTTTTTATGAATTTCTTCTTTGATGTTTGCAATAATTATGTTTTAGGGTTTTGTTGAAACTCAATCTTAAACTTTGTTTTCTTCCATCAAGGATAATTGTTGGGTTTTAATATATAGATAACGGATAACATTCACTAAATTTTGATACTAGAAGATGTTGAGGAAGTGATAATGAAATACAAGGCGTATATCATGTTGTTGCTGGGTTTTGATATATGATTATTATTATTATTATTATTATTATTATTATTATTTGTAAAATTAAATATAATGTTGTCATAAAGAAAATTTTGGCATGTGAAAGATGATATGAGATTACAGACCATGAGAAATTATTTCAATATGAATGAAAGTGTTGTTTTTAGAGTAAAGATCGATGGTGTTGGATGAGGACAATTGTGTCATTTATCTTGTAGTGAGATTCTAAATCCTTCGCAGATTTATGTAAACCAAACATCTCATAGGATTTCAAATGACATGATTCTAAATCCCTCATCATTTCAAATCCTATGGTATTTGAAATCCTAGGATTTCAAATCCTCCAACCAAACGCCCCCTTAGCGTTTCTTGCACGGGATAGGAGGGTTTTTTTTATTGGTTATATGAAATCATTTATGATTATGCAAGTGGTAATTCAAATAATTAATACGCTGGTGTGTAGAAAATTAAATTGTCCGGTTATTTGTGTGTTTGAAGACTACACGCACGAAGGTCTACAATTTTGAGGTGAAGTGGAGAAAGTATCAAATGCGGTGGAAAGTTAAAATTCAAATTCACTGTAAATTTGTAACTGTAAAATGTGTGATGTTAAAATGCACTTAATCAATTAGATGTAAAATGCAATATTGTAAACATGCAGTGTTCATTTGGTTTAGTGAATCTGAATGACAATTTTATGTTTAAATGTAGTAATTTAACCTTCATATCCTTCTCCTCATTTAGTCATAAACTACCCCAATTTCAAATAAACAAAACGTCAAGGACTCGGGGAAATAACTTCCTTGACTTACTAATGACCACTTCGAGATCATGTCATAAATTGACTTATCATCATGTGTATCCAACAATTTTGTTAATGCGTTGGACAACTATTCCATAGTAGCCAACTCTATTGATGCACTCTAAGAGATGTACTATTATACAAAATAATCTAATATATACTGTTTATTTATAGATACATTTTGAGACGATGAATCTAAATTCTTAACATGAAATTAAAATTATTCAATTGCCTTTATTATCTAAATGGAAACCAAGACTATATGAATTAACTACATCATTATTATTCACTTAATAGTTTTCAAATGATTAATAATTGATAACTATTTTAGATAAAAACAGAAGTTGACAATTCTATTAAAGCTATATATATGTTTTCGATAAAGTATGGCTCTACTTTAAATTACAGATTAAGTTTGATGAGTAAGGTTCAAATGAGTACACCAATTTTGAGTGAGAATGAAGGAACCAACAGATTTCTGCCATGTGTCACTTTATTCTCTCTCCTCCACACTTTATTCTCTCTCCTCCACATTTTTAAAAATTAAATATCTCACAAACGGTAAGTAGAAAAATCATGAAAATTGCACCATAAAATTCAGCGTTTTCTCCTCTCCGATTTGCCGTCCCTCAAGGCATACTTTTGACAACTTTTTTTTTTCTCATTTTTTGGTGGGTTTCACAAATTAGTAACACATGTGTTAGTGATTAGTTGTACATTTAATTTGTGGTTAAGGTTAGGGTTTAGGGTTTAGTAGGGTTTATGGTTTAGGGTTTAGGGTTTAGAAGGGGTTCAAGGTTTAGGGTTTAGAAAGATTTAGGGTTTAGCATTTTGTAAAGCGTTTAGGGTTTGGGGTTTAGGGGTTAGGGTTTAGGGTTTAGGGTTTGAGGTTTGGGGTTTCGGGGAGAAACCCCAAACCTCAAACCCTAAACCCTAAACCCTAACCCCTAAACCCTAAACCCTAAACGCAACACTTTAACACATGTGTTAGTAAATGTGAAACCTACCAAAAAAATGAAAAAAAAAAAAACTTTTCGAAAGTATGTCTTGAGGGACGGCAAATCGAAGAGAAGAAAACGACGAATTTAATGGTGCAATTTTCATAATTTTTCGATTTGTCGTTTGTGAGATAATTGATGTTGGGGGTAAATGAGTTTTGTACATGTGAAACATTCTCTTTGTACACATGGCTTGATATCATTGGTTCTCTCATTCTCACACAAATTCCTATTCTCATTTGAACCCTACCCTAAGTTTGATAAAAGATTCTTTAATTTGTGTTACTTTGTTTTACTGCAATTTCTTATTCTTATAATAAATTCAATCAACTTATATGTCTATCAAAAATGAAGTTAAGAATCCAAAAGTATACAAGATTTATTTATTCGTATGACTGAAATCAAACTCCGTATGTTATTTAAAGAACATATTCTTGCACATAGAAAAAGAGAAAATAGTTGTTACAGTCGCATTTCATAGGTAACTTTTTTTTTTTTGTACAAATCGAATGATATTAACTTAAATAAATAGGTGTAAACAAAAAGGTAAATGAAAAAAAAAAAACACTCAACCAACCAAACCCCAAAGATTACTACCACCGTCTCCCCAAAGTTACTCATCGGAAAATTCAAAACGTCGGCGACTTACCAACAAATTCTATTCTACCTCTACATTGATAGAGGCAAGTCAACTGCTCTCCATGATCTAAATAAAAATCTCATCCGTTCAAAGGTCATCTACTTTCAATCCTAATCCTTTAAAGTACATCCAGAAGTTACACGGCGGTTATACATCCTACAGTTAGCTACCAGATTGCAGTTTACACCGACTATTATTCATTGTAAACCCTTTAAACCAAAATTGATTACGAATTTTCATATCCAGTTGAGTGATAACCGAATTTTTGAAATTGGTGAGGTTAATCAAACGACAGAAGCATATTAATTTCTTTATTATTCTGCTTTGGCTTTTCCGATTTTGCTTTTGTGATCGAGTTAATATTTCACGCTTTCTTAAATGCATGGAACATGGTACTGAGTATGTAGGTTAGTTTGTTAAATCACAAGTTTACATTGTTTACTTTGTATGTGCTTTGAGACCAACAGTCAATAATACAATACATACTATACTAACCAATTTTACTTGCAGGATCCGCTATTGAAATATGGAGTGGCCCAAATACCCATTTTTTTTTATATTCTTTGACAGTTTAACCTCTTTCTTATATTGTAGTTCATTTCATGTTAGTGGTTATTTGAGTATCAAAACAAAGTACAACACGTCTGCACTCTGCAGTTTGTTTCTTATGTGAAGCTTTTCTTTTTTACTTTCTGTCATTAGATACTATAGGTGCTTTGTTTGGTGGTTTACAGGAGTATGTCAACATCGATATGACACGTTGTGAGATAGTGATAATATTATTCCCATTATCACTTGCTGTTAAATACTAGAATGAATCAGGTTATACACTTGTGATTACTACTTGCTAAACTGGAACCTAAAATGGAACACATAGCTTATGACAAGCTATTCTATGATGTTAATATACTATATATACAGTGAGGGGGTATGATAGTTGGTTTTTGGTAGTGTGGTTGACCCAGGACTAGCCTTGTAAGCGAACTGAACGTTCGGTGAACTATTCGCGAACCGTTCGGCGGGAAGTTCGTTTATGTTCGTTCGTTTCGTTATATGAACGAACATGAACAAATTTTTACGTTCGTTTAATTATATGAACGAACATGAACACATGTTTCGTTCGTTCATTTACGTTCGTGAACGTTCGATAACATGTTCGTGAACGTTCAGTTAAATGTTCGTTTATTAACTAATAGTTTAATTATATTAATACATATTTGTATATGTTATTTTGATAAAGCTAAAAATCAAATAGAATATTATTAACATTTTGATATTTTCATTTGATAATATTAAACATCTAGATATTTTTACCTTATATTTCCATATCACATTTCCCTCCACTCCAAAAACACATCCACACTCTCCCTCCACTAGTTCCAGATGTGCTGCTCTTTCCAACGATCGGACCAAGTAAATGAATTTATCTTCATATTGTGATCGTTTTGTAATGTTAAATATGCATCGCAAAGTTTCAAGTTATATAATATATATATGTGTAGATGTGCGTGTGTATATATATATATATATATATATATATATATATATATATATATATATATATATATATATATATATAGTGGAGGGTTCAAATGAGAACCACTAAGAAATTAAGAACTCAAGAAAACCACTTAAATATGTGATTGTTCAAATGTGATAATGTTATAATATTTACAAAAATGTTAATAGTAATCAATAAAACCTTGAAAACCAAATAATTATGTGTTAAAACTTATTTTAACTAACTTTAACCGATTTGTTCACATGTGAACTGTTCAGTTGTGAACATATGTGTTTTTACGTGTTTTTATATGTAATTTTACGTTTTTTGACATTTTTTTGTTTCTCATTTGAACAAATATCAATGTTCACATATGTATAAAAATAATTACATGTGAACAATTACGTATTCCTTGTGGTTCTGAAAGTTCTTATCTTTATAGTGGTTCTCAAATGAACCTTCCCCTATATATATATATATATATGTTCGGTTATGTTTGTTGAGGTTCGTTTAAGGTATTAATGAAGAAATGCATTAAATTATGTGTTTGTTCGTGTACGTTCGTTTGTGTTCGTGAACAAACAAATTTTCTTAATGAACGAACATGAACAACAAAATCCGTTCGCCTATCCGTTCGTGTTCGTTCGCTTGTTCGTCAAAACCTTAATGAACGAACACGAACAGACTCCGTTCGTGTTCGTTCGGTTCGTTTACAGGCCTACCCAGGACACTATATTTTAGAGTTGTATAAGTCGTTATAAATAGTTAATGTGTCCAATTTGATTAAATAAAAGTGTAGTCGGTATTAATTCATTAGTCATTTATTGCATAACATAACTTGGGAGGTTTTACTTTTTTAGTTATCAAACATACATACACTTTGAAAACATTTGACCTACTTGCTCTTTCTCTTTTTAGCTATTTTTTTTAGATTGCCAACTGGACGCATTAGAGATAGAGATTAACCAGAATCGCCCCATTTATTTGTAATTGGATATGGATCACCACATATAAAGTGCATATAACCTGATTGTTTAAGTCCCCTGTATAATCTTAAATTAATGTAATAGTAACTTTATGATATTTAGAATGTTGGGTTGAAATTGGTTGATGCCCTTGTAATCTGGAAGGCAGAGTTATCCTAGACAACATTGCAATTACACTTGCAATCAATTAGCTGAAGTTCTTATTAAAAATTCTACTACTACAAACATTTTTATCATGCATGTCAAATTTAGAGAGTAGAATGATACTGTGATATTTTTTTAGAGTTTGTTAAACTCACATCTTTATTGTGTTTTGATGGTTTCATCGTATCTTTTGGACTTTATTATCTATTGAACTCAATCCCACTGATAACTTAAAGGGTTAATAATGTTTTAATCACTGAACTTTCAACTTTTTTCCGTTTTAACCACTCAACTTTTTTTTAAATGTTTTAACCACTCAACTTAGGGTCAATAATGGTTTAATCCATGAACTTTTAATTTGTTTTCGTTTTAACCACTCAACTTTGTTTAAAACGTTTTAACCACTCAACTTATGAGTTGACCATATTTGAACCACTAAAGTTCATTTGCCCATTTAAAAAAACTCTCTCGTTAACTTATAATGAAAGTTTAGATTGGGATATATAAACTTTGAACTGATTTTTTATCGATCAAGGTTGTCAAGATAGAGATCTTACCTAGGATTGTTTTTGTCTTCACAAGATCGAAATCGTAAGATCAAATCGGGATCGTAAGATCTTACGATTTCGATTATGGTCTCATAAATGTGTATTATAATGCATATAAAAGATTAATTGCATGACAAATTAATTAAACTTTTAAAGTTTAAACATCATAGCATCAATTCATACTTATCATAGCGACTTAGATTACTATATTTGTAATTAAAGATATAGATTTTCACGTGATAAACTATTTTATTTTAAAAATTGAATAGTTTTACGTGTAGTAATTAATTAAATAATAAACCCATTAACCTTTTATTAGACAAAAATTAACTAATTTATATTTTCTTAACTTATATTCATGTTAAGTAAGATCGGATCGTATCGACATCGTAAGACCTTATGCTCAAATCGAAATCATAAGATCTTACGATCCCGATTTGATCTTACGATTTCGATCTTGTGAAGACAAAAATGATCCTAAGTAAGATCTCTATCTTGACAACCTTGGTCGATAAAAAAATCAGTTTAAAGTTTATATATCCCGATCTAAACTTTCATTATAAGTTCACGAAAGAGTTTTTTTAAATGGGCAAATGAACTTTAGTGGTTAAAGTATGGTCAACTCATGAGTAGAGTGATTAAAACGTTTAAAACAAAGTTGAGTGGTTAAAACGAAAACAAATTGAAAGTTCATGGATTAAACCATTATTGACCCTAAGTTGAGTGGTTAAAACATTTAAAAAAAAATTGAGTGGTTAAAACAGAAAAAAGTTGAAAGTTCAGTGATTAAAACATTATTAACCCTTTTAATAACCTTAGCATTTCTTGCACGGGATAAGAGGATTTTTTTTTTTATTAGTTATCTGAAATCATTTATGATTATCCAAGTAGTAATTCAAATAATAATATTTTGGTGTCTAGCAAATCAAATTGTCCGATTATTTGATGTCATATTTTGGTGCGTAGAAAATCAAATTGTCCTGTTATTTGTGTGTGTTAGAAGACTACACGCTTGTAGGTCTACAATTTTAAGGTGAAGCATAAGTGGAGAAAACTTCAAATCTAAATTTACTGGATTAGGTTATCCAAAGGGTTTATTTATGACAATTTCTCTTGCACACATGTTATTAACAACAAAAACCTATTTGCTTCAATGTATTAAGCTTTAAAAAAGCTTTTTTACTAATAAAATACACACACAAAAAATGAATTGAGTCATTAGTTAAAAGCTTAATTTTGGCAAATCTTTTACCAAAAAAAGCTTTACACTCCGATAGTTTAACCTTTTCAAAAGCTTATTTTGGACACGAAAACTTAAAAAAAAAACCCTATTGAAAATGCTCTTAGTATATGCTTTTAACAATTGAAGAGCTTCCTCTAACCTTACCCCAATTTTAATAAACAAAACGTCAATCATGTCATAAATTGACTTATCATCTTGTCAATCTAAAATTTTTATTAATTCGTTGGACAAGTATTCCGTAGTAACCAACCAACTCCATTGATCCACTCTAAAGTATGTACTAGTATACAACATAATCACTGAACATAAAATATTAACGCCTCAAAAAAGATGATGAATTACTACCTATAATAGATGTTAAATCATAATTCTTAAAAAATAAAAAAAAATTTATTCATTTACCTCTATTTATTACATTATTATCTAAAAAGAAACTAAGACTATATAAATTAACTACATCATTATTTATTTTATCTAAAAGGAAACTAAGACTATATAATCTAACTACATCATTATTTACTTGATTTTCAAATGAGTAATAATTGATAACTATTTTT